>SJXQ01009350.1:89165-104275 GCA_006408695.1 Aepyceros melampus
TCTAGTTCGCGAGGAGGGCCCGGGGAAGAGAATAAAGACGGTTCTTAAAAGGCCCACACGCCACGGCAGACGAGTGCGGGCCTCGGTCGACGGCCTGTAGCACGTGCGAGGGCAGAGGCCTCCCGGCCCGCGAGCCCAGCCGAAACCCGTCAGTACCCACTAGACGCCCGACTCGGGCGGAGGCGGCCGCCTGGCGTTGCCCTTTTAAGAAGGGGGGAGGGGACGGCAGTGCGCCCAAGAGATGAGTCGGCGGCGGCCGCAGCGCGCAGCTCCCGCCAGAACGAGCCGAGCCCTGGCGAGGCGGGCGCCAAACAAGCCGCAAGCTCGGCCCGGCGAGCGGCGGCCCACAGCCACCGCCGGGACGGACGAGCGGGGCCCGGCAGGCCGAGCCAGCATGTTGGCTCACGCGGCGGAGGGAGACGAGTGCTAGCCAACATGGCGCTGTGTCGGCTCGTGGCGCGTCCGGGCTGACGCGAGGAGCCGCCGCCCGCCCACACCGAGGGGCCAGCCTCCCGGGCAGGGGCCCCCGGACTCCGCCGCCGCGGTGCGGGGGGAGGGAGAAGCAGTCTACGCCACAACGGCCGGCTCGGCCGAGCGACGCCCGCCTAGGGAGGCCGGGACTACGGAAGGCCGGGGGGCGAAAGGGGAGCGAGAGAAATGGGGGAGAAAGTTTTATTTTTAGGCTTGAAAAATGGCGGGAACCGCGTCCTTTTTTCAAACTTAGCCCGGGGAGGGGCGGCGGTTGCGCCACCTACGCCGCCCGGACTCGCCCCTCCCCCGCTCCGCGCGCGCCCAGCCGCACCCGCTCAAGCCCCTGGCGCCCGAGGGGGCTTCCCGTCCCCCTTAGAGGCGAAGAGCCCCCTACTCGCCCTTCGGCCCCTGCCCGAGTCCGGCCGGCGCCAGCCGCGAGGCCTGGCCTGAGGAGACCCTCCCTCCCCACCCCAACCCGAACCCCTTCCCCCGCCGGCCTGGGGCGCGCGGAGCCCAACCTGGCCCGCAGCGGGCCCGGCTCCGGCTGGCCGGCGGCTCCTCGGCAGGCCCGACCTCCGCCCGGCCGCGCATCCCGGGAGGCTGCAAACATGGCTCCCAGCGTTACACAATCCCCTCCTCCCTCCCTCGCTGCCGGCCACACGCACACGCGCTCCTCAGGGAAAGGACCCCGGCGGGCGAGGAGCTCAAAGTTTGCTTTCCCCTACCCCACTGCCTTCCCCGGACGGCCGCGGGCACCCGCGGGCGCCAAAGAGTTAATCCCCGCGCGCTCGCTCCCCCCTCATCGCCCGCCCGCCTTCCCCGTCCGAGCCCGCGAGCTGCGCTCTTCCCCGCGCCGGGGCCGGCAAACCCCGCGGTCCGGGCCCCGCAGGTGGCCACCATTACATGCAAGTCATCGGTGGGAGAGGGCGCCCGAAGGGGGTCTGCTTACAGCTGCCGGGGTCCGGTTCCTCAGCTCCAGGTGGATCCTCCTCTTCATGTCCATGTTTCTCTCTCTTCCCCCCTCTTCAAACTTAACTTTCCGCGGCGGGGGCGGAGGGGGGAGAGGCGTCCCAGCCTGCGCAGCGAGGGCCGTCGGAAGGGGTCTGCTCGAGGCACAGGCCGACGGCGCTGTCCTGGGTGGCGGGCGGCGTGCGGGCAGGCGAGCGGAGCCCCCGGAGCCAAGTTACTCGCGGGAGCGGAGAGAAACCATGGAGGGAAAAGGGGGCTGGAGCGCAGCTCTGGTCTCACTACCGCCGCCCCCGGCCGCGGCCCCGCACTGCGCTTAAACCGGCGACGCGGCGCGGGTGGCTGCTCGGCTCGACTCGGCCCCGCGCGGCGCCACTCGGCTCGGCAGCCGCTGTGCACCAAGGACGGGGCGGGGAAGAGGCGCGGCGGGAGGGGCGGAGGCTGGGGGTGGGATAGGGAGAAAGGCGCAGCCTCGGGGACTGGAGCGACTTACTCCCGCCCTCCGATCGTACGTGGGGTGGCTGATGTAAGACCCGCCTGGGGGCTTCCCCGCCTGCCGCTGAGTTGAGACCGTGGGGTCCCTCCTCCACGCGTCCGGAGGCGGGCCCCACCCCCTCGCTTGGACGTTTGCTGGGAGGGCTGGGGGGAGTAAATTACTGCCCGGCTTCGGGGGTCTTCCTAAGACCAAGTTCTTCCTCGAAGACTCGACCAGGCTAGCCCGACACCCGCGAAGGCGGGAAAGGTGTAGAGAGCGTGGGACAAGGGCTTTCGGGTTCACCTTCCGCGCCTCCGCACCTTGTGGGGCCAGCAGCCCGAGCCCCGCGTCTCTTTGGGCGGATGGGTCTGAAAGTGCTGCGAAGACCCCAGTCGGCGGCAGGAGCACTGCGGTCCGGTGCCGTACCGCGTGGCACCGGGCGGAGTCGACCTTCGCGGCCGGCGGGGACCGGGTAGCCCGGGCCGCTTGCCCAAGCCACAGAGGAGCCGAGAGTCCCCTAGTCCTGGAAGATCTCCTTGGGTTTTCTAACATTTAAATAGGCTAACGGAGGCAGCAATTAGCATTTCTAATGGGGCCTCGGAGTTACAGTTTCCCCGAATACTTTTATCTTTAAGGGCACCCCTGTGAGGTGTGTGAATTCTTGATGGGCTCCATTTCGGGGAAGCTTGGCAGGTAGCCTTTGTAATGGGCTGCCTCCTTGAGCTCCCTGAGAGACAGGGTTAGAGCCCTAGGCCGGCTTTGCAGACCTCCAGGAAGTAATTAAGGTTACATTCCGCTTAAAATAAGTAAATACGTCACATGTCAGATCAGATACCATCTTAATTCTAGTATAGAGAAGGGCCTCCAAGATTGAGAACAACTTATGAATAGAGAAAAGCATAATTCTATGCGTTAACCTCAGTTTTTCTTAATGTTAAGAAACTGCACTCTTCCATTTAACCTAAATTCATTTAGTGGCAAACAAAACTATCAATTTTAAAAACATCAGATGCATTAAAATGCCAAAGCAAAAAAAAATTTAGGATTATGGAAAAGAAAATTTTCCAGTATGTTGTTTCCTAAGTCTTCAAAATGTTAGCCTTAGAGACATCTCTATGAGACAGGGAAATGAGGGAAGTGCTCTTCAGGATGTCCAGGAAGTCTGTAACTGTAAGCTTATGAGAACCACAGGGCCGGTGAGATGAAGCTGGCAAATTAGTTACATGAGTTGACAAGCAATGGTTAAGCATCCACTTTTAGGGCTTAATACTGTTCTTTCTAATTTAATCCTCAGATTACCCTGTCGAGTAGATTGTATTTTATTCATTTTTACAGATGCAGAAGTAGCCAACAAGAGGCGGAGCCAGAGTTTGAACTTGGATGGGTCTGACTCCAAGGCCTCAGCCTCTTCTGGTACACCATCAGTCTGTGGAATGAAGTCATACAGCGTGGGGTCTGCTTTGGAACAGTAGGTTGGGTACAATCTGTAGAGAGCCTTTAATATCAAACAGAGGCCGCAGGTGCCATCTTGTAGGTAAAGGGGAGATGCTGAAGGAGAAGTGGCAGCTCTGTGCTAGAGTAGAACCTGGGCAGCTCATGGGAGAGGTGATACCAATCCTTAGAGAAAGAGGGCAAAATCTTGGGGTCCTTATCCTCTCCTTATGAGCAGCTCAAGGTTGAAGTGAAGTGAGTGAAAGTCACTCAGTCATGTCTGAGTCTTTGCAACCCCGTGGACTACACAGCCCATAGAATTCTCCAGGCCAGAGTATTGGAGTGGGTAGCTCTTCCCTACTCCAGGGGATCTTCCCAACCCAGGGATTGAACCTAGGTCTCCCGCATTGAAGGCAGATTCTTTACCAGCTGAGCCACAAGAGAAGCCCAACCCAAGGGTATGAGGACTCAAAAGATAAATG
Organism: Aepyceros melampus; assembly: GCA_006408695.1. NCBI lineage: Eukaryota > Metazoa > Chordata > Mammalia > Artiodactyla > Bovidae > Aepyceros > Aepyceros melampus. The sequence goes on from SJXQ01009350.1 coordinate 92,991, forward strand.
TGTGTTTTATAAGATTAAGCTACAAAGTAATTAATAAACATAGCCACAATGTGCAGCAAATAAAAAGAAAGCAAAAGAGCCAAAGGAGAGACTACAGACCCAGTACTGTCCCTTCTGACACAGCCGGTGCTGGCATGCACCTCTGTGAACAAAGAGCATGTGTTCCAGTGACATGCTTCTTTGTCAGGGGCTTCACTGCCAGAGGCATAAATAACACAGGCAGAACAGGGTGTGTCTCACTGCCCTGCCAACATCTTCCACTGACTGTCCATCCATGGGCCTGAAGGGGCTGTTGTCATACTGCCCTGGTTTTGGATATTGCTGTACTTAACATCATTCTGTGTATGCATCTGGCTGTGAGAAAGAAGTAGAATGTTGGACTGCATCTAAGCCTCAATTATTATCATGACCATGAATTTGTCGTTTGGAACAACTAGAAGGGAGTAAGGAAAAGAGAAAAAATCTTAGTTTATGAGAGAATCTGAACTATGGGTAAATCTCTTTTTACTTCTATTGATGTTAATGTTTGTCCAATAAGTAATACAGATATCAAACAAAACCTTGTTTTAGCACTCTGTTGAGTCTTAAAACTGCTTGTTAATCAGAATGTATGTATTCCAACTATCTCCAAAATGTCTGAGGAGAACACTCTGAGCTAGTTTGTAACTCCTTGGACCTGCTCTCCATCCCAGCAATGTCATCAGATGACCAGAGCCTTCCACAGACGTTAAGTATATGTACAGACTTTAACAAATCTGAAGATGAGAAGAAAGAGCCCCACATAGGCATTGGCTTAACTGGCCTTGAAACTAGTTTAGCAGAAGGGGCACCTTTTCTCTTTAGGAAAGACAGTATGTGAAACAGATGTGGGTGAAGAAATAATTACTCCCTAAATCCTAAATACTTCCATTCTTTCCCTCCTCTCCCGTACACATGTGCAGGCACTGGTAAATCTACCCTCTGAGTCTACAGCATGGTGTGTGTGCCTTTTATAGCAGTTAGGCAACATGTGGGAGCTGTTGAAGGATCTAAATTCTCAGCGAGACTATGAGCTCATACAAATATTTCTGGACGATATGAATGGAGAGCAGGAGCCTGGGGCCATCTTTAGAACATAGGTGACCTGCAATTGTGTGTTATGTTGAAATAATGTCACGTGTACTCAAAAATACTGTCAAAAGACAGCTGAGACACTGAGACAGAGAAGGAAGGCAAATGGGTGAAAATGGGTTAAGGAATGAGATCCTGTTAGTCTCCAGATGGCAAGAAAAAGAAGATGGGAGAGGTCAGGTGTGCAGGCAGCTGCAGGTCCAGTAAGGGGCCCTGCCAAGAGAGCCAGATTCCGTTTTGCTCTCTGAAACAGCTGTAGGTGCTTGGCCTTCCGGGGGCAGCAAGGGAGAGCTTTGACCACCAAGAGTCGAGTTTAATATTTAGTAAGCACTATCTTTATGCCAAGTACTGTGCTTGGGACTTTTCGTGTACATTGCATCTCAGTTCATCCTGGCAATGGCTCGCTGGGACAAGACTTTATAATCCCGTTTCATTGTTTAGGAAACAGGCTTAGCAAAGCCAAGTAGAGCTCACATAGCTAGTAAGAACCTGGATTTCTATGTAATTAAAATCTCACTGTATTCATTCTCATTACTTTGATCCACTAGTCTTTACAACTGCTTTTGAAAATCCTGTTTGTTTTCTCTATTTTAAGAAGATTTACATGCTCGAGGAGGTGGAGAGGAAGTTAAAGAAAAAACTTTAAAATTAGATTCCTGCTATTGAGACATATCCACCATTAAGATGTATATCCTTATAACTTTTTTCTATTATTATACATATTTTAAAAACAATATTGGCATCAGATACTTGTTTTTTCACCTACTGTGATAAGTGATGAGTTTATGTGCCCAGTCGTATCTGACTCTTTGCAACTGCATGGATTGTAGCCCACCAGGGTCCTTTATCTATGGGATTTCCCAGGCATAAATACTGGAATGAGTTGCCATTTCTTTCTCCAGGGGATCTTTCTAACCCAGGGATCGAACCCATGTCTTCTGTGTCTCCTGCACTGAAAGAGGATTCTTTACTGGCTGAGCCACTGGGGAAGCCCAATGAGTTAATACTCACCCCTGCCTTCTCCTTAGCAGAGGCCCAGAGCTTGCTGGCCTCCTGAGGGGCTATTGAAGTTCTACTCTGGCCATTAATCTTCCACTTCTGCTCCATGCCCTTCATTTCCTGTATTTACTCTGCCCCTTTGGCTGAGGGAAGAGCTCACCTCAAAACAATATAAGGTATTTTTTGTTTTGTTTTTGTTCGGGGGGCTATGCTTCAGAGCTTGTGGAATCTTAGTTCCCCCACCAGGAACTGAACCTGGGCCACCATAGTTAAAGTGACGAGTCCTAACCACTGGACCACCAGGGAATTCCCTAACCAATAAGTTTTGACTTTTAAGACGGGTGAACTCATGTTCTCTTTCATGCAGCCTTGGTCTCTCTTGAGTGACTGGGAACATACTCTTGGAAAATATCTGTGTGGCTTCACAGTGTTGGGCATCCTTCTCATCCATAATTAGCCAGCATCCCCACCATCTGGACTCTCTCCTACCTCTTAGGGATTTCCTTGTCCACACAGAACTAAGATTGATCCAAGAGCCCTGCTCCTGCTCACTGAGCTCTCCCATCAGTTCTAAAGTTTGCTTTACCAGCTCCTGCCTAGCCCGGGCCCCTTGATGGGCGCAAGGTAGTCCTCCCTTACTCCAGACTCTGACACTACTGAGGTGGTGTGTGTGACCCTAATTTGCTAGTCTCTTATTTTGTAAAGGCCCAAAGTCCCAAATACCCTGACACTCTGCTCCTTCTTTGAAAAGTGGAGCAGCCAGTTTCTTGATTTCTTTTATGTTTGTTTATGCACATACTACAGAAAACTTGGAAAGTATGCTGAACAAAAAAATTAAAATCTCAGTTCAGGGCTAAGCGTTGCTCACGTTTTGGTGTCTATTCCTCCAGTCTTTTCTCTACACACATATGGCACTTTCTCAGGTCTCAGATTGCCAGAAGGATCATCTCATTAATAACAGCTTTGCAGGCAGGCAGGGAGGGGGGAAACCACTACATTAAATATTCATATTGATTGCAAGAGACATTTTTATTTCAGAAATAGTGGTGAAAAAAGATATCATAGTACCTAGGAAATATTGTATATATTACATTTTAAAAATTTAAGTGGGATGATACTATAACCTGCTTTTTTCAGTTAACATATTATGAACATATTTCCATGCCACTGAATAATCTTCTACAATATATATTCCTTGAGGACATTCTTCTGCAAAATGAAATAGCTTTTCTCTTTCTGAATATAAAGACAATACATATTCATGGTGCAAATGCATAAAAAGCACCAAAAGTATAAAGAAGAAAATACAAGCTAGCTAAAATCCCATTACCTAGCAGCAACTACTGTTAACATTTCTTGTTAACAGTGAGCAGTTTCTATGAATGTAGATGCATATGTAAAATATATAAGTGGAATACTACTATAAAGGGTGCTTTGTAACATGCTTTTATTTTTCACTTAGCAGTAAGTCACAGTTATTGCTCCAAGTCAATAAATCATTTTATCATTTTAAAGTCTGCATCATATTTCATTATACAGCTGTAACACAATTTATTCACCTTGTCTTCTGATAGACATTTATGTTACTTCAGTTGTTCACCATTGGATACCCTGGAGAAGGGAATGGCTACCCACACCAGTATTCTTGCCTGGAGAATCCCATGAACAGAGGAGCCTGGCAGGCTACAGTCCATGAGGTCACAAAGTCAGGCACAACTGAGCAACAGTTCATTCATACATCCTTTTACAGTTATCTCCTCGAAATAAATTCCTATAAGTACAACTCCTGAATCAGTATATATTTTTCAAATCAGATATACATGGCAAATCACCCTTCGGAGGCTGTTCCTCAGCAGTGTGTAAAGCTTCCCTTCATTCTTGCCTAAATTGGATATTATCTTTAAAAATCTTTATTATTTTTCACCTAATGACAAGGTGGAAGACCTAAGGGTGCCAAGACAATTCAACATGAAAGAATAGTCTTTTAACAAAATGTGCCTGGACTCATATCGGTTCAGCCGCTCATTCATGTCATACTCTGCAATCCCATGGACTGTAGCACGCCAGGCTTCCCTGTCCATCACCAACTCCTGGAGCTTACTCAAGCTCATGTTCATAGAGTTGGTGATGCCATCCAACCATCTCACCCTCTGTTGTCCCCTTCTCCTCCTGCCTTCAATCTTTCCCAGCATCAGAGTCTTTTCCAATGAGTCAGTTCTTCGCATCAGGTGGCCAAAGTATTAAGTTTCAGCTTTAGCATCAATCTTTCCATTGAATATTCAGGACTGATTTCCTTTAGTATGGACTGATTGGATCTCCTTGCAGTCCAAGGGACTCTCAAGAATTTTCTCCAACACCACACTTCAAAAGCATCAATTCTCATATATCCACATGCAAAAGAATGAAATTTAGCAAATACAAAAATTAACTCAAAATGGACCATAGACTTAAATACAAAAGCTAAAACTGTAAGAGGCTTCTCAGGTGGTGTAGTGGTAAAGAATCCGCCCACCAATGCAGGAGACACAAGAGGTGAGGGTTTACTCCGTGAGGAGACACAGAGGTGAGGGTTTACTCCATGGGTCGGAAAAATCCCCTGGGGTAGGAAATGGCAACATGCTCCAGGATTCTTGACTGGAAAATTCCATGGACAGAGGAGCCTTGTGGGCTACAGTCCAAGAAGTTGAAAAGAGTCAGACATGACTGAGCAACTGAGCACACACACAGATATAACTATAAGATTCAGAGGAAACCAAGTAAATCTTCATGACCTTGGGTTAGGCAAAGCTTTCTTAGATAGGACAGTAAAAGCACAACAAACCAAAGAAAACAAGAAATAAATTTGACTTCATCAAAATTTAAAACTTTTGTGCTTCAAATGACACCATCAAGAAAATGAAAAGACAGTGCATAAAATGAGGGGAAATATTTGTAAATCATACATCTAATAAGGGATTTGTATCCAGAATAAAGAACTCAATGCCAAAATGAAAACCCAATTAAAAATGGACAGAAAAGTTTGAATAGACATTTCTCCAAAGAAAATAAATGGCTAATAAGCACAAAAAGAAGCTTGACATCATTAGGCATTTGGGAAATGAAAATCAAAACTACAATGAGATACCACTTCACACCCACTAGGATGGTTGTAATTAAAATGATGGACAATGAGTGTTGGTGAGGATGTGGAAAAATTGGAACCCTTGTGCATCGCTGGGGAGAATGTAAAATGGTGCAGCTGCTATGGAAAATAGCTGGGAGGTGCTCATAAAGTTAAACATAGAGGCAGCAATTTCACCTCTAGGTATATACCCAACAGAATAAAAATATATGTCCTTACAAAATTTGTGCATGAATGTTCATAACAGCATTATTCATAATTGTCATAAACTGGAAATAATGCGAATGTCCATAAGCTGATGAATGGATAAACAAAATGTGGTATATACATACAATGGGATTATTTTTTCAGTTATTAGAAGGAATGAAGGACTGATAGGTGCTACAACATGGATGAACTGTAAAAATATTATACTAATTGAAAGAACTTTGACAAGATGACTGTGTGATTCCACTTATATGGAGTGTCTAAAATAGGAAAATCCATACAGACTTCCCTGGTGGCTCAGACGGTAAAGAATCTGCCTACAATGCAGGAGACCCATGTTTGATCCATGGGTCAGGAAGATCCCCTGGAGAAGGGAATGGCTACCTGCTCCAGTATTCTTGCCTGGAGAATTCTGTGCAAGAAGAACGTGCATGGGTTACATGAGGACAGAGGAGCCTGGTGGGTTACAGTCCACAGAATCCCAAAGAATACTACACGACTGAGCAACTAACACTTTCACTTTTTCATAGAGGCAGAAAATAGATTAGTGGTCAGCAAGGGTTGGGAGTAATCGGGAGAGAGTGCTACTGAAACCGAGGGGAGCCTTGTGGGACTCCCAAGCACAAAGGCCTTTCTGTCCCCCATTTCTTATAGTCAAGACTCCAGCCATGAGTCAGTGACCTTCCATGAGTTCCAAAGGGCAGATTTGAACAGTTGCTAATCAAGGGAGGAGTAGCCAAGGAATCACCTGAGGCAAGATTAAAGGGACTGGAGAAACTCATTAGGACTAGGAGGGCCACCACCTGAGAGGAGACTGAGATGGGAAGTGCAAGACCAGTTTACTCTCTAATCTTGTCAGAGACCCCGCCTTTGACCCACTGTTATAAAAAGCAAGAATCAAGTTCTCTGGGAGTGGGACACAAAGATTTTGAGGTAGAAACCTGGTGTGTCTCCCTTTTCTGGCAAAGCACTAAAGCTATCCTTTGCTACTTCACCCAAAACTGTCTGCAAGATTTGATTTGGCATCGGTATACAAAGAGGGCTTCCCAGTAAAAACCCTGCCTGCCAATGCAGGAGATGGAAGAGATGCAGGTTCGATTCCTGGGTCAGGTAGATCCCTTGGAGGAAGACATGGCAACCTACTCCAGTATTCTTGCCTAGAGAACCGCATGGACAGAGGAGCCTGGTGGGCTACAGTCCATAGGGTCGCGCAGAGTCAGACAGAACTGAGTGTAGGGTTTCTTTTGGGGTAACAGGAATGCTCTGGAATTTAGGGGAAAAAATGTATTTATTTATTTGGCTGTGCTGGGTCTTAGTTGCTGCATGCATGTGAGATCTACTTCCCTGACCAGGGATCCAACCTAGGCCCCCTCATTGGGAGTGCAGAGTCTTAGCCACTGGACCACCAGGTAAGTCCCCAGGAATGCTCTGAAATTTGACACTGATGGTTGCACTACTCTGAACATACACTAAAAACTACTAAATTGTCATCTTTAGAAGTGAACTTTATGGTATCTGAATTATATCTCAGTAAAACTGTAAATTTTAATCAATTAGGCAAGTTGACAATGATATATCATTTTTACTTTAATTTGTACTTATGTGTATAACTAATGGGGCTGAATTTTTTTTCAAGTATTTAAGGCTGTTTGTTTTCTTTTGTAGGTTACATGTTTATGTCCTGTTGGTATTTTAAAATTATTAACAAGTGCTCCATATATGTTAAGAATATTAACGCTTAGCCTGATATTCATCTTCAAGCTATTTTTCCCCACTTGTTGTTTGCTTTTAAAATTGTATGTATGTATGTATTAATGAATACACACACACACACACACACACACACACTAATTTTAATCAATTAGGCAAGTTGACAATGATATATCATTTTTACTTTAATTTGTACTTATGTGTATAACTAATGGGGCTGAATTTTTTTTCAAGTATTTAAGGCTGTTTGTTTTCTTTTGTAGGTTACATGTTTATGTCCTGTTGGTATTTTAAAATTATTAACAAGTGCTCCATATATGTTAAGAATATTAACGCTTAGCCTGATATTCATCTTCAAGCTATTTTTCCCCACTTGTTGTTTGCTTTTAAAATTGTATGTATGTATGTATTAATGAATACACACACACACACACACACACACACACTGGTGAGGGTGACGAAAATTTTTTAATTTTTATTTAAGTTAAAATTAATCTATGTGTTTATTGCTCTCATGTCATAAAAGCTTTTCTCATCCCAAGATTATATCAATATTCACATATATTTTCATCTGATACTTCTGGTTTCATTTTTATGTGAAATATATATATATTAATATTTTAATGTATGGCTTGAAGTAAAGGTCTAATTTTCTTTATTTTTAAATGGTTAGCTACTTGTCTCAATACCATGTGTTAAATAACCATCTTTCCCCTCAATGAATATGAAATGTAACCTGTACCACATACTAAATTCTTTGTATTCTTAAGTCTATTTCTGGACCTCCTCTATTCACTTATTTTTCTGTCTATACCCTCTGGGACAGTTTAGCAAATGGGAAGCCAGTGGACAAATGGCAGAAGACCAGAATGTATTCTCTGGAGACGTGGGCTTGGAGTGGCCCTGGACATGGGGACATCAGGCCCAGGTGAGAGTGTATCTCCACTAACCAAATAAAAGGTGGAGAACACACCTTTCAGAACGCACAGTGACACAACTAGTCCTATGCTCCCATCATATTTCTCCCTTCCTATTTCTTGTCATTTGTTCCCCAAAGAATACACACTTGACCCTTGAACAGTGCAGGTTTGTACTATGTGGGACCACTTATATGTGAATTTTTTTCAATAAATATGAATTACATTTGTATACAATATAAGGTTCACTGAATCCATGGATGCAAATTGGATATGGAGGGCTGACTCTAAAGTTTTACATGGATTTTCAACTTTAGGAAGGNCTGACGTGCGAGTCAGACGCCATCAGCGGCCTTCAGACAGAGGGGACTCCGGCGGGCTCCCTCACAGGGCCCTGGCCTGCCTCCCGCTCGGGGGATGCAGCGCTCCCGGGCCACGGGTGTGGGCACGGCTGCCCCGCAGCGGAGCCTGGAAGCTGCAGCAGAAGCCTCCTGCCGCGCAGTCTGCTTCCTCACTGTCCGCCCACCCTGTCCGGGGCCCCCGCGGGGTGCGCCCCCCGTCCCGCCTCCTTCCCAAGGCATCTTTCCCTCTGTTGTCCCTGTCCCACGAGTCCCTGAGGGGGGTTTGGGGTCTGGCTAACCACCGAAGCCCCAGCACCCCCACTGGGGTGCAGCCCAAACTTGGGCCGACCAGTCGGCTTATTAACATATGGATGAACGTGTTAATACAAACAAACGTGCATGATTTCAAAATCAGTGTTGAGATGGGCTGCCTAGCGCTGAGCTCGGAAACTAACAGAGAACGTAACTGTGGTCCAGACCTGGAGGTGGGGGGTCGATTTTCAGTAACAAGCGGTTTACATGTGGAGTAAAGAGAGGGGGCGCTTCTCCACAAGGAGCCAAGGACTGTGTTTCCTGCTGGGCTCCTAAGGCTCTCAGCTTAGATTCCAAGACCATCAGGAAGGAGCGTTCTAGAAGCAACCAGCGCTCACTAATGATGCGCTGGGCAGGGGGTGCGGAGGTGTGCATGATTTCAAAATCAGTGTTGAGATGGGCTGCCTAGCGCTGAGCTCGGAAACTAACAGAGAACGTAACTGTGGTCCAGACCTGGAGGTGGGGGGTCGATTTTCAGTAACAAGCGGTTTACATGTGGAGTAAAGAGAGGGGGCGCTTCTCCACAAGGAGCCAAGGACTGTGTTTCCTGCTGGGCTCCTCAGGCTCTCAGCTTAGATTCCAAGACCATCAGGAAGGAGCGTTCTAGAAGCAACCAGCGCTCACTAATGATGCGCTGGGCAGGGGGTGCGGAGGAATTCTTTAAAGATAAAACAATCAGAGCTCGACGGGGAGGATGGGGTTTTGACAATTTTTTTTGTTTCTTTTTCTTTTAAAGCTAGCAAAGAGCACTTTGCAACACTTAGGACGAGAGCAGAGATGCCACACATCTCAAATGCCGCTCGGCGGGGGCGATTGTGAGCATCACAGGGAGCCCTGCGTCCTGTGCTAAGCCCCGGGAGTTGCCGCCTCCCGCCTCCTCTGGGTAGGGCTCTGGGCCGCTGTCCCCAACCCTGGCAGGCGCTTGGCACCCGAGACCCAGGAGGCGGGGCTCCTTCAGACCCGCCTGCCCTTTGAATGCCTGGGGTCCCAGACTCCACCCCTGCTGAGCGGGTTTTTCATCAGGGTTGCCGAGTTGCCTGCCCTGGGAAGCCCCTGCCTCTGAGAAGTCAGGTGGAAACCAGCCCACTGGGCAGGACCTCCAGTGCCCCCGCCGCCTGCAGCCCGCAGCCCTGATGAGCTCAGCATCCCAGGGGCCGGGGATCGATGGCCACTCAGAGGAGAGGCATTAACCTTGTCCACAAGGGGATGGCGAGTGGAGAGGGGGCACGTGGAGCTGAGCTCTGGGCAGGGAGGGGAGAGAAGGAGGAGGCCCTGATCTTATGCAGAGCGGAGGACAGAGAAAGCTCCAGACTCCATGCCGAGGAAGCCTGCTGAGCGGAGCCCAGGAGTCAGCAGGAAACCCCGCCCATCCAGCAGCCTGTGGTCTGAGTGGTGTCCCCACACCCGGCCGCCCAGAGAGGCAGCTGGGGGCGCGGAGGAGGGGGGGCTCAGATGGGCCACCCCGCTGGCACCGCTGGCAGACTGCAGCACAACCAGGCCAGGACTCAGACCTGGACGGGGCTCAAGGCCAGTTCTCGAAGAGTCCCGGCCGTCTGCGACCCTAACGGGGCTGGTTCTAGAAGAGTCCCGGCCATCTGCGACCCTAATGGGCTCCCCCGCCCACCCCTCTCTGCCTGACACCAGCTTGTGCAGAGGCTCCTGCTGGGAAACAGCCCTAGGCTGGCTTTCTCCCTCCTCCGATCCTGATAGCTGGTCATTCATTTACCTTTTAGCTGTTTCATATTCTTTCTGTCTTCAGAGCCAGGAGGATTGTGACGCGACCATCCCAGATAGACCTGGACGGGGCTCAAGGCCAGTTCTCGAAGAGTCCCGGCCGTCTGCGACCCTAACGGGGCTGGTTCTAGAAGAGTCCCGGCCATCTGCGACCCTAATGGGCTCCCCCGCCCACCCCTCTCTGCCTGACACCAGCTTGTGCAGAGGCTCCTGCTGGGAAACAGCCCTAGGCCGGCTTTCTCCCTCCTCCGATCCTGATAGCTGGTCATTCATTTACCTTTTAGCTATTTCATATTCTTTCTGTCTTCAGAGCCAGGAGGATCATGACGCGACCGTCCCAGAGGCTCAGGGCTTTGTCCCCGGGCCCCTGACGACTGCAGAGCCGAGCCCGGCTCACCACCCTGGCCCCACGGATGGTCCAGGGCCCTCTCCGCTGCCCAGCCTTCCTTCTCTCCCCTCCTCTCCCCCGGGTGCTGGAGTTTCTACCACTTAACTCACACTTCCCCGGAAATACCCTCCTAGGAACCAGTTTTTCCGTAAAGGCCCCCCGTCCCAGGAAGAGGCTTCCGCTGGAAGCCAGTGTGGGCCCAGGACTGTCCCTGCACTGGGGGCCTGCCTTCCTGGAGCCTGTAGACCCACTGTGTGCGGCCTGAGCCCCCCCCAGAGCTGCTCTATGACTCGGGGTGGGGAGGAGGTGTGGGACCAGCCTGGAGCCGCCAGGGAGCCGGGCACCCAGCTCCCGCGAGGCTCCCTCACCAGCGTCGGGGGACGGGTCTGTGTCTGTCGCTTCTCTCCCTCAGACACGCCCCCCCTCTAGGGCAAACAGGACTGCAC
>SJXQ01009350.1:116124-127633 GCA_006408695.1 Aepyceros melampus
GTGTGAGGGCGTGTGCGCGCGTGTGAGGGCGTGTGCGCGCGTGTGAGGGCGTGTGCGCGCGTGTGAGGGCGTGTGCGCGCGTGTGAGGGCGTGTGCGCGCGTGCATGTGTGTGGCAGTGGGGGTGGTGAAGTCCTGACCATACACTAAAACACACTTTAAAGCCTTGCTGTTTAAACAACGTGCAGCTACTGCGTGGACAGCCGGACTAACAGAGCAGAATAAGGATTTCAGAAACAGACCCCCCTGCTCACGGGCATGTAACGCTACAGACGAGGAGGTGGGAAACGGCTTCTTCATAGACGGCTCTGAGACAACTACACAGCTACTTACAAAATCATAGGGTAAGGATTCATGTCATTCGTATAAAAGAACAAACTCCAGATGGATGGGGACCTGAAAGCAAACAGGCAATCATGGAAGCGGCAGCAGAAGCCAGGTGAGCTCCTCCACGACCTGAGAATGAGGAAAGCTGCTCTATCTAAGGCCTCAGCGGCAGGAAATCACGGAAGCGGCAGTAGAAGCTGGGTGAGTTCCTTTACGACCTGAGAATGAGGAAAGCTGCTCTATCTAAGACCTCAGTGGCCACAGGCTTGCAAGAAAAGACTGATAAATTAAACATCAATTTTTTTTGGCATGGCAAAAAATTCTATATATAGTTGACAGAAATGCAACATGTGCGACCTGCAGCAGAAAGCTTTGGTAACGTCTAGAAAGTTTACACTCACTTTTGGTCCCGAAATCCCATTCCTAGGGATGGAGCCCGGAGACTCAGCCGCATAAACACAGAAGGAGTGTGCAGAAGGCTGAGAGCAACCTTTAGGCAGAATAAGGCCCCCTGCAAGCATCTCCCCTAACCCGGAGTTCCATACCCTGAACCCTGGGGCCTGTAGGCAGGTCACCCCGCACAGAAGGGACTCTGCAGACGTGATTAAGGTTAAGAGCCTTGAAATTGGGAGATTATCCTGGATTATCTGGGTGGGTCTAATTGACCCTGAAAATGCAAGAGAGAGGCGGGAGAGTGGGTCGGGGAGAGAGACGAAAGAGACGGTGGAGCCTGAGAAGGACCTGCCCCGCCACCGCTGGCTCTGCAGGTGGAGAAAGGGACGTGGGGACTCTTGGAGCTGGGGATAATGATGCCTGGCTTGGTCCCAGGACCTCAGCAAGTGAGCGCTGCCAACAGCCTGGACAAGCGAGAGGAGCGGGGAGATGGTGGTCTCCCAGAGCTTCTGGACTGGAGCACAAGCTGCCCACACCACGGGGAATGGAGCCAATGTTTTATAGTAACTATAAGTGGAGTATCGCCTTTAAAAAATCACAAATCACTATATTGTACACCTGTAACTTACGTAATATTGTACAGCTACTATACATCAATTTAAAGGAAGAGGAGCAGACTAGCAGGCATGAAATCAATAAGATAAAGGATTTAATGTACAGCACAGTGAATATAGCCAATATCTTGTAATAACCTTAAACGGAGTATAATCTGTAAAAATTACTTTGGCCACCTAATGTGAAGAGCCAACTCACTGGAAGAGATCCTGATGCTGGGAAAGATGGAGGGCAGGAGGAGAAGGGGGAGACAGAGGATGAGATGGTTGGATGGCATCACTGACCCAGTGGACATGAGTTTGAGGAAACTCGGGGAGATGGTGAAGGGCAGGGAAGCCTAGTGTGCTGCAGTCCATGGGGTTGCAAAGAGCTGCGCACGACTGAGCGACGGAATCGCAAGACACAGCACAGTAAATACAGACAATATCTTACAATAACTTTAAATGGAGTATAATCTGCAGAAAATACTGTACAGCTGAAAGTAATATGCACTGTAAATCAATGATACTTTACTAAAATTTTTTTAAATTGAAAAGAAACAAAAAGCTGCTCCAGTGATAACAGAAAGAGGGACCTGATGAACGCAGAGAACAGAAGAGGTGAGTGTGGGTGAAGGGTGTGTGGGAGCGCGTTCCATCTGGGCACGCTGAGGATGTTTTATATTAAAAACACAAGTATCAATAGGTCCGCTGTGGGAGAGAAGCATAACGCGCGTGCACTAGAGAGGTGCCACGTGCTCACCATCACCGTCTCTCCACGGACAGGAGAAGGACCCCTCCCTGACCCAGAGCCCGTGACCGTCCTGGTGAGCTGGCCCTGGCAGCAGGAGCGGGCCGCCCCCAGGCCTGGCTCCGGGGGCGCAGGACGCAGGTCTCGAGCAGAGCCAGCAGAGGTGGCATCTCCACACCCGCCGCCCAGCCTGGCCTGATGCCCACCCTGAAGAGCGTCCGCCCTTTGTGCCCGGTGGTACTGCTGTCCAGGAACAGTAAGGACGGACTCCTGGCTTCTGTGCTCCTTGGAGCGCGTGCCCAGCTCTGTCTGGCTGGCTCGGAGCCTCTGCTTTCCAGGAGGGATCACGGTTTTCCTCCATTATTTTCTCTGATGCGTTTTCAGCCTAGCTTTTATGGTTTCGGTTTTCGTTTCCCGGGGATGTGTCTTTTCAGTGGTCCTTTCCTAAGTAATTAATTGTTCCAGCTACACTGATCGATCGGTTCCAACCAGCTGGCCCTCTGTCAGGATCCTGCAGAGGCTTCCAGAAACAGTTGCCTAATGAAAGTTTTGAAGACATAGATGAACCCGTGCCCTGTGTTTTATATTAAAAACACAAGTATCAATAGGTCTGCTGTGGGAGAGAAGCATAACGCGCGTGCACTAGAGAGGTGCCACGTGCTCACCCATCACCGTCTCTCCACGGACAGGAGAAGGACCCCTCCCTGACCCAGAGCCCGTGACCGTCCTGGTGAGCTGGCCCTGGCAGCAGGAGCGGGCCGCCCCCAGGCCTGGCTCCGGGGGCGCAGGACGCAGGTCTCGAGCAGAGCCAGCAGAGGTGGCATCTCCACACCCGCCGCCCAGCCTGGCCTGATGCCCACCCTGAAGAGCGTCCGCCCTTTGTGCCCGGTGGTACTGCTGTCCAGGAACAGTAAGGACGGACTCCTGGCTTCTGTGCTCCTTGGAGCGTGTGCCCAGCTCTGTCTGGCTGGCTCGGAGCCTCTGCTTTCCAGGAGGGATCACGGTTTTCCTCCATTATTTTCTCTGATGCGTTTTCAGCCTAGCTTTTATGGTTTCGGTTTTCGTTTCCCGGGGATGTGTCTTTTCAGTGGTCCTTTCCTAAGTAATTAATTGTTCCAGCTACACTGATCGATCGGTTCCAACCAGCTGGCCCTCTGTCAGGATCCTGCAGAGGCTTCCAGAAACGGTTGCCTAATGAAAGTTTTGAAGACATAGATGAACCCGTGCCCTGATTTATGGCCATGTTTCCAGGATCGAATTGTCTTGCAACAGAGCGCAAGCGTAGTCATGAAAACTACCAGGGTTTACCTGCGGACACTGAGGGTCTGGAAACTCGCTCTCGGCATGCGGCTTAGCGTCAGTTTGCTCTGCTCTGGGTGGAACATGGTGCGTCAGGGCGGGTGGGATGCACGGAGGCCGGTGGGACCCTCCGCCTGGCGTATGAGCCCTGTGGGTCCCACTCTCTTGCTATCGTGCTGAGTCACGAGCAAAGTCCTCCTAAGAAGGACCCCTGGGGTCCCCATGACCCGCCCCCAGCTCCTCCCTACGCCCACACTGCAGCCGTCTGTCCCCCACAGAGAAAGTTCCTGTTCCTTTCCCAGCAACCTGACAGTTCTTCCCCTGAGACAGAACCTTCCGCCCTGAGCGCACAAACGGCGTCTGCTTCTGCTCACCACTGCGTACCTCATGCTAGACTAGGGCCTGGAGATAAAAGCATGCTGTAAACACTGAGTAAAGGCAGGTTCATCCATGCGGACTGCACCCAACAACCGTCTCAAGTCTGTTCTGTAGCTCATTGTGATACAAAATTAAAAGAAAAATCGTAACCAACGACACCACCAAACTGGGGGAACTTATATCAAGCCACGGCTGAGTTTTACAAACTTGCTGGCATACTGAGTGCAGCACTTTCACAGCATCATCTTTTAGGAACTGAACTAGCTCGACTGGGGTTCCAGCACCTCCGCTAGCTTTGTTCGTAGTGATGCTTCTTAAGGCCCACTTGACTTCGCACTCCAAGATGTCAGGCTCTAGGTGAGTGATCACACCACTCTGGTTATTTGGGTCATGGAGATCTTTCTTGTACAGTTTTACTATAGTTCAACTGTGTATGCTTGTCATCTCTTCTTAATATCTTCTGCTTCTGTTAGGTCCATACCATTTCTGTCCTTTATCAAGCCCATCTTTGCTGAAATGTTCCCTTGGTATCTCTAATTTTCTTGAGGAGATCTCTAGTCTTTTCCATTCTGTTGTTTCCCTCTATTTCTTTGCACTGATCACTGAGGAAGGCTTTCTTATCTCTCTTTGACATTCCTTGGAACTCTGCATTCAGATGGGTATATCTTTCCGTTTCTCCTTTGCCCTTGCTTCTCTTCTTTTCCAAGCTATTTGGAAGACCTCCTCAGATAACCGTTTTGCCTTTCTTTTTCTTGGGGACAGTCTTGATCACTGTCTCTTGGACTGGAAAAGGTCAGTTTTCATTCCAATCCCAAAGAAAGGCAATGCCAAAGAACATTCAAACTACCTCACAATTGCACTCATCTCACATGCTAGCAAAGTAATGCTCAAAATTCTCAAAGCCAGGCTTCAACAGTACATGAACTGAGAATTTCCAGATGTTCAAGCTGGATTTAGAAAAGGCAGAGGAACCAGACATCAAATTGTCGACATCCGCTGGATCACGGAAAAAGCGAGAGAGTTCCAGAAAAACATCTACTTCTGCTTTATTGACTATGCCAAAGCCTTTGACTGTGTGGATCACAACAAAATATGGAAAATTCTTCAAGACATGGGACTACCAGACCACCTGGCTTGCTTCCTGAGAAACCTGTGTGCAGGTCAGGAAGCAACAGTTAGAACTGGACATGGGACAACGGACTGGTTCCAAATCGGGAAAGGAGTACGTCAAGGCTGTATGTTGTCACCCTGCTTACTTAACTTCTATGCAGAGTACATCATGAGAAATGCTTGGCTGCATGAAGCACAAGCTGGAATCAAGACTGCTGGGAGAAATATCAATACCCTCCAATATGCAGATGACACCACCCTTACGCCAGAAAAAGAAGAACTAAAGAGCCTCTTGATGAAAGTGAAAGAGGGATGTGAAAAAGCTGGCTTAAAATGCAACATTCAAAAAATGAAGATCATGGCATCTGGTCCCATCACTTCATGGGAAATAGATGGGGAAACAATGGAAACAGTGAGAGAGTTTTTTTCTTGGGCTGCAAAATCACTGCAGATGGTGATTGCAGCCATGAAATTAAAAGACACTTGCTCCTTGGAAGAAAAGCTATGACCAACCTAGACAGCATATTAAAAAGCAGAGACATTACTTTGCCTACAAAGGTCAGTATAATCAAAGCTTTTCCCATTCAGTCCAGTTCAGTTGCTCAGCCGTGTCCGACTCTTTGCGACCCCGTGGACTGCAGCACCCCAGGCCTCCCTGTCCATCAGTCATGGTTTCCCCGCGGTCGTGCACGGATGTGAGAGTTGGACTACAAAGAAAGCTGAATGGATGCTTTTGAACTGTGGTGTTAGAGAAGACTCTTAAAAGTCCCTTGGACTGCAAGGAGATCAAACCAGTCCATCCTAAAGGAAATCAGTCCTGAATATTCACTGGAAGGACTGATGCTGAAGCTGAAGCTCCAATACTTTGGCCACCTGATGTGAAGAACTGACTCAGTGGAAAAGACCCTGATGCTGGGAGAGATTGAAGGCAGAAGGAGAAGGGGGTGACAGAGGATGAGATGGTTGGATGGCATCACTGCCTCGATGGACATGAGTTTGAGCAAGCTCCGGGAGTTGGTGAGGGACCAGGGAGCCTGGTGTGCTGCAGCCCTTGGGGTCCCAAAGAGTCACACGACCCACGTGACTGAGCGCCTGGACTGACCCCCCCGTGACTTGCACGTGTGCCCCCACCAGCCCTTCTTCCGTTATCCAGCAAGAGTCCAGCCTGACACCCCGTGTCCCCGCTTGCTCCCACGTCTGCCCCGGGCGCCCCAGCCACTCCAGTCTCCGTTTCTCCTCCTCCAAACACCACTGCCCTCCAAAGCATCCAAGGCCACTCCAGCCAGGGGTCATCTATCCTGCAAGGGCATCACTGGACTGCCTGTTACCTCCAGGCCCTGCGTTACTCTACAGGGACTGCAGCTCTCGGCTTCAGGGTGACCGTACCTGTCCCTGCACGATCCACCTGGAGATGGCCGTCTTCCCATCGTACCCTGGTCGGAACTGAGCGTGGCCGAGCGAGGGCTGATATTGGAAATGACCAGATTGGATGGGGCACCAGGAAGTTCTGGACATAGAGGAGAGAGGGAAGGTGGAAATTTAAATCCTGCCACAGCTCAGGAAAGGTCATGTCAGCAGCAACCACTTCCCACACGCCTTCACACCAAGACAGGGTTGATTTTCACAACTGCCAGACCGAGAAGCACAGCGTTCCCTCCGAGGCTCCTCGAAGAACCAAAGGGCTGTGTCCGTCTCCCTTCTGACAATGCCCTGGTGCCTTTGAAAGAGGGCGGGGAGGGGGCGTGTACCCTGAGTAGCAGCTCTGGGCAGCTTGAAGCAGGAGGTGTGCAGGTCCCAAGCCTAGGCTTCCTGGCTCTGGTTTCCAAGACAACCGGACTCAGGTGAAAGTGCAGAACTCGCCCCTGTCTGCCTGTGCTCTGTTGCTCTGGCAACTGAACGAGGGCAGGTGGGCTCTGTGTGTGGCCCCTCGTCTGCGGCCACCTGTGGCTAAGCCTTCTCCTTGAACAGAGGCCCTCCTGCAGGTTGATCCCCTGGCCCGCCCCCAGGAGCCTGCCCCACTAGAAAATGAGATGCGGGGGGTTCCCAGTGAGAGCTCTGACATTGCTGGGCAACTGAAAAACGCTTGAGGAAGACCGCGGGATGCAACGCGGGCAAGAAAGACGTGACGCCCGTGTCAGGAAAGGCTCCCAGAGGCGCCGTGCCCGAGGGCCGACTTCCGGACTCGCTGTGTCCGGGGAGTTTAAGACCAGGCCTCATACGGGGGCAACAGGGCCACTCTGGTTTAGGGCTGGCACACAGAGCATCGCTGGGCTCTCAAGGGTGCTTTCCACCTCACGTTTAATGAACCTGAGGAGGAGACTATTTAAATCGAAGGACCAGTGACTCTTTCTGTATATCTGTCCGCTCTCTGGGTTCTTAAGCTGGTTCTCCAGTCATGAATGGACATAAACCTCAAGCACCACAAACGGATCACAGCCCAAAGTGATGGTCATCGTGTGCTTTTTCTCGTGTGTCCCAGGAGAGACCCCCGGGTCCTGGGGACCTGCCCCCAGCCAGGGGATCAGGCCCACTTGGCGTGGCCAGGCCTGACCCCCGCAGCCCTTCCCTGCATCTGGGGTAGTGCTGCTCACAGCCACGCTGGGGCCAAGGCTGCTCAGAGGTGAGGCCAGCTGGCCACTTCCAGGCCCCGGTTGGACGGTGTCCAAACCGTCCAGGGAACAAGCTGGTTGCCCAGGGATGCTCCATGTTACCCCGGTCACTGTCCATTAGCTGGTTCTAACGCATTAAATCACATGGCATCACTGCCACCTCACTGTCACTAGTTACTAAGGTCCTAACCACATTTTGAATGTGTGCTTTGGGAGTTGCTGTGTACGTGGAATATATGAATCTCTCTGGAAGCCAAAGACTTCCTTCTTAAGAAAGGACACATGTCTTATGTAAATGCCTTAGAGAAGACATCGGATAGGCTCAAGTGTGGGCCCTGGCCAGCAGCATGGGCGCCACCTGGAGTACGTCCTGGGGCAAGTTCTGCAGCCTTGCTTACATCCAGGGGGTGGCCACGTGGGAGTGGGCCCAGCACAGACTGGGGGGGTCGGGATGGATGCACAGGACAGTGTGAGAAGGCCTGCCCGAGGGAGTGGACGGTGGTGACCGTGTGTCAGGGGGTGGACAGCCGTGCCATGGGACCCCAGGCTCCTGGCTCCCCGAGGAGAGGGCTGCAGGGGTGACCGCTGGTTTCAGTCTCCGGGGCTGTCCTGCTTTTCTCAGAGACCCAAAGGAGGCGACTGGATGGCTTCTAGAGAGCTCAAGGTCTCCAATTTAGCTGCAGAACTGAATCAATGGCCCCACGCGTTCTCTCATGTCTCTGTGTTGGTGAGTTCCTGGGAAAAACGCTTTCATTTTAAATGTAAGAGAAACAGCAGAGTGCAGTTTCTGAGGCTGGAATGAGCGTGAACCTTTAGGGAGATGATCTGACTTCCAGGAAGGCCCCACCGAGAGCGGGGTCACTGGGCCCTGCCGGGGGTGGCGTGCTCCCCGACCTTCACTGAACCCCTTGTCTGCCCGCTTCCTCCCCACCTTCTCACTCCTCCTCGCAGACCCACACTCCCCCTGCTTTGCTGAGGGGATACTTTTGTGCCTCTTGGTCTTAACTGCAGAAATTCACGGACCCCAACCATCCGAGCCCAGGGCTGACACTCCTCTTTCAAAGGCCCCCAGTGACTTCTGCACAAAGATGCCCACCGACTTGGAGCGAGAGCGAGGCCCAGGGGCCGTGGCCGCAGGGACACCGCGGCACGAGCGTACTGACCTGGGGGCACCCCGGAGGAGATGGTGGACGAGGTGGGCACGCCGGTGCCCGCGGCGGTGACGGCCGCCACGTCGATGGTGTAGGTGGTGAGAGAGGACAGCCCCTGGATCTTGTACTCGTGTGTCGAGCTGTTGAGGGTGAGTGTGAGCCGCGAGGTGTTCTGCCCGTACACCTCCCAGGAGACCTGGTAGCCTGGAAGGCAGGCGGGGCACAGGGTTTGCAACTAATTTGAGGAAACGCTGCCACTTTCCCCTTATAACATGATTGATAAAGCGTTTTTTTACCTGAAGTTTCTCCCCCACCCAGGCATGAGCATTGCTTCCAGCCCTGCTTCCCGCTTGAGCCTGTTTCCTGGAGTGACAGCAGGTTCCTCCCCTCCCCCACACCCGTGCTCAAGTTCATCCGTTGGGGCCTCAGGGTCACAATTCACTCAGCCTTGGGTCCCATCACGATCCAGGGCTCAGAGAAAAAAGGCCCAGGCAGCCGTGGGTCAGCCGCCTTGCGGGGGCTGTTCTGCGATCAGAGAACACCTCGAACACCTCGAAGCACCCCCTCGCATGAGGGAGGCGCTGGTGGAGGGCCCGGGCCGGCGCGAAGTGCTGAGAGCGCTGTTCTGTCTTCCCGGCCGAGAGCGTGGGGACAGAAGCGCTGGGAGGCTCTTTGGGCTCCTTGTCTCTCTGATGAAGCAATAAATCGAGCGAGAGACTCACACTTGCCGGTAAACAAGAATTTAGAGGACAGCGTCTCAGGACTTCAGTACTTCGGAGAAAGAAATAACGCCAGAAGCCGCTGCCTGTCAGCTGCCCCACAGCCTGGCGGCCTCCGCGGGCGGGGGCATGGGGGGGGGGCGGCAGGCCACGGAGGACGGAGGCGGGCCATGCCGCACACCGGCAGCCCCCTTACCCGAGCTGCACTCCCGGCCGCGGGGTCCTCGCCGCGGGCCCATGTGAACCGTGGACTCCAGCCAGGCCTGCGGCCCCAGCTGCCTCCCAGGCCCCCTCCACTCCCCGTCCTCCTCCGTACAGAGGACGGTGCTCACTCCAACTTTTGGGACTAACTGTACAGTGAAAACCAGACCACCCGGCAGGGCAGTGAGGACTGGTGACTTCACACACGCCATGTCCATGATGTTCCTGTGATGTCCCGAGTGCCCCACGCACGTGAATTCACTCAGCCTGAGACGGAGCTCTGAGGCTGCAGCATGGCCGACCCGCCTCACGGAGGAGGGGGCCAAGGCCGTGGCTCCTCACCCTCCCAGGGAGTGCCCTCCCAGCCCTCTGGCCCCGGGGAAGTGGGCCCGGCCTGGGGGCTGTCCGAGGGACCTCTGCTCAGAGAGGCTCGAGTCGGCCCCACGCACACTGGAGGAGAAGGGTGCTGTTACACACTCCTGTTCTTGTGCGTGCTGTTAACACCATCACCTTGTCCGCCAGACAATTCTCTGTTTAAAAGCTGTTCTTCATGAAGATTTACTGTAATACAGCATCTTGTTCTGCATGGCAAGCTGGAGCCCAAACACAGCGCTTCCAGCACCCTTAGCAGAAGAGAATTAGCAGGGTTCCATGGCATGGCAACAGTCTGGTGGGCGGCTGTTGTTGTGGATACAAATGAAGCCAAGTGCCCAAGGGAAGGCCCTCACACGCTCGGGAAAGGACGCGGCAAAGACCAGTGAGAGCAGGCTGGCCTGGATGCTCCACACAGAGGCACGGGGCGTGGGCACGCGGTGGGCAAGGCCCCTGCAGGCAGGCCTGGCCAGAGTGCTCCTTGGGCCCTGGTGCGGGAGGAGGGAGGAGAGAGCCCCCCTCCCAGGGTGTGCCCTACCCGCTCCAAACGCCGCTTAACTGAGACTAATGACCAGTGGGGTTCAGAACGATTCCCTGTTGAGCTGAAGTACATTCTCCACGAGACAGCAGCGCATCCCATCGCGGGCTGTCTGTCCGCGTCCTCCTGCTCATAAATCAGCGTTAGGGGGGACCGTGGGGAATGCTGTGTACAGGGGCGGTGCGGGCGGAGTTCGCTGGGCGCCCCGCGCCCCTGCCGCCTCCTGTGGGCTCCTTCTGGGCGCTTCCGGGTGCTCCTGGCATCCAGTCTCCTACGGGGCATCTGGGCCCCAGAGTGGCCTGTGGGCAGGACTGGGCGTGGTGCCGTCTGCCCGGCAGCTTCTCTGGCCAGCACTGACCGGGCGGCTTGGGAGGGACGGTGGCTGGTGCCCTGTAGACGCCTCCTGAAAGGGGCTTTCGGAGGCCAGGTTTGCCCACAAACACAAACACGGGTTTCTTTTGCTGTCCTTGGTGGAATTCTCTCTCTTCAGCCTGGAAAAGGCCTTGGAGTGCGGCTGGCGTGCCCCACGCAAACCCAAGTCCATCCGGGGGTGCTGCCCTGCGTGTCCAAGCAGAATACCCAGGGCAGGGAGGGTCCCACAGAGGGCAGAGGTCCCTGAATCCAGGATTCACTGTGGGGACACTGAAGCCGGGGTCCGGCCTCTGGGAAGGCCCCCTCCCCGCCTGCAGCCCATCTTACAGAGTCTAGGGGAGAGGTGAGGCAGAGAACAGACCACGAGGAACAACGTGCCCCGGAGGGAGGTGTGATTGGAGCAGAGCATCTGCCTGAAGCTCTGACCCTCGGAGTCGCCACTGCAGACCTGCTTCCAGCCCAGGGCAGGGCAGCCGGCACTGGGCAGCCGGCGCTAAACAGCCTGAGCTGCGAAGGCCGAGTTCCATGACAAACAGTAGCTGTTGCTGGTGACTGCAAATATTTGTTTAATAAAACACGAAATTGGGTTCATTAAGCCCTATTAGCTGTAGGAATTGACGGTCATCAATCAGGAGTGTTGGCTGCGGCGCCCAGCCTGGGGAGGTGGGCTCCCCTCGGGGGGTGGTGCCCTCGGGTTT
>SJXQ01009350.1:129648-175811 GCA_006408695.1 Aepyceros melampus
ACGCACCTGGAGTGCGGGTCTCCTGGGCAGAGATGTCAGAGGCTTGTTCAACACGCCCATGAGACCGAGCCTGCCCACTGGGGGGCTGCAGCCCAGCCAGGAGTGGCCCACACGAGGCGAGGCCCCCACAACAGGTCCTCCCCCCACCTTGCCCCGCAACAGTCACCCTGCGGCCCTGGGCACCCGGGCGCTTGGAGCTGTGTCCATCTCTCTGTGCGGGGCAGACTTGTTTTGCCTTTTTCTGACCACAGAGACCCTTACCTGTAATGATGCCATTTTTCTCCAGGGGCTCCTGCCAGCTGACCTTGAGAGATGTGTCCAGAATTTCTGTGAAACTCAGGTGGCCCACAGCTCCCGGTTCTGGAAATGAAAACCAAAGACATCTGTTAGTGTGCGGCCTGATTCTCTCCAGTCGGATTGGCGGGGAACAGTCTGTCTGTGGAAGGAGGCAGGAGCCAGGACCAAGCCTGCTGGTCAGAGCCCTCAGGGAAAGCCAGAGAAAACCCAGGAGGACAGAGTCTGAGGTGTCAGAGGGACCGGGCTACGGTCACATGAATGATTCCTGTCGGCCTCACCCCAGCCTCGCCGTGAACTGCAGAGGCCAGCAGTGGGAGACGCGGACGCAGTCCCTTCTCTTTCTCTTGATTGGCTCTAGTTGAACAATCGGGTGGCTGGACCCCGCAGGCGACTGCTTACTCCAGCGTCCCTGACGCCTCTGTATCCGTGTTGTGTGTCTGTCTCATGTGGGGCCGCAGCCAGGAGCCCTGGCCAGGAGGCCGGGCCGGCCGTGCCTGGTCACTGGCCGATGCCTGCCAGCCTGATCCAGGCTGTAACCCGCACTTACTCTCCCCAGGTAGCCCAGGGGCAGGGCAGGCATGAGAAATTTCCAGCAAAAATTGCATGCTTCCCTTGAATTTCCCTGACCGTAGCCTCCTCCTAAGGCAGGAGGGCAGCGCAGCAGAGCTGCAGTTGCTTCAATGCCGGGCTTGGCTGGGCAGAAGCCTGGTCCCTGCTGGCTGGCTCTGCGGTCCTTAGAGTGCCTAAGCCTTAGTTTGCTCATCTGCGAAACAGGGAAAATAGAAGTAACTCACGCTGCAAGGTAATTGTGAGAAAAAAACGTAATAAAACACGAAAGCGGTTAGCACATCCCTGGCATCGCAGACATGCTGGCTGGCGTGGCTGCTGCTGCTACTGTCGTCAGTCGCCATGCCATCAGAACAGAGTCGCCTCTAAGCTGCACTTACTGTTGGCTTGAAAGCGCCGGAGAGAAAAGGCCTGAAAGGCCAGGACGTGAGCTAAACAGGCCCGGACTCCCAGACCCAGAGGGTCGCCAGGAGCCCGCTCTGACCCTGCCCCCGAGCTAAACAGGCCCAGACTCCCAGACCCGGAGGGTTGCCAGGAGCCCGCTCTGACCCTGCCCCTGAGCTAAACAGGCCCGGACTCCCAGACCCGGAGGGTCGCCAGGAGCCCGCTCTGACCCTGCCCCTGAGCTAAACAGGCCCGGACTCCCAGACCCGGAGGGTCGCCAGGAGCCCGCTCTGACCCTGCCCCTGAGCTAAACAGGCCCGGACTCCCAGACCCGGAGGGTCGCCAGGAGCCCGCTCTGACCCTGCCCCTGAGCTAAACAGGCCCGGACTCCCAGACCCGGAGGGTCGCCAGGAGCCCGCTCTGACCCTGCCCCTGAGCTAAACAGGCCCGGACTCCCAGACCCGGAGGGTCGCCAGGAGCCCGCTCTGACCCTGCCCCTGAGCTAAACAGGCCCGGACTCCCAGACCCGGAGGGTCGCCAGGAGCCCGCTCTGACCCTGCCCCTGAGCTAAACAGGCCCGGACTCCCAGACCCGGAGGGTCGCCAGGAGCCCGCTCTGACCCTGCCCCTGAGCTAAACAGGCCTGGACTCCCAGACCCAGAGGGTCGCCAGGAGCCTGCTCTGACCCTGCCCCGGTTCTCAGGCTGTAGAATTCCATGCTGAGCAGGGAGGGGCAGGGGCCGGTCTGGAGCTTGGTCTGGCACCCAGTCTCCTGCCTGCCCCGGAGGGACCACAGGGGCCACCAGGGGGCTCTGAGCCCACCGCCTGCTCCAGCTCCTCCAGGCTGAGCACTCCAGCACCCCCACTCCCGGTGCCCTCGGGACTGCCTCCCCAGGAGGTGGGAAGAGGTGACAGGTGACTGTGCCCACAGTGACGGGTCACGTGCTGGTTAGGTCCTGCTCTGTGCTTGTGGCAGCGGGGGGTAGGGGGCAGCCGGGAAAGGAGACCCTGGAGAGGAGGCACAATGGGCAGACGGGGTGGGGGCTGGTGAGGCGAGGGGAGGCGAAGAGAGTAGCGGCCCTTTGCATCCCAAGTCCCGAGCCGGGCATCGTGGGGCGCCTGGTGGGCACCCCTCGGGCCTGCAGTTCACCAGCCCTGCTCCGCTCGCCTCTCTGCGGTGGCGCCCCCACATGCACCCCTCTGCCCTTTTGCAGGAGAAGCGTAGGGGACAACAACAGGGGGAGGAAAGGGAGGCGCAAGAGCAGACTTGGAGGGGAGACAAGTGTGCTTCTTGCCTGGTGGGGAGCCAGGTTCCCACTGGCCTCCCGTGGATGCCTCTGGGCAAGGCCGCACGGGGAGCTTTCTCCCAATAACAAAGCACAGTTTTTTCAGCCCAGCGGGAGAGCATGAAGTCAGGGCCTGGTGTCCGTCCAGGAGCCAAGCTCAGGGATCCCAGCTAACCAGCCTCAGCCCTGTTCTGCCCACTGTCAACCTTATAGAGACAGCAGGATTTTAAGGCAAATTCCACACCTGGTACCCAGTTGGTACTTGGACAAAGCCTCTGAACACACCTCGTGATTTAAAAAAAAAAAAAAAAAAATGATAACAGCCTCAGCAAATTCACTCATCTGGGCGAAACTTTCAAAAGACTCTTTATGGATAAGCTCACACGTTCTGACAAATTTCACTCTTTGAGTGTGAAACACGGTAAAATAGGATGGCTGTCAAGACCATCTCGTCCTCCTCCAATTCTAAGATTCCAGAAAGACACTCTGACGGATTTTTGAACCGACTTGTTCTTTTTTCTGATCGATAGAATAGCGAAGAAAGCTTTTTGCTCCTTTTATGTTCTCAGTGTTTCTGCTTCCTGGATTCCTGCCCAAATATGCTTGTCCTCTAGCTGGCAGCGTCTCGGCTGAAATTTATATTCTGTTTCCTCTCTACTGCGCTGCCCCCCCTCGCCCCCTCCCCACAGTTCTTATTTCATCAGGTTTTGGAGAAGGAGGCCCGCTGTGTGTGCAGAACTAACCGGGGCGCCATCTGCGTCGTCAGTATGGGGTGGTGGGGGCCACTCCGCTGGCACGCAGAGTCCCGGGTCCTCTTTTAAAGGCTGCGCCCCCAGAGCTGACAGCGGCCCTGTGTGTGCTCACTCGCTCGGCCGTGTCTGACTCTGTGCAACCCCGTGGACTATAGCCCATCAGGCTCCTCTGTCCGTGGGATTCTTCAGGCAAGAATATTGGAGCAGGTGGCCATGCCCTCCCCCAGGGGATCTTCCCGGCCCAGGGATCGGACCCGCATCTCTTAACGCCTCCTGCACTGGCAGACCGGTTCTTTACCACTAGCGCCACCTGGGAAGCCCAACAGCAGCCCTACCTCCCATCTTTCAGGGAGACTGTCCACGCCTACAAGGACGCTCTGTCTTTCTAGGCAGGACCGACAGGCTCCCTTTCTATCAAAAAATGGTGGTTCAGTTAGAAATTCTAAAAAGATGATGTCACTGCTACTTTTCTCAACTCAAGAAATTTCTCGTTTCTCCCTCTTACTAGCGGTGAGCCTGGGGTCATGAAGGCCCTGCTCCCTGGGTGCCCGGCGTTCTGCGATGCTTCCCTGAAGGCCCTGCTCCCTGGGTGCCCGGCGTTCTGCGATGCTTCCCTGAAGGCCCTGCCCCCTGGGTGCCCGGCGTTCTGCGATGCTTCCGCACAGTCCGCATCTGTCTTTGCTGTCGTTCACTTGCTCAGTTGTGTCCGATTTTGCGACCCCATGGACTGCAACACGCCAGGCTACCCTGACCTCCACTGTCTCCTGGAGTTTGCTCAGTCTCGTGTCCACTGTGTCTGCCTAACTGGCAACAATAGAGCTTTTTGAGTAAAGAATTCAGCCAGGAGTCTTCTCTCATTCATCTGAAGAAGTTCCCTGCTTTTGCCACTTATTATTTTTAGTAAGTGTCCTTGGAAAGTAAAACCCAATGTCCAGTTGGACCTGCTGTGGATGGAGCTGAGATGCTGCCCTGGGTCTTCTCTCAATAATGAAATGGAAGAAAATGTCAAAATGATGAAGAGCTATGAGGGGTGCCTGAGACGCTCTGAGAATTCACTGCCACCTCCCTCAACTATGGGGGTGGGGGGGGCTTGCCTTCCCACTTGCCTGCAATCGTAAAGGAGTCCAGCTGTGTTTCCTTCAGGACAGTGGGAAAGGGTCTTCCAGCAAGCAGAGCTCCTCCTCTTCCAGAGCCCCCACCCCGAGGCCCCCTGCTCGCCCCTCTGCATGCAGGCTCCAACCAGCCTCCTCACACATGGTGGGGCCGGGGCCCAGTCAGCCTCCTGCTTCTCTGAAGCCTCCTGATCCCAAAGCAACTGCACCCACTTAGGTGGTTTCACTGCCAAGCGCCTCATACTCAGACGCCCTGAGGTAGCACTGATTTCAAGCATTTCCATCTATGGTGAGACTGCACACTTCAGTTATAGCCCCCAGCCTTTCTGGGAGAACATGGTCACAGTCGCTAAGTGCTGGGCTTCCAAATCTGCTTCTTCAGGCCTGCTGCTGCCTCGACGTGAGTGGGCCCCATCTGAGCCCCGCGTCCCAGCCCTGAACCTGCCTTCACATTTCCGGTCACGGCCGTCACCGCCACCCCATCACCCGAGCCGCAGTTTGCGGAGTCGTCCTGGAGAATCCCTTCTGCCCAACCCGCTTCCGGGCCCCGCTGGCCCCCGGCCCTCTGTACCCCGTCTCTGCGTCTCCCCTGTGCTAGCCCCGCGTCTGGGCACAGGCTCTCATGATTATCCGCTTTCTCCCCAGACTGCATCACTTCGGGCTCTAGTCCATCACCACAAAACCTCCAGACAGAGCTGCGAAATCACTCGAGCCACAGCCCCACGGGAAGTCCTTCCGCCGTCCCGAATGCCTGGACGGCCCTGACTACGAGTCTTATGTTGAGACGTCTCTGGTCAGCTCCCAGCTTATTCCTCCAGGGTCACCTGCACCTCATAGACTACACGAAGCTAAGCTGGACATGACAGGGGCCCAAACCTCTTCGAGACTAAGGGGTCTTGATGAGACCCTTGGAGAGGGGACTCACTGTCTTCATGGGTCCATATGAGCTGCGGCGTGCTTGGGGGCCCGTCCCCGGGGGTGGTGAAACACAGAACCGACGTGAAGTAAGCGGTAAACTTCTTCAGGTTGGTGATGTACCCATGGTGGACTCCGTGGAAGTCTGGAGCAATGGTGACGACAGTGACAGCTTCAGGGACGTCGTCTGGCCAAGCCAGAAGCTGGGATGGAACGGGGTGAAAAAGAGATTTAATTTCATGCTTTCACCCTCAAATCTGCACCAAAATTTTATTTTGCCACAATATGTCTTCGAAGAAAGCAAAACCATGATCAAGAAATTTACTACAGTCTACATTTTACAGTTTTGCTGAAAAATACGGATTTTAAAAGACATCTCACAGACTACTTGAGTACAAACATGTGTATTTATGGGCTCCCCAGGTGGCGCAGTGGTAAAGCCTCCGCCTGCCAGCGTGGGAGGTGCAGGAGATGTGACTTGGATCCCTGGGTTGGGAAGGGCCCCTGGAGAAGGCAGGACACCGCACTGCAGCGCTCCTGCCCGGGGAACCCCAGGGGCATAAGAGCCTGGCGAGCCACAGTCCCCGGGGTCACAAAGAGCTGCACGTGACTGAGCAACGAGCACACGTATATTCCTATATACCTCTACACACGTGTGTATAAGAAATCTACTTCAGCTCACATTGGGAAAAAAGACACTTCTCAAACTTTCACTTCTCTTCACGTAAACATGTTACAGAACACATATATATTAAACATTAAGAAGTAAAGATGACATCACCTGTTATTTGAATGGATGAAACATCAATACAAATATTTTTCTGGATGGGCACCTAGTCTGACTCAAAAAGGAGACCTAAGTTCAATGGGAGCAATGTTAATCACCTATGATTTATCTCACGCCGGTTTCTAAAATGGACCTGGGGAGACTGATTATGAGAGTGAGAGTGTTAGTCGCTCAGTCGTGTCCGACTCTTTACGGCCCCACGGATACGGCCCCTCAGGCTCCTCTGTCCGTGGGATTTCCCAGGCAAGAATACTGGAGTGGCTTGCCATTTCCTTCTCTGGGGATCCTCCTGACCCAGGGATCAAACCCGAGTCTCCTGCATTGGCAGACAGACTCTTTACCACCTGAGTCACCAGAAATACAGTACATATACACATTCCAAAGGCAGCTATGTTAACGTTTTGGCCACATTATTGTATGAGTGTGACTTTTAATTCCCCCGACACCAAACATTTCTAGCGCTAACTAGGTCTGAAAATTGATACATCACAGGACAAGGAGCGCACTTATGCAGAGTAAGCTGACAGCCAAGCCACAGAATGAACGCCCTGGCCTTGCCAGTAAGATCTTCACTGATCAGTATGATTTCAAAGAAACTTCTGACTGTAGCTACCTCTGGGAGAAAAGACAGGACAAATTTCCAACGATGCCTGTCTCTCTAGCGAAAAATGAGTGTTTTAGTAAGTTGATTCCAAATCGGGGGGGAGTGAACTGTGTTCTGAGGAAATAGCACTCTCTGAATCCGAAATTATCAAGTTTTTAAGCAAACTAGGTGGAACGCTTGCGTTGACCTGCTCCTGCAGAAGATCTGTGAGCATATGACCCTGCAGGTGAAATGAAGGCGGCCTCCCTGCCCAACCAGGGGAAGGTTGTCCTAAAGGAAAGCAGAGCTGTGCTTCTGGAGGCTGCACGCAGGCACAGCTCTGAAAGTCAGAGGCCGGCGCTCAGACCCGGCTCAGGGCAGGCAGGAGTGCGTTTCGTCTCTGCTCAGTCCAGGTAGGGGCCCCGAGCCAGCGGGGCTCGGCTCCACACACACAACTTGTCCTGAAGCAGTGAGGGGGCACCTGCTCGTCACGGCTTGGTAGAAACCTCACTCAGCTGTGCCCTCTGCTCCGAGTCTGCGCTCCTCAGAGAGGCCCCCTTCCGGGACGAAGCGTTTGGCACACACGCTGATTTCAGTCTGCCAGGACGGGTCTCCCAGCGCTCATTTTACAAGGACGGCCTTTTCATGACGTCGCTCAGTCCTGGCGGAACCATCCTTTTTTGTTTGTGTTTTTTTGGCCGTGCGGGGTCTTAGTTCCCCACCCAGGGACTGAACCTGCACCCTTGGCAGAGAAAGCGCAGAGCGCTAACCACGGGACCACCAGGGAACTCCCAACAACCAGCAGAGTTTATGAGTCAGTATGGCTGCTGCTAAGACCGTGGACGAAAGCAGACCCCGCCAAGGGCAACACGTCTGTGACCGGATGCCGTGGGTTCCTCAGGAAACGAGGTGCAGCGGCCCCGCCCTGATCACAAGACCGCGCCCTGGCTGCGGCCCCAGGCCTACCTTGTACCCCTGGTTGATGCCGTTGATGAACTGCTGAGGCGGAGGGCTCCACAGGAACTGGATGGTGGTGGAGTTCACGGCTTCCACCTGCACGTTCTGCGGGGGCGCGGTCGGCACTGCTCCAGGGCGGCAGGAGGCACGGGGGCGGGGAGAGAAGAGACCCTGAGCTGCCGCTCGCCACTGACTCAGCGGCAGCTCAGCGCCGCGCGCCCCGGTGCTGCACGGTTTTGGAAGCTAATCGTGATGTTACAACACGAAAGAGCTGGGCTACTCCTCACTTTCTGTTGGAGAATTCTTAAAGGCACAAGCAGAAGAGTGGACCAGGTCACCTCAACCCATGGGGAGCCTTTCCTAGGGGGTCCCAAGATAGACAGCAAACAGAAGCTTTCTCTGATTTTTTTCCAGTTAGCCAGTATATGAGATCAAGGCAAGGTCTGATCTAGGCCTCTGCATCCCGTTACATATCATTCTGTTTCAAGCCCAGTTATCCTTTATATATTAAAAAAATTCCCTTTTCATATGTACTTACTTATCCATTCAGAGGCTAAATTTCTCTTTGCCATAGAAACCACCATTAAAAATTTTTCCACTTTCCATTTCTTTTATTGAAGAGCTATTGAGCCCAATTATGTGCCTGCCCAGAGGCCTCCAGGGAAGTCACATCCCTGGGGAGCTGCTCACTTTCAACTTGCATGTCACGGCAGCTCCCTCCGGTGCACACACGGGTGGAGCCTCTGCGCCAGGCGCGTGCGGAAGGCCTCAGACCAGGGGACGCCGCACGAGGGCAGACCTCCGAGGGCGGAAAGGCCTTGAGAAAAGTGTTCACATCGGGGAAAATGGAGTCAGCAAAGGCAAGCGATCATGGGAAGCCTGGTGAGGGGTGAGAGAATAATGAGCATGGCTGGACATGGGTGCTGGGGGAGAAAGGGGCTGAGAAAGTGGACGGGTCACTGTGGGGATGGCCCCGGATGCCGGACACAGAGGTTGAGAGCGTACACGGAGGGCAGTGGGAAATCAGCGGGCTTCTGGACACGGCAGAGACGGGACCCGGCCGGCCTCTGAAGGACGGCCTCTGCGGAGGGGGCAGGCCGGCTGGCTGTGCCGTACAGCTTTCTGCGGGACACATGGAAAGGTCTTGGTCCTTTAGGAGCTTGTTTCAAGGGAAAGACAGCGGATCCCAGAGGATCCTTTGGCTCCAGGAACAGAAACAGAGACACGTGTCTCTTGGCACAGAACACGTGAGGATTCAGTATGGGCCTGTTGAAAATCACTGCAGCTTTCATTACGCTCTTCCTCAGAACCTCACGTCACCCGGCAGAGATGAGAAAGACACGCCTCATCCCAGCCCTTCCCTCCAGCCTCCACGCCGCCCAGCTGCTCCCGTCTCCTCCCGCGCTGTCTCTGGGCCCTCCCTCCATACGATACCAGGAAGACAGTCCTACTCACTTCCCACTCAGCGCCATCCTGGAGTGGTGGGCTGAAAACGGCCACAGGCATCACTGAGCCGAGCGTGTAGGCAGTTGGGAAGCACGACACACCCATCAAACATGAGGAAAAGCTGAACAAACGATAAAGTCTTACCCTTTTGTGAGCCCATAAGGAAGCTGAGGCCACAGGGCCACTGT
Source organism: Aepyceros melampus (assembly GCA_006408695.1). NCBI lineage: Eukaryota > Metazoa > Chordata > Mammalia > Artiodactyla > Bovidae > Aepyceros > Aepyceros melampus. Next base: position 138,922 of record SJXQ01009350.1, read on the forward strand.
GTCCGAAATACGAGCGAGGAGGAACCCTCCCCCTCTTTTTAAAAAGTAGCTTAAAAGTAAGAGAATGGGAAAAAATACTTGAAAACACTAATTAAATAAACCTGGTGTCATTATATTAATATCAAAGTAAATATCCTACCAAGCAATAAAACCGATGATAAAGCAGCTCACGACATGATGATGACGTGATCTGACCCTCAAGGAGACCCAACGACCCTGAATGTGGACGCCACAGAGCTTCACGGTACAGAAGGCACAACTGACAAGACCGAAGGTAAAACTAGACAAAACTACGGGGATGGGTGGAGACCTCAACACTCCACCAAAAAACAACAAAAAAAAGGCAGACAAGGCATATCAATAAGGACCTTCTGCCAGAACACCACCACACGGAATCTGACCCACATGATATTTACTTAGAAATCTACCCAAGGACGACAGACTACGCATTCTTTTCAAGCACATGTGGGACTTAACCGAGACGGACATATTTGAAATATATATGTCATGTAAAGCAAATCTAAGTAAGTCACTCAATCGTGTCTGACTCTTTGTGACCCTGTGGACTGCAGCCCACCAGGCTCCTCAGTCCATGGGATTCTCCAGGCAAGAATACTGGAGTGGGTTGCCACTTCCTTCTCCAGGGGATCTTCCCAACCCAGGGATCAAACCCGGGTCTCCCGCATTAGAGGCAGACGCTTTAACCTCTGAGCCACACAAGTTAAAATAACTGAAATCACAAAAAGCATCTTTTATGACTCAACAGAATTAAACTTGAAATTAACAACAGAAAGGTATGTGGAGAGTCCCTGAAAACTTGTAAATTAAGGAACACTTCAAAGTAACCCATGAGTTAAAGATGAAATCACCTAGAAAACTAGAAAGCATTTTTAGTTTAATAAAAGGGAAAGACACAACATACCAAAATCTGGGGACTCGAAAGTGCTGGACCATCGAAAAAGCAAGAGTTCCAGAAAAACATCCACTTCTGCTTTATTGACTATGCCAAAGCCTTTGACTGTGTGGATCACAACAAAATGTGGAAAATTCTTTAAGAGATGGGAATACCAGACCACCTGACCTGCCTCTGAGAAAGCTGTATGCAGGTTAAGAAGCAAAGTTAGAACTGGATATAAAATAACAGACTGGTTCCAAATAGGAAAAGAAGTACGTCAAGGCTGTATATTGTCACCCTGCTTATTTAACTTCTATGCAGAGTACATCATGAGAAATGCTGGGCTGGAGGAAGCACAAGCTGGAATCAAGATTGCAGGGAGAAATATCAATAACCTCAGATATGCAGATGACACCACCCTTATGGCAGAAAGTGAAGGAGAACTAAAGAGCCTCTTGATGAAAGTGAAAGAGGAGAGTGAAAACGTTGGCTTAAAGCTCAACATTCAGAAAATGAAGATCATGGCATCTGGTTCCATCACTTCATGGCAAATAAATGGGGAAACAATGGAAACAGTAAGAAATTTTTTGGGGGGCGGTTCCAAAATCACTGCAGATGGTGACTGCAGCAATGAAATTAAAAGATGCTTGCTCCTTGGAAGAAAAGCTATGACCAACCTAGACAGCATATTAAAAAGCAGAGACATTACTTTGCCTACAAAGGTCTGTCTAGCCAAAGCTATGGTTTTTCCAGGGGTCATGTATGGATGTGAGAGTTGGACTATAAAGAAAGCTGAGTGCCAAAGGATTGATGCTTTTGAACTGTGGTGGTGGAGAGGACTCTTGAGAATCCCTTAGACTGCAAGGAGATCCAACCAGTCCATCCTAAAGGACATCAGTCCTGAATATTCATTGGAAGGACTGATGCTGAAGCTGAAGTTCCAATACTTTGACCACCTGATGTGAAGAACTGACTCACTGGAAAAGACCCTAATGCTGGGAAAGATTAAAGGCAGGAGGAGAAGGGGACAACACAGGATGAGAGGGCTGGACGGCACCACCGACTCCATGGACACGGGTTTGAGAAAGCCCCAGGAGTTGGTGATGGGCAGGGAAGTCTGGTGTGCTGCAGTCCATGGAGTTGCAAAGAGCTGGACACGACTGAGCTCCTGAACTGAACTGAATAAATAGCCTTTAGATGTCTATATTAGAATCTAAACTTCAACTTTAAGAACCTATAAGAGTAATTAAAAAAGGAGGAAAATAGTGAAGAAAAAGAGCAGAAATCAATGAAATAAAAATAAACAATAATAGAAAAAAAAAACACCAATGAATCCAAAAGCTGTTCTTTTAAAAATCAATTAACTTCTAGCCAGACTGATAAAAAATAAATAGAAATTGCAAATTACCAACATCACCAATAACAGAAGACACCTCTATCTATTGATGCTAAAAGAATAAAAGGACATTTTGAGTATCTTTATGCTCATTAATTCAACAACTTAGATGAAATGAACAAATGTCTTTAAAGAAACACACTTCCAATCTACTCAAGAAGAACTAGATGACCTGAGTAGTTAAATAGCTATCAAATATTTGAATACAAAATTAAACACTTCCAAAAAGAAAACTCTTAAGCATATAAAGTTCAATGGTTAATTTTACTAAGCATTTGAAGAAGAAGGAAATAAAAGACATTCTAAAGCATTAAGCTGACACCAAAATCAGAAAAAGGTGCTGAACATAAAAAGAAAGAAAAGTAAACTACAGGCCTGAGAACATAGATGCAAAAATCTTTAATAAAATATTAGAAAAATCAAATTAAAAAATATGTAAAAATCATAATTTAATCCTAATTCAAGTAGGGTTTATCTTACAAACACAAGGCTGGCTCAACATTGGAATATTCATCAGGGTAATCTGCCATTATCAATAGAGCTTAGAAAACACGATCATCTTAATCGATTTAGAAAAATCGTTTGACAAAGTTGAACCTCAAATAGTGATTAAAGGAAAAGTGAAGGTGAAAGTCGCTCAGTCATGTCCAACTCTTTGCGACCCCATGGACTCCATAGAATTCTCCAGGTCAGAATACTGAAGTGGGTAGTCTTTCCCTTCTCCAGGGGATCTTCCCAACCCAGGGATCGAAGCAGGTCTCCCGTGTTGTAGGCAGATTCTTTGCCAGCTGAGCCACCAGGGAAGCCCAAAACCTGGAGTGGGTAGCCTACCCCTTCTCCAGGGAATCTTCCTGACCCAGGAATCGAACCAAGTCTCCTGCACTGCAGGTGGATTCTTTACCAACTGAGCTATCAGATTAAAGGAAAAACAACAACTCCTCTCAAAGGGGGAATTAAAAGGAACTTACTCAACCTGCTAAGCACACATGCTGCATGCTAAGGCACTTCAGTCCTGTCTGACTCTTGGCGACCCATGGACGGTAGGCCACCAGACTCCTTTGTTCATGGGATTCTCCAAGCACGAGTGCTGGGTAGGTCACCATGCCTTCCTCCAGGGCATCTTCCCAACCCAGGGATGGAAGCTGTGTCTCTCAATGCTGCCTGCATTGGCAGGCGGGTTCTTTACCACTAATGCCACCTGGGAAGCCCAAACTTGCTGACAGGCATCTGTAGAACACCTGCAACTAGCATTTTATTTAAGATGAAAGAGGGGGAGCCTTCCCCTGAGATGAGGAACAAAGCCAAGGTGTCTTTCTTACCATTCCTATTCTGGCAGGCCAAGCTGGAGCAGTAACGCGGGAAAAGGAACGAAGGGCATACAGATTGAAAAGGCAAACAGAGCCAAAAAGCCTCTCTATTCACTGACAGTATTACTCTCCATGTAGGAAATTCCTGCGTTTACTCAGAACCGAGATTAGCAAGATCACAGGATACAAGATCAAAATATTTTGAAACACAAGCGATGGAGAACTGGAAACTGAAATTAAGAATTCAGTATCAGTTACATGGCAGTTAAAACATGAAATAGATATAAATTTAACAAACTATAGGCAAGATCTGTATGCTGAAAATTGATGAAAGAAATAGAAAACTCTTGAGAGTCCCTTGAACAGCAAGGAAGGAGATCAAACCAGTCAATAAAGGAAATCAACTCTTAATATTCATTAGAAGGACTGGTGCTGAAGCTGAAGCTCCAATACTTTGGCCACATGATGCGAAGAGCTGACTCACTGGAAAAGACCCTGATGCTGGGAAAGTCTGAGGGCAGGAGGAGAAGGGGACGACAGAGGATGGTTAGATGGCATCACCGACTCCATGGACGTGAGTCTGAGTAACTCAGAGGAGACTGGCATGTTGCAGCCCATGGGGTCGCAAGGAGCTGGACACAGCTGAGTGATTGACCAACAGCAGCAAACAGGAAACACCTCCAGAGCCCTTCAGTTGCTGAAGAGGAAAACCAAGCTGTTCTGTCCATGGGACGGACCGCTGCTCACAGTGAAAGGGGAGGAGCCGCTCACTCTTGCCAACAACACGGACGGCCTTACTGCCAGACGTGGGGAAGGGCCAGACACAGCTGGCTCCGTGGCATGCTGGCTTTTCCCATTTTTATGATTCCTGTAAAAGGGAAAGCTAGAGGAGAGGAAACAAGAACCGTGCCAAGGGCAGGGGTGGGGCAGAGCTCTGCTCTCAAGATAAGTAAGTTGTGTACCTCAGTAAATCTGACTTTAAAAAGGCTGCAGAAACCTTGATGCCTTTTCTCATGTAGAGGTGGTGTCTGAGGCAAGCGGTGTTTGAGGCACTTCAGTGCAGACTCGGTGACTGTTCTCACCAAGAGAATATGACCCAGGCCTCAGTAAACTAGCAGCTTCCACGCCTTATCTCTAGAACCTTCCTTTCTGGAAGTCCTGAGAGGATAAAGGAGTCTGCTGTCCCTGCGGCCACCATGCCGGACTGGCTGGGTGTGGTGCCTGGGGGGCAGCCCCAGGGTGCCCGGCCTGATGGCCTTCCAGCCAAGGCACCCACACTCGAGGGAACCGCTCTCCCCTCTCCTGACCCTCAGCCTCCAGCCCAAGGCACTGCCCCTCCGGATCCCATTCCCAGCCTGTAAAACCACGAGATATGGTACAACGGTGCTGCCTGCAAGCTCCAGGTTTATTCTGCGGCAATGGGTCACCCGGACAATATCCCCCATGTAAGAGAGCAGGGAAAGGGGGTGGGAGGGGAAAATAAGGAGGGAAAAGTGACGAAAGAATACGAAGAGCAGTTGGGAAAGAACTGAAAAGGGCCGTGACTTCTCGGAGAGCCCACGTCCTCATTCTTTGCAGGCTTAGTTCTGGGAATTCCTTTCCAATTACGACTCTGAAGTTCCATAAAATTTTCCAGTCAAATGTGGTTATATTCTCTAAAGTAAGACCACACCGATCGAACACTTCATTTTGCGTAAACTAAATGAGCAATACTTCCTGCCGTTCCTCGCTTTCCTCTGCGTCACATAGCAGCCACGCCGAGAGGCCCTCTCACCGTCGCGTCAGGGCCTCCCTAACTACCCCGCCGCGGGGCCCAGACCCCAGGCGTCCCGGCCCGGCTGACCCAGCTAAGGAGGCAAGCTCCCTCCTCCCCACGCCAGAGCTCACAGCGCTCCTCAGGTCTCTTCTGCTCTCAGATCCTTGAGCATCTCTTTCTCCTAATTACCGTCATCAGAAGTGACTCACAAATTTGTGGACAATGGGATTAAAAATTCCCTCAAGTGAGAAAAAGACATACAGCCCATAAATCCTTCTGGACAGAGCTTCAAATAAAGAAGCTGCTACGGCGGGAAGGTCTTAATTGCGGAGGAGGGTTACCTAACCCCAGCCTCCGGGAAAGGCAGGGCTCAGCCCGAGAGGAGCCGCTGCTCCGCAGGACGGTGGAGGCCCACCCGCCCACAGCTGGGCTCCATCTGCGCGAGGAGGACCCTCCTGGGAAGCTGTGCCTCCTGCTAGGGAGGCCTCCAGGGGCATTCTCTCCCCAGATAACTGGCACCTGAAGTGCCATTCTTTCCAAGCCTCGAGCTGCAGGCCGTGAAGAGGCCTGGTGAAGTGACAGGGGGTAGGCCTTGCTGTGATTTTCACTGCTCAAAAAAAAAAAAAAAAAAAAAATCCATTCTCACCAGATAATTTCCCCTGGACCCCAGTGAGGACACTCGACCTGGATTCCCTGGACACTGTCTCAGTTTTCACAGTCACGGACAAGGAGCCCTGTGGGGAAGCCCCAAACGCTCTGGGGCCCCGAACAGCCAGGTTATGTGAATGGAGAGCCACACGAGTGGCTTCAGACACAGAGGTCCTCTTCCTTCGGGAAACGTTTGCAAGTTGCTGATGGCACAGAGGCCCTTCCCGTTCCTGAGGATGGATTTCTTGGGTGGCGAGTGGAGGGCAGAGTGGGGTACAGTGGTCCAGCCAGGGGGCCGCCGCTGGGGTCCACCCGGGCCTGGAGACGCTGTCACCTTCTCGTTGTAGTCAACCACTCTTTACGGCCGCTCAAAAGCATACAACTGTTGAAATTACATTTGAAAACTATACGTGCGCATTATATACATTGCTGAAGAGTGTGTGCCTAGTCATACCCAGCTCTTTGTGAACCCATGGACTGCAGCCCACCAGGCTCCTCTGTCTACGGAATTCTCCAGGCAAGAACACTGGAGTGGGTTGCCACTTCCTCCTCCAGGGGATCTTCCCGACCCAGGGATCGACCCAGCGTCTCTTGCAGCTCCTGCACTGGGAGGTGGATTTTTTTTTTTTTTTTTTACCACTAAGTCACATGAGTATTTAAAAATAATAACCCACATGAGTAAATCAATGCATTAGAAAGGACTACAGGGTTTGACAGCTTCAAATAATTTACTTTCTGAAATATTCTGGATAAGATAGTATATAAATAATTGTTATGAATTTTTCAGAATTTTAATCCTTAATTAAATAAAAAGGAAAATATCAATATTGCTTACTGCATGCTTATTTTTTCTGAATTTATTTGAAAATTTTAAGAATTTGTTCAACCACAACTTTTTGAAAAGGTGATTTCTGAAGTTAGTACATACATACAGTCCACTTTATTATTCTTTATATTTAAACATGTGTTGCCGCTGTTCAGCTGCCATGTCATATCCAGCTGTCTGCGACCCCACACACTGCAGCAAGCCAGGCTGCGCTGTCCCTCACCATCTCCCCGAGTCTGCCCAAGTGCATGTCCGTTGAATCAGTGGTGCCATTCAACCCCCTTATCCTCTGTTCCCCTCTTCTTCTGACTCAATCTTGCTCAGCATCACGGTCTTTTCAATGAGACAGCTCTTTAAATCGGGTGGGCAAAGTACTGGAGCTTTAGCTTCAGCATCGGTCCTTCCAAAGGGTATTCAGGGATATTTCCTTTAGACTGACTGGTTTGATCTGGCTTTCCGAGGGACTCTCAAGTCTTCTCCAACACCACAGTTTGAAAGCATCAGTTCTTCAGCGCTCTGCCTTCTTTATCGTCCAGCTCTCACATCTCTACCTGACCACTGGAAAGACCAGAGCCGTGACTAGACGGACCTCTGTCGGCAGGGATGTCTCTGCTTTTCAACACACTGTCTAGCTTTGCCATAGCTTTCCTTATCAGATGGGGACTCGAACAAAGTCCAAGACTCTATAGTCCCACCTGTTTTCACTTTGTGAAAGCAATGGGATCCGAATACCACTTTGACAAAAGAATTCTTCTGGGCGGTTAAAGCTGGTGCTGTGCGTCTGCGCTCATCAACCTGCGATGGAAGCGATCTTGATTTAATGATCTGGACCGGGTTCATCACTGTGTCATCTGACATGCCATCCATTTATCTTCTAACAGTATTACTCGTAACGGAACTTTCCTATTTGAAATAGTCTACCAGCTGTCCAAGAGTTCCTGTAAGAGTTTGTGAACAAAGTGTTATTATTATCATTGTTGTTAATGTGTTTAGTGAACGGTCTCACTTTGAAGGTCTGTTGAAGGAAAAGCTATTGGCACCAAAAATGGCCATTAGCGGACACCCTTTAGCACCTGACTGGGCCCCACAGCGAACCCCCAGGCCATCTACACTGACGTGTACGAGTGACATGCAGTCAGTTTTATAATTCTAAAGGAATCAGTGCTTGAACTCTAAAGAAAAAATTAGTAAGACAGGCAGCAGTATCTGTACAGATATATACAAATGCCCATTATTTTAAAATACTTTCTGTGAGGAATATTTGATCAGATTCCAAATCCAGTCACATTATCCCAAAAACTTTGACATGTTTGTAATGTCAAAATGAAAGGAAGACCTGTTAGCCTAAATACTGCCCCCTTAAAGTATGACTTAGAGAGGGCGAATTGTCTCCATTCTGGTTAACAGTGAGACAGAAGTTTCTCTTCACTGGGGAAAGAGCGATAATATCTTCAGGCACTCACGACCGCCCACTTGTGCAAATGCCTTCTTGTTAATGGTCACCTTCAAATCCTTGAAGAGGTTATCATTAGGAGTCTTGATGGTATCTGAATGGCTCCATCTCAAGAATAAAACCACTCATTGAATAAGTTGTGTTCAGCCACTGAGGTCAAGTTTCTCACTCAAAATTTTGAGATTTTGATTGGAAAGTTTGACACAGATTCAGCATGTAAAAGTTCCCCTAGCATTCTCCAAAGTTGATCAATGTGGCTCTGAAAATACACACTTACGAATCCATGGACTGAAACGTGTTTGGAACACTTCAATTCGTTGCAGTTATTATTATTGATTTTCACATTATCCCATCTTTAACGAGTGGGAGCCTCTTCAAGGTGGCTCAGGGGTCTTCCTGACAAGCTCTCACTGGGGTTGATAAGCTTCTTCACTTTTTGGACTTTATTATATTACATTACATTATATACTGCCTGCTCCTGGCCTGGGATCTCCCATTTAGCCAAGAAAGCCTGTTTATTGGGGGGTTACCGGGAAACTCTTTGCTACTAGGTTGGTTCTCATTTCCAGGCCTTTTTACAAGAAATTCTTTCTTTCTTTGAGGATAAAATCATCATACTTCCAATTCCAATTTAGGGTTTCAACTTTGCCAAAAATCTCAGTTCCCAGTGACCGCCGCATTGTGCTGACTTGCGTTATCTCACAGCACTCCACAATTGTGCCTTAAACACACCAAACCCAGCACTGTAGGGTTTGGTGAAGCTGTAGGTCTTTTCCCTCCAGGTTTTGATCTTGGCTCTGTGCTAGGGATGGGCAGCCAGACCACCACATTTCAAAGTTACCTGAAATAATTACTTTCTATCTGGCTAAGTTCACCACCTCAACATACCGCTGTGTTCATTTGTCTCATATTGCCTTCAGTTTTTTAGACTTTCTGTCATAAATGTTTTAAAATAACTTAGTTTTGTGAATACATGAGGGCTTTCCAGGAGACGCGGTGGTGAAGAATCCAGCGCCACTGCAGGTGATGTGGGCTTGATCCTTGGGTCGGGAGGGCCCTCTGGAGTAGGACATGGCACCCACACAGTATTCTTGTCTGGGAAACCCCACGGACAGAGAAGCGTGGTGGGTGACAGTCCGTCCATGGGGTTGCAAAAGAGTTGGACGCCACGGAGCATGCACGCATGCATGAATAGATGAAATATATTTACATGGCTTCAGAGTCAAGGAGAAGCCTGATTTCTGCCTGTCCACGTGTCTGTCTCCTTGCCCACAGACCATCTGAAAATCACAAATCTATCCAGCTGGGCTTGGCTCCCAGGGGCCAAGTAAACACTCTGCTTCTCCTGTTTCCTGCATGATGGGATGGACAGAGCACAGCCCGTGCTGGGCCCCTTCTCCGCGGAGCCCCCGAGTCCTCACCAGCCCTGATGGCGAGGCACCCAGAGCTGGCCTCCAGGCTCCAGCGGCATTCAGCCCAAACAGGATCCCATGGCACTGATTCGGAAACGTGTCATTGACAAGACTGGTCCCAGCTCCCCCTGGATCTGTGCTCAACTCACCCCCCAACTCTCTTTATGGCAACGATCGGCACATCCCGTCCCTCCTCTGTCACGTGGCGGGTCGTGTGTCTGGAAAAGCAGCGTCTGGCTTTTATATTTCAGCCTGATTTCAGCCATCCATCTAACACCACAGTTTATTTTTATTTCTGATTCGGGGACAGAACATCTGAATGGCTCTCTCAGCTGTGACACCTGCAGGCTTGCCGGGCATGTCGTCTCCCCCCGCTCCGAGTCCCTGGCGGAAGTGCTGAGCAAGAAAAGCCTCGAAGGGTGACAGCGTCTGCAGCTGGGGTCACCTTCACACTGGCGGTCCTTCAAGTGAACCACACTCTCTGGGCAAAGCGGAGTCCTCGGGCTCCACCTGATGACTTTATCGCCCAATCCACGGTTCTCCATCTCAGCCCCAAGGGTGCTGATGGAGAGAGCTGGTACGTAGATGAAGCAATGAGTGGGAATCAAGCCACAGAACGGACAGGCATTTGGACCCATCAGCTCGGCAACCCTCCCCCGGGAGGCAGTGAGGCTGTTAAAAGGGGGCCTGCTCTGAGTGGCCCAAGGCGACTCCCGGTGACAGGCTTCCACCTTTTCTTCCAGGAATGTCTACTGCTGTTCCCAGCCCACAGAATCTGAGACTCTGTGGGGTCAGCACTTCTCCTGAGCCAGTCTCTGCAGCTGGAAAGAGAGACACCGGTGGGGCTCATGTTTGCTAATTCATTCAAGTACTCAAACAACATCAGGCAGATTATGCAAAGCTGATCTGCAGGACCCCCGAGTAAATTCTAGACTATCATTACAATCCATCTTCTCCGCAATCTATGTAAACAGCGGAAATCGGTTTAAAATAACAGTTAATCAGAAGCAACATGTGCTGGCTGATGTTTGGGAGATTCACAACATGTCAAATAAAATTAATGGGGTGACACCGTGAAATGCCAGCTCTCATGGGGCAGGTGGGTGTGAGTGTCCAGGCCTCCGCAGGGGACCTTCTTCTCACCCCGTATCAGCTGGCGGAATCCCACCTAAAGATGCGAACGGCCCAGGGACGATGCCGTCAAACCGGCTGAATTTAGCCCAGAATGAGATGATAGCACATCGCTCAACAGCATTTCTGTATGCGAACATGCTCGTGTGTATCTGTGTGAAGTACCATACCAACCACCTCTGTTTCAAACTATGAAACCTCAGTGTCCCGCGCGATGGCGCCTCATCTCTCACCGCCTCAAGGCAAGGTCAGTTTTCCTGGTTGTGAGCAGCCTGGCATGTGAACACTCAGGGCCTGCCTCACCTAGAGAAACGCCTCTTCACCTCTGCTCATCTTCTGCTCACTGGGGATGGAGCCGCTGGCGGGACGGCTGGTCCCAGCAGTGGCCATGCCATGAAAGGATGCCCGATTCCTCACATCTCCACCACAACCACGACCCCCGGGTCTCCTTATCCTGAACGTGCATGATCTCAAGTATTGGGGACTGAAGAGCCCACCCAGAATTCCCGGGCGTTCCCTCTCCAGGTGAGCCTACACCACCACCTGCCTTTCAGAGAAGGCGAGAAGCAGCTCACGACGTGGAGGAGCCACGGGCTACAACTCTGCTGTGTGGACAGATGTATCCCATCTGCGTGCTGGGTGGTGCCATCAGTTCCAGGGCGTTGAAGGCTGCGGCTGAGCTCTTGAGCTGTGACAGTGCTCGTGGGTTTGATGCAGCTGCGCGGCCTCCTTGCATTAAACAGTCCTGACACTCTGTGAGGATAACGGATCCTGCACAAAGAAGCTCAAGAATCCCTTTTTAAGTGTCCTGCATAAGAAAATACCTTAACACTGAAAAAGTTCTGTGTCTCCCTTTCCAAACTTGTTTTCCCCAATTCTTTGGGCACCAGACACTGAGGGGAAAGCCTTCGGGACCAGTTTGTAGGCTATGGAGGTGCAAGGCCAGCAGGCACTGGGTTCTTCTTCTAAGACAAGGAGAAGACCACAGGAGAGAAGGCTGGGCATCGTGCTGAACACAGACATTCACTGGCCCACTGGCAGGAACTGAAATGGAAACAGTAGCTGTTCGCCATAATCAGACATCTATTTGCGCTTCATTTATTGACGTGGCAGGCACCTTGCTTGGGTCTGGGATACAGATGTAAATAAGATCAGTCAGATGCAGCCCCTTCCTTCAAAACCTGCACAGGCCTGTAGGGAAGACCAGTCTGAACCTCCCAAGTAGTGTGCTGGTCGCAATACTGGGGCTCCCCAGGTGGCACTAGTGGTGAGGAACCCACTGCTGATGCAGGGGCGTAAGAGGCTTGGGTTCCAGCCCTGGGTCAGGAAGACCCCCTGGAGGAGGAGATCTCCAGCTTTCTTGCCCAGAGAATCCCGTGGACAGAGGAGACTAGTGGGCTCCACGGGGTTGCAAGAGTCGGGCATGACCGAAGTGACTTAGCACGCAGGCACAGCCATTTAAGAGGGGGCTGATTGCTCCCTGTGTCTCTCAGTGGCAGCTGAAGGGCAAGTCTTCTCTCCCCCAAGGTCTGCACAACACAGCTGTTGGGCTCCACCTGCCTCCAGCCCCTGCGTCTTGGCTTGGTGCCCAGGCTGCCCCGCTCGGCCCCCACTCAGCCCCAACCCTGTTGGGTCTTTCCTTGTAATGTCTCCCTTGGGCACCCAGCTTCAACCTTGACCCTGACATACACTACAGGCCAGTTGACGCCTGCTCTGAAAGGGATTCATGGCCAACTGAACCAAACACCCTGTATTGCTTGAGTTCAGTGTTTTTTCAAACTGCAGGCCAGTACTGCATTAGCAGCAGACCAGAAACTCAGCTTAGTCATCGCAGCCCGCATTTGTTAAGGAAGGAAAGAATGAGACAGAATGGAAAAGAGCAGAAAATACTAAAGACCATCAGACACTGTCAGGGTGATTATTGCTCTCCGACCCTTTTGTTTCAGGTGTGTGTGTGTGTCTGTCCTGAGTTTCCATGTAAAACAGACTTACTGTATCTGCTTTTCATTCCAGTAAAAAACCTCCACAAGCTATTGCAAACACACTTGAACACTGGAAATCTGGAAGCGATTTTTGCCCATGTTTATATGCAGAATGAGAAGGAAAAGCATACATTTGAGCACGTCCCAGCATTTTCAACCTGTGTGACCTTTGGAAAGCTGATTACCTCTCTGAACTTCTGTCTTTTTCTCTGTAAAACAGGAACCGTGGTGCCTCTCTCACACGACGGCTGGGGATGGCCACAGAAGGCGATGAACGTACATGGAAGGCACGCGGGACAGTGGGGACTGGCGCACAGTGGCTCCCCCTGAAGAAGCCGATTCCTAGGCTTTCCTGAAAGGCCTCAAAGACCAAGTCAGGCCCGTACCTACAGGAACAGCCCTCACCACTTGGTTCAGTTCCTACTGGGTGCTCAGGTGATGCTGGGAGAGTCTGAACGTTAGCCTGTCTGTGGGTGCAGCCTGAGGGCTAGAAAGTCATCAGGACCGAGAAGCAAATCTTTTCATGCAATGTCATTTATGCTACATTGAGAATTTCCCAAGAGGAGACGGGAACGGGCTTGCAGAGTGCTCATTTATAATCCTTACTTTAGAAAACCTGGCGAAGCCCAAGTGAACATTTAGGGGCTTTTACTAATGTTTTAGAAACCTGGATAACCAAATGTTTCTTTCCATTTCTCTCTAAATATGGAATAGTTCCCTTTCATTAGAAGGTAATGTTCTGAAACCAGAATAAATCATTAGAGCTCAAAAATACCTGTTACAAGAAGAAAAATGATAAAGAAATAAAACCAGAAAAAATTAAAACCTTGGCATGCTCAAGAATGATGATTTATAGTGTAATCTGTCTCTGAGCCCTTTATAGAAAAATCAGCATTTGCATCTTAATGGACCCATTTAAGGAAGGAATTCTTGCCTGGAGAATTCCATGGACTGAGGAACCTGGCAGGCTACAGTCCATGGGGTCGCAAAAGAGTTGGACATGACTGAACGACTAACACATTTAAGGAAGGGATAAAGTTTGCTAACCTCACTGGCTTGGGGCTTCCCAGATGGCTCAATAGTAAAGAATCTGCCTGCCAATGCAGGAGACACAGGAGATGTGAGTTCCATCCCTGGGTTGGGAAGATCCCCTGGAGGAGGAAATGGCAACCCACTCCAGCATTCTTGCCCAGAGAATCCCATGGACAGAGGAGCCTGGTGCAGCCTTACAGCCCACGGGGGCACAAAGAGCTGGACACGAGTGAGTGACTGAGCATGCCTCACATATCTGCTTGGCCCGCCCTGGCTCTTTACGACTTGAACACCTGGGAATCGTCTAACACAAACTTCCTCACCTCCTAGCTTCTCATATGCCCCACCGGCCCCAATTTTGCCCATCAGTCCCATTTAATAGATGTTAGCAGGGCTTCATGACCTTCTCTTTCCTGCAGAAGGAAGTTTTAAATGTGAGAGATTAACCTACACAAGGGCTTTCTCGCTGGCTGAGGGGTAAAGAACCTGCCTGCAGAGCAGGAAACACAGGCGACGTGGATTCATTCCCTGGGTCAGGAAGATCCCCTGGAGGAGGAAATGGCAACCACCCCAGAACTCTTGCCTGGAGAATCCCACGGACAGAGGAGCCTGGCGGGCTACAGTCCCCGGGTCGCGGGGTGGCAGATCAGAGTCACACACGGAAGCGACTGGGCGCGCACACAGGCAGCGTTCACACGGGGCAGCAAGACTCTCAAAACAGCTCCAACCACGCGAACTTGGGAACCCAAGCTGTCAAATTTCCATTGCAATCACCCAAATGAGATGGAAGACAACTTCAGTTCACTCCAGAAGTTCCTTCCGAACCCTTCCAGAAATCAATATGCTTTTGGTTTCAAGAGGAGAAAGCCAGAGAGTCTAAGTCCCGCATAACTAAACACCCCGTGTAATTATGAGCATCTTTCCTGCTGCCAATGTCTACTTCAGCAACTTTCTAATCATCCAGTGAGGGAGGAAAAGCACTGTAGTCATCTGAAGCAATCAGTGGCTCGAAGTCGATGCTGACGCAGTGTTTGGCTCCACAATCAGTTTCTGTTAAAAACTGTTCAGCCAACGGTGAGAGACAGGTGACGCTGTCACGTGACCGCAGAGGCTCAGGGGAGCCTGGGAGTGGCAGGGGTCGCACGCGGTGTCAGGACGGGGACCGGAAGAGACGCTTTTACTGCATCTCAGCAACAAACGGGACTGAGCAGAAACCTGACAGGTGGACGGCGGTTCTCACCACTTCCGGGGTCAGTTCACTGGGTGGAGGTATGACCCCCTTATCTTCCTTCAGGAGCCCCCTTGAGGGAAGCCCCTCTGAGACTGAGGCCGCGTGCTCGGGATGCGCATCTCCGGGCACCCGCGTTCCCGCCCGCCCCCGGTGCCCTCGCCGGGCCGACGCCGCGTCGTGCACACGTCCTCTTTGCGGGTGACCGTCTGACCTGCACACGCCCCCCTGGCGGCAGTGGCAGCCCCTTGAGCTCTCCCGGTATTCCAACACCTTTTCAAGAGGAGCCTTATTAAAGTCAAGAAAAATCACACCGCGTGTCCCTGATGGCTCCAGTTCGCCACGTGGCTAACGGGAGAGAAAAGGAGGCCGGCTGGATGGTGGCTCAGCTCTTCCCTTTGCTCCTGCTCCTCCACGGTCTCCTGGCTGGCTCCAGAATCGTGAATACACACATTCCAATAATTTCCAAAATTAGGCTGATGAATAATCTTATGCATAAGTCACCCCCCCTACCCCCATAACATACCAGCATTTCCATTCTTCCCTTAGCATCAGGGACCAGTTCAGCCCCCAGCCTTTCTCAGCGACGGCCGCAAACAGCCCTTGAGACACACGGCAGGTTGCCGGAGCAGAGCCGCTGAGCTCCAGAGGAGGCCACGAGGTCTGAGGGGCTGTGGGCCTGCGGTGTCTGGTGACTCCAGTCTGGGTGGTTACGAAGGACCGGGAGGCGCTCTGCCCACAGCGGCTGTGAGACAGGCTGTCTCACCAGTTTATACCTGGAAACTGTACATCCTTCAGGTGACTTCTCATCAGGAGTCACCGGACAAGTGGGACAGACACTGCTAGCTGCCCTCTGCTTGCCCTCCCCTCTTCCTTCCTTAATAATGGACGGAAATGTCCCTTCCCAGGCTCTTTGGCATGGAGACAGTCCATGAATTATAAGCATGAGTCTGTGGCAGATGGGACTTCTAAGAAAGTTCCTCAAAGGTGGGCACACTTGATTATTTGGCCACAAGGTGGACCCTGTGCCTTTCTCCTTCTAGAATGTGGATGTGATGGCTGGCATCACAGCAGTTGGTTTGCAACCACGAGGCAAGCACTACAGATAGCAGAGGAGAAAAGGAGGACTTGGTTCTCTGGTGACCGTAAAGCTGCCTCTATGACTCCACAGAACCCACTGCCCCCTCTTCTGGTGTCGAAAAGATGGAAACACATCCCCACTTCATCTACGTTACTGTTCCTTTGGGTCTGTTTCTAGCAGCCGGATTCCATTCTGAACCAGTTCAGCAGCTACGCTTACTTCCCTGATGCTATCCCAGTAAAGCCCCTTTGCAGGGGTGCCTTCACAGTGACGGCACATTCCTGGGAGTGCTGAGCGGGGCGCCTTCCTGAGAATGAGGCCGGACTCTGTTCTCATTCTCCATCTTGTTTCACAGATGCTATTCTTCACTTCCAGTCGAGGCTGAAGCCCCGAGGCTTGACAACGAGACAGGGGTCCCCTCCACTCATGCCCTGGCCTGTTGCACGACCTACCTTAGCACGGAGTAGGCACTTACAGCAATTCCTCAACATGCGTTCTTCATTTTACTAATAGCAAAGAAATTGACCCCAAATTTCTTTCTGTACAACTACCATGATGGAGGCATTCAAACCCCACAATAGATACCGCTTGTTGTCAGGGTGGACGGAGGAATACAGATAGAAACACGGGGTGTGTGTCACAGCTCAGTATTTAATAGCACTTTCACCTATATTGTTTCCTTTTCTCTTCACAACTGCCCTTAAAGCAGTCAGGGCAAGTGGAAATGTCAGAACTTTACAAACACACAAAAAAAAAAGCAGAGGCAGAGAAGAGCTAGATGGCTCTTGAAGGCAGATAAGCAGTACTGACAAGTAATAAGAGTCAGGCTTTATGGACTCTGGGCCAGGGCCGACTCTGGGGCTGTGTAGGCAGAAAGGAGTGTGTGTGTGTGCCCTAGGTGAGTGTTCCCTGTGTGACTGAGCCCCACGTGAACCCCATGTGAGTGAGCCCCGTGCTGAGGGTCCAGACAGCTCCCCTGGCCGCGGGTCCATCCTGATCCGCCAGCTGTGGAGGAGCCCAGGGGCCCAGTCCTCAGGCTCGGGCATGACCCTCAGACAAAGGGGAAAGGTCAGCGGTGAAACGGCCTGAGAAGCTCTGCTGGTGGCCGAGGGGTCCAGGGCAGGGCCTGGAAGCAGAGCATGGCGCAGTGCTTGGGGCCAGCTGCCTGGGCATCGCCACTGCCTGGAGCACACGGGTCTGGGTGTGCCAACACGGCTGGAAAACATGCCAGGAGCCCCAGAGGTTGTGTGTTTCCTGAGTCCACTCTGAGGTCGGTGGGTTCACAGCCTGCATCAAGGACTCACAGAGTCAGAAAAGCCCTCAGTGAGCAAAGACGTGGATTGGGATCACCCTGGGGGCCCCGAGACCTGCCGGGATTCCTGGCTCCAGGCTCCTCTGCCAGCAACCCAGTAGCCGGGCAAAGGAACAGTGACCCAGCGATGCAGGCTGGCCCACAGATGGGAAAACCGCACACGACGTCTGCGCACAAGCAGCCAAGAAGAGAGAGACTCTGAACACCTCTGCACGCAGAGCTACCGGAAGTCAGGTTCTCACCTGCGCGAGGAGGCAGACTCCCCCCAACCTCACCCGAGCCGAGGCATCCAGAGACGGCTCCACGCGCAGTCAGCGCCCACTTCCAGCCGCGTCCAGATCCACGAGGCCCTTGTGCTGGAGGGGCAGCCACGCCGCCAGCCGTCAGGCCGGATGAATCCCCTGTGGAGCCCCACTGACCTCAGAGGGAGCAAAGGTGCCCAGAAGACAGCGCTGCTGACCCAGAGGACCCAGCGTTAGCGTGGCTCCGCCTGCGTTAGCCCAGCGGCCTCAGACCCGCTCAGCGCGAGCAAAACACACCCTGTTTCACCCCAGAAACTGCCAGTGAGCTGAGGAGGCGGCTGGGCTGGTCCCATGGGACAGGACGCCCTAGAGAGAGCTCGTGTGGCAGGCTGGACGGGGTGGAGGGCAGCCCAGAGGGGCTATGTGTGAAGCCGCACCGCACACGCCCGTGGCTCCTCTCAGCCCACGTCAGCGATCAGCGATCGGGGGAGTTCATCAGCTCACAGCCGGACCAGCGCTCCCCCGACCCCTCCCGCACATCTGCCGACAGGTCTCCCTTCCTCACACGGCGCTTTGATCACGTCGCTCACAGCCCTAAAGCTTCCCCCCGGGAAGGCGGGACAGACGCGCCCCACAGCCCTTCTCGGTCGGGGGAGACTGCGCCCCGCACGGAACGTGAGTGTGCCGGCAAGAGGAGGAAGCCGTCACTGTAAACAGTGCTGGGGGACCGTCAGCTGCAGCATTTGTCACTTTAAGTGTTTCCGAATTTATTGTTATGTTATTAAACGGACAATTAAAGCAAGCGTTAACAGAGCGGGTTTTCAGCTATTTTCATTTCCCAATGAGTGATCAAGAGGCGCAGGCAGACACACAAGCCCTTCCTGTTGTCCAAGTCTCTGCTCGTCACTCTGAAAGAGGGCTGACGGCACTTAATTCGTGAGGATTTATGGGCTCAGGGATGGCAGCAGACAGCCGATCAATACGGGATGATAATGACAGCGTGTAATATCAGGGAACATTAGGTCTCAGGCATGATTTGGGGAGAGACGTGGGCAGTTAGGAACCTTATCATTTGAAAAAGGCCAAGGCCTGGTAGCAATAAAAATGCCTAAGCGAATAAACTCACACCTGTGAGTCAGGACAGGGGAAACCTGCTCAGTGAAAAAGGGGTTTCGGTTTGGTGGGAAACTGCTTCCCGGGCCAGGCTCTGGGCTGCCCCGGTGCGCCACTGTATCTAGAGAGGGTTATCTGTTACTGCAAAGAGCATGGACAGTGACATGCAGACGTCGAGAGTGTCTGAGGGTCCAGCCCTTCCTGGGCCAAGACCTGGACCCTCCAGAAAGCAGTGGGATTAACTGGAAATGAGGGGTTGGGTCTCAGCACATAAATGTAAGACCTGCTGGCTTTATGGCGCTCTGCCCGGTCAGTTTTGGGGGGTGGGTGTGGGGAGGGGTCATTGGATCTAGTGAATTGTTTGCTTGTGTAACTGAAAAAGGAAACCCAAAGTGGGGGTGGAGAGCAGCGGGTCGCAAACCCCATCACTAACAATCGTGTTACATCGCTAAAAACACAACACTGGATAATCATTCTCTTTGAAAAATGTTCACAGCTTCACACAGGACTCCATAGCCACCTCCACCGCAAAATATACCATTATTCCTCTTAGAAAAAGTCAATTTCACAGGAGTTTTCAGAATAAGTGGACCAGTTCAAGGATGTGTAGAGACATATTCCGTCCTTAGGAACCAGAAAGAAGCAGACAGAATAATATATCCAATCCCTTTCTGTGGTTTTGCTATAGTTTACGAATAGAGGAGAGATTAAATTAAATATGTGATTCATCCCCTTCTGATTGCTCCCTCGAGGACTGAACACTCTATTTTTATTTCAACAGAAATAAATATTTCAAACATTGAGTGAGTTGATCAACTCACTTGCTCCAACAGAACTTTGGCACATCTTGCTCCCCAATGAAGAAGACCGTGCCACCTCGGGCGGGCTCACCTCCTTGCAGCGTGTACTCCGTCACCGCCCTGCTGAAGACGCCCAGGCCGGCTCCATTGTAGGCAGCCACCTGTATCTCATACTGGGTCCAGACGATGAGCTCGGTCACCAGGCAGTAGCTGACCTCGGGGCTGCTGATGTTCCTCTGCTGGTACTCTCCGGGCAGGCCGGCCAGGCGGTACCTGCGGCAGACCAGGAGAGACAACTTGAGCCAGGGGCTGGCTTTCCCCACGGTTCCTCCACGCGGTTAGAGGAGATCAGGGGTAGACAGACAAGAATAAAGCCCAGAGGTCCGCCCCAGATAACACTGCTTCCACTTCCATTCTAAGAAGGTCTGATCTAATCGCACAGTGCCTAGAAGCTCTGGGCTCACAGGTCTGAATCTCACCCATGTTAGGGTTCAGGAAAAATGATCCCTTTTTAAGTTGTCCAGGGAGTACAGTAACTCAGGACCCCAATTTTCAGACGCGATTTCTAGTGGGTTGCGGCTGTGAATCAGTCCTAGAGACCCCTTCCCCCAGCGACTCTGAAGCGACGGAGGAGAGGAAGCGGGCAGCGCGGTGCCCCTCGGTGTCGGGGGCGGAGGTCCCTGCTGGGCTAGCACATGAAGTCCAGAGTCAGAATGCCTGGCTTTCAAAGGCGCTCACACTCCTGAAATGCGGGCCCACTGCTAAGAGTGGCTTTCAGGGGACCTGTGAGAGGGCAACGTGCAGGCTCTTTTGTGGACAAAAGGCAGAGATTTAAAGTTGCATTTATTTAAAACAATGACCTACACGACTCTGAACACAGAAAACATATTAGCTGGGAAACTGTTCCTTGCACAGTGAAAAGCTGTTGTAACATTGAGTGACGGATGTCTTCCATGATCATGCGTGCAGAAGTGAATCGTTCCTCTGGGTAAACCGAGGGGCGAGAGCTGTGGGAATAACTTCCTCGGTCACCGTACAGCTTCCAAGAGCATGGAGTTTCTAGCCGAGAGCTGGCTCTTTCCTCAAGAAGATATGACTCTGATGCTCAGCGGGGACGGGAGAAGTGCAGGAGGACACAGACCTGGGTGGGGCGGGAAACGCAGCCACTCCCCACGGCGGGCTGGGGTCTTCAGGCGCCTCCAGAACGCTGAGCAATCCTGAGAGGCCTGGTCAGTCACCGTGCTGTCCCCAGGTCCTCAGGGCCTGGACACAGGGAAGGGCCTGAGCCCGACTCACTCGAACCAGCGTGTCAGCAAGGCCACCACCCTCAGAAAAAAGAAGGAACTCCAAAATCCAAGCCTGAAGCGAGAAACCGCTCTCCAAGGAGAGTGATGGCTGAAGATGCACTCAGAGTGTAAGGACATGGTAATAAAATGCTCTTCGTGAAAATCAGGGTTTTCTGAGACTCGTCTTTGAGCCCTTCCTGCTGCAGGCCACTTGTGTTTGGTGAGTCCTGCCGGAGAGGAGGCAGAAGGATCGAGAGCAGGCAGGCCACGAAGACCACAAAGAGCCCGGGCCTTCCTGCCTCGCGCCTGAGAGGAGCCGCAGGACGTGGGCCCGCAGCGGCCCTGGGGGAGGTGCTGGCACGTCCACGGCGCTCTGTGATGGGCAATCGTGGAAGAGGCCTCACACCCGTCTGTGCTTCTCTCCCACCCCCTCCGGTCCTGCTGCACCTCACTGGACTCCCTGCCAGGGGTGGGCGCCACTCACGGCAGCTGAACCAAGTCTATCACAGGACGGCCTGTCTTCTAGGCGGGGAAAGCTTGCTGTGGCGTCATCCGGGTTCCAGCCATCTCCCCATCTACAGAGCAGGGACTTCGAGAATAAATGGCCCTGGGACAATCAGACAGGCATTCTGAAAAAAGGCAAATATTGGCTCCCACCACACCAGACCCCAGAGTAGCCTGGCGAGTGACTGGGCCCAGGGCCACGGCACCCAGCAGGGCACAGGGGGCATGGCTGCTGGAGACCCCTGTTCCACTGTCCGGTACGCATTCCAGGGAGAGCAAAGCAAGCTGCCCAGAAGACCAAGCCAGGAAGACAACTCACGAGCTGGAAGGTCTGAAGCCAACTCTTCACCTCTCTGAGCCGTGGCTTCCTCCTCCCTAAGGTGACGTGGTAATAATGGCATCCCACAGGGTCGGTTTGAGAATAAGATGAAACAATGGGTGCAAAGGAGCTGTGACGGATTAAAGCAGCGCGCCCAAAACATCTCTCTGTTGGGAACACTGCTTGTGTAGGAAGTACGCTAACAGAGAACCCTGAGTTCTGAGCCCTGAAACTGAGCCTGCTCACCCCTCCTCCCAGACCTATCTGTATGAGGCAGGGAGAATCCACCTCTTAGATTCCTGGTTCTCCCTTCTGGCAGGGAGCGTGGACCATTCTGACCAGCGGCTTCAAGGCGCTCTTGTAATATTCACAGAATGTCTAGGAAGGTCATAATTAATAACAGAAGCACAGGGCATCGTCTGCTGAAGGGCTGGATACGTTGCCCAGGAGACCGTCTCAGAGAGAACAAGAAGATTCTTTACATGGAAATAAACAGAATGTTTTTAAAGGACATAACCCCTATGTTCCTCTCAAAGAAACACCCTGCCCATTATTATGAATATTTTATTACTGTGCACGCACTCTAACTACTTCTTATGGCTGGAGCCATGGTGGTGATTTATTTCCATTTTGTTCTTCCGTGGACCGTGCTGCTGGTCTGACATGGAGCACTGTGCCCCAGAGGGTACATGCTTGCAAACAGAGCTGATCTGCAGACTGGAGGATTATTCGGAAATGTTTCCCAGCAAATTCATTTTGGCATGGCTCTTTAATTTTTGAAAACTTGGGATATTCACAGCCTGTGTGGAACACCCGAGTCTTGGGGCTCTCTGGATTGAAGCCCCTGCAAACACGGAGCCCTCTTTTCCAGTGCTTGCCTCTACTGACACCATCACAGAACATCTTTTTAAGAGTCGTAATCCCACAAAACAGGGAAGTGTGCAGTGCCCGAAGGGGCCTCGCGACATCAGAGAGCTTGCATTAGGAAACTCCACGCCCCGAGCCTGGCTCTGTGGCCTGACTTTTAAAGTCCTTTTGGCAGATGGAGCCCCGGGAACCTTTCTTCCCTGTGGTCATAAAAAGACAGAGGCGGATGTGATGACAAGCGTGGGAGGGGGAGGCCAGTCCAGAGGGGAGACCAATTATCTTCATTAGTTGACGAGCAGGGAACCGGGGACAGCTGGGCGAGCAGCGAGGAAAACCTGGGCCTCGAGCAGCGGGACGCGCTGGGCTGCTTTCCCGAGGGAGAGACCAGGCTCGGGAAGCACCCACGGGCCCACAGGTCCACCCACGGTGCGCGGGCGCCCCTGCCCGCAGGGGGCCGACCGGCAGTCTCCCCTGTGATCCGGGGGAGGCCGGGGCTCAGGGACCGAGGGGCCCTGCGGCCCTCGTGCAGCCGGGGGACGGGCGCGTTTGAGCCTCTGCAGGCAGATAGCGACCTGGCTTGTGTTCAGAGATGATTCACGTGCTTGAGGCCAGCCGGGGACAGCAGCAGGCTGGCTGTGGCAGGCACACGTCACGTGCATATGGATAAATGTGTATTAAACAATGAGCGGGTGATCACAGAAACACACGCTGGGGACGGGCTGACTTCTGTGCGCAGACAGTGGAGTTAAACAAGCAACTCTCTCGCAAGGTTTCACGTTTAGCTGAGACGCTACGTCAGTCCACGCTAGACCTTTGGTGGCCTGGTGTCTCCTGCTCATGGGTCCAGCACGGGCGTGGGCTGGGCGTCTGCGCGGCGGACACCCGCCAGCCCGGCCTGCAGAGGCTGGCGACGGGTGTGTCCAGCCCGGCCCGCAGAGGCTGGTGATGGGTGCGCCCATTAGGAGGGAGGTAACAGTTACCTTTTCAATACTGGTTTGCTTTTTTCCTTTCATTGCATTGACAAACTACTAAAATGATCGCTTTCACTGCCATTTTAAACTTAGCAGTAATTTTTGGCAAAGCAGGTTCCTCTGCCAACCCAGCCAGGGCTGGTGCGGTTCACGCGAGGAGCTCAGAAGCCAAACGGCTCCCAGAGGGGCAGAGAGAGCGAACTGGCCACTCCTGGGCCGCGTCTGGTCTGCAGCTGGGAGGTGTGGCCTGCCCTGTGTTTTAGAACATACTGGTTTCATTCCCAACATGGGAAAACTAAAAAAGCCAGACTTTTACCTTTTTTTGGTAATTCTGGAAAACCTGGCAGCCCAACATACTAGCAGGGTAAAAACTGGCTTGTAATGAAATCAATTGTATTTTTATTAATTAAAAGTCACTGTACTTTAGAACGCATACCTCTGGTATCTGGATCTACAAGGAATAAGCACACCTTGCTTCCAGCCTGGAACACTCCCCTCCGTTCTGCTAAACTGCACCCCCTGAGGGCGGGTTCTTGTGTGTGCACATCACGGCTGGATCTGCAGAGCCTGTCCCCGAGAGGCTGCCCACAGGTGCTGGTTCTTGCTGTTGGCCGCAGTCTCCACCACCCCCGGGAGTCCTACCGCTGGCCTGAGTCTGGATTACCGCTGGGCTCCTGCAGACAGGACGGACACTGGCCTGCCCACAAGGGCGTACGCTGGCCGGGCGCGGCTACTTGCCTGAGGACGTACCCACGGAGCACCCCGTTGTGCTCCGGCTCCGGGGGCGGCTGCCACTGCACCATGATGGACTGGTTGGTGCGCCCGCTGGCCACTATGTTTTTTGGGGGAGCGCTGGGTGGCTCCTCGGGGAGCATCAGTCTGAAAAGAGAAGGCGGGAGGGGAGGAGAGATGAGCCCCAGGAGCACGGGGCCCTCGCTCCCATTCTCAGTCTTGCTGAATTTTGAGCCGAACTGTGTACTCGAATCGAGTGACGAATAAAGCAAAACACACAGCTGATCCGACAGGAAGGACAAATCGATATGACTGGTCCCAGAAGACACAGGGGCGAGTTTGTTCTGCCTGAGTGGCCCACGGTACCCCCGCCCTTTGGGCCCGAGTCCGGGGCTGCTTCCAAATCGCTTTCTTTGGCTCCTTCAGTATTTCACACACTGAGCCCCCACGATTAGAAAGCAGTCGTTCAGAGCTCTCAACACTTCCACCGCACAGGCCCGCCGAGCGCTCTGGCTGGCTGGGGAGGCTGCGCTGAAATGCAATGAAGCCCTTTCCCCAGGTCACAGCTGAACGGGCTTGAGAGCAGCTGCCGGCCTGGGTGGGGAGGACTCAGCATCAGGACCACCACCAGGGAAACGCAGGGGCTCGCTCTACCTCCTGTGAACCTGCTGGGTGCTTATGAGTCCCGCCCCACAGGTGGGCGGCTGCACAAGGGGCACAGACACCCCGCCAGCTCTTTAATGTCATGGACACAGGGGGCTCTGCGATCGGGGATGACTCCTGTCTGCACAGTCAGGGCACCCCAGGGACCTAAGAAACTTCCCTCTGCATTGAGGGTGCCCCGGCCCGCCCCATGAACCCCTATGTTTCCTCTCGGTTACAGGCTTCCCACTCGTGTCTGCTCCCGGCTAAGGTCACTAAGAGTGGAGGTCGATGACCTTGAAGTGACCTCGATGATGGCCTCCGTCCGCCCCCCAAGATGCTCGGCTCCCCTCGCCGCGCCGAGGCTGACGCGGCAGCTCACCTGCTCGTCTCCGCGCTGTACTGGCCCTTGCCCACCTGGTTCACGGCGCACACTCGGAATTGGTAGGTGCGAGCTGGGGTCAGGCCCCGCACCGTGACGCCGGTCATCTCAGGGCCGATGTCTGACAGGTGCACTTTCCAGGGAGAGTCTGAAAGGAGGAGCAGAACAAGTTCGAACCTCTGCAAGTGCCCATCTGAATGATAACAAGGGAACGCAAAATGCCTCCGCCTAAACTGTCTCCCTCGCTCGCCAAGGCAGATGGAGCGGTTGGCCCCACTGAGCGAACGCGCATGCTGAGGCGCCGGGCCGTGGCGAGTACCAGCGAGCCCGCTCTGGACGCAGGCCGCCCGCTCCCGAGTCCGGGGGTGCCCGCCGCCAACCCCAAGCTGTTGTCCACACGTAAAGAGATATTTTTTGTTCAGCCTGCACGTGGCAGTTTAAATGGAACCAGAACGTTGTTCCTCATTCCCGTGTTCACTGGGTAATGAGAAGACGCTGTCAGCTCACGTGGCAGATTGCAGATTTGTCTCCCAGAAAAGGATGCTGCACACGCCACCAAATGATAAATAAAAACTATATTCATTAACATTTTAATAAAAGAGGAAATGAGCACGACAAAGACAGACGGGCATGTATTCTGCCGTCCATCTGCGTGGCGGCCCGTTCCATCCACGCCCCTGAGCGGCTCTGGCTGGAGAGACGCGGGATGAAACTCACAGCGAGTCTAGGAGATCTCTCCCCCGGGCTCTCGGGCAGGTGTGGAAGGGCGACCCTGCCAGCCAAGGGGGCTCTCCCATGCAAGGCTTCGGAAGTCTCTGCCTGGCCCCCACCCCTCCCCGGGACGTTCTCTGCAGAGTTGAGACAGGCTTTTTGGCCGGATCACGTTGCAGACCCACTCCAGTACTCTTGCCTTGAAAATCCCATGGACAGAGGAGCTTGGTGCGGGCTACTATCCATAGGGTCGCAAAGAGTCGGGCACGACTGAGCAGCTTCACTTCACTTTCACCTTGCAGAGCCTTAGGATGAACAAGCGCCCTCTGTCAGGTCCACTTGGAATTACTCTGAGGCTGAACTGTGTCTTCAAGTTATCAGTGAAGTGGGACGGGGGATGGGCAGCTCTTACGGGAATCAGATTGTCCTTCTTGTTCCTTGGAAACGGTGCTGCAATCGCTTGCCCACGTCTGACGGTGTCACTCAGGGCGACTTGTGATCCTGATGTCAGACAGGCTCAACTCGGACTGCGCACAGGCTTGCACAGCCCACACACACCACCACAGCCACTTCCCGAAGACCTACAGGCCTGGCTGTGGAGACTCACAAGTCTGCACGTGGGGGCTCATCAGAAATGCACCGGGGTCTTTATGGGTGAAGAAGTGGCCATAAGCTGTTCCGAAATGAAATGAGGCCCTCGGAGGCAACTCCTGTCGACCCGCACACAGTGCCGTCCACGCTAAGTCTGGACTCCTCGATGGAAGCTGCACGCTCTGCAGCGCGGCGCCAGTTGGGCCGTGAAGGCTGAGTCTTCTTAATTATTTCAAATAAAGCTGCTCCCAAAATGGCTTTCTGGGACGGCAGTCCTCACCACCAGCTGGGCATTCCTGGCTGGTGCTGCCCGGCAATAGAGGTGATCTACTGCTGACAAGGACCCCACGTTTATGTTTCCTTTAAAAATGCAACGTGTGTGTCTCCAATTAACTGTAGAAAAACTCGCACCAGTGTCTCCTTTTACCTTGGGAGCCTGAGACCCCTCTAGGGCATCAACAGCTCGTGGTGACCTGGTTTTCTGGGCAGGTTCCCTTTCTGTCGCCACAGAGGGGGCCAGGCGCTCCTCTAGTGTCGGTGTAACTGGACGAGGTTGGTGGGAGCTGGGCACGCTGAGTCAGGCTTCGGAGGAGACACAGGTTCCATCCTGAAGACGGCTGACACCCGGTTGAACAGACCAAAACACCCGGTTGAAGACACCAAAGTTGACTCTGAGCTCTCCCGCTTACAGTGCTTCAGTTTTGTTCCTACTTCTTATATGAAAATGTGTGTTATGTGTGCTTGGCTGTTCAACTGTGTCTGACTCTTTGCGACTCCATGAACTGTAGCCTGCCAGCCTGCTGGGTCCGTGGGATTTCCCAAGCAGGAACACTGGAGTGGGCTGCCATTTCCTCCCCCAGGGGATCTTCCCGACCCAGGGACTGAACCCACATCTCCTGCATTGGCAGGTGGATTCTTTACTACCACGCCACCTGGGAAGCAGTAATGTGGGGGGGTTGCAAATCAAAAGTCCACTGAAGTCCACTTCATACCCATTAGGACACCTGCTATCAAAGAGCAGACAATAACGTTTTGGCAAGGACGGGGAGAGGTCGGAACACGTGTACACCGTGGCGAGAATGTAGAACGGTGCAGCCGCTATGGGAAACAGGGCAGCGGTTCCTCAGAAAGTTAACATCAGGGTTAGCGTGTGGTCCAGCAGTCCATGCCAACACATGGGCCCCAAAGAACTGAAAGCAGGTCTCGAACAGCTGTGTGTACGCCCACGCTCTTACCAGCATTGTTCACAGCAGCTAAAAGGTGGTGCAAATCAAGCGTCCGTCAACAGGTGAATGTATAAACAGAATGCAGCCCAGCCACGTGACGGAATATTAGTCAGCCTTGAAGAGGGAGGAAACTCTGAACTAGGCTCCCACACGGATGAACCTTGAGGACATGATACTTAGTGAAATAAACCAGACACGAAAGGACAAAAAAACGTACAACTCCACTTAAACGAGACGCCTGAGCAGTCAGATTCATAGAGCCAGAATGCAGAAGGCTGGGGCCGGGGAGCTGTTTAATGGCACAGGGCTCCGGTTCTGCAGGGTGGAAAGAGTCTGCGGATCACTTGAACACCGTGAGCAGCTAGGACGGGGCGTTTCATGCCGTGTGCATCTCACCACAGTGAAAAGTTTCACCTGATTTACACACAGCACGACGGGGCGGTGGGCGGTGGGGGGACCACGGGAGTCCTGAGACCAGGGCGGGGCGCTGACGCCTCTGGCCCAGGCCTGGCCCCGCTGGGGACTCTGCTGGGCGCTACCGTCTTCACCCAGACCCTTGCAACCATCCCCACCTTGCCTGTGCCCTGGGGGCCTGCCGGGCAGGGGGCCGCTCCTCCCTCCTCACTGGAGACACTGCTTTCTTCACCCCAAGGTCCCCTCCTCTGGCTCTGCAGCCCCCAGGCCCCGTGACCACGGTCGCGTCTGGCCCCGCTGCCGCCGGCCCCCGGTCACTCAGCTCCCAGCCCCACTCCTCGGTCAGCTCTCCCACGTAGAGGCCCCCGACCACAAGCCCAGAGCGCGCCTGCTCCCGCGGGGCCCCGAGCGACACGATGCAGGAAGGTGTCTCTTCATCCCTCTCTTCCTGCAACGGCAGGGTCTGGGAGCAAACAGCTCACCTGCTCAGCCAGCTACGGCGGCGATCTCACAAAGGGGCAGCGTCAGAAAGACCGTGATCCAGCCCAAGGACTGAAGATGAACCGCACAGGGCAGGGGCCGAGAAGCACCCAGACGCCGCCTTCCAGCCCCAGGCAGGCCCCTCTCCCCCCACCCCGACCCCAACTCGGCCCCACGCGGCTCCCTGGCTCAGGGCCGTCTGTTCGCGCAGGGTGTAAACAGCTCCCGCAGGGCAGCCCTAGCCGCAGGAGCTGCTGCCCTGATTTGACAACAGGGCCTATTAATCTTCTCCGGACCCTGGGGCTCTGCTCAGTCCTCCTGCTGCACCTATAGGATTCTTTATTTATTCTTTTTCCCTCTCCTGCTCGAAGATAAAAGATCTGGCAGGAAGAGAGATTAAACTGAAAACTAATACAAATGAAGCCGATCCATCTCATGGGCACTTTGATTTGTATCAAAAAAAAAAAAAAAAAAAGTGGTTGTGGGGAGGATTTGCTCATTCACAAGCTTCGGAATTGCTAGCTTGCTGGAAAGTGTTAAAATTTAAGCAGCAACTCTGTTCCTGACAATCAATAACGCAAAATCCCTTTAAAAGATTCTTTCCCAGGTCCTCACAGAAAAGTACCATGAGATGCTTCTCTTAGGGCTGGAATGCAGAAGAACCTTTCAATAGGGGAAACTACCCCATAAAAGTCTCAATAGCTTTTTTCCTCCCCCTTGGGGATGCCCCTTGCTCCTCTGATCTAGAAGACGAAGGAATTCCAGTCTTCCCCAGTTGGGCTATTAAACAAACCTCTGCTCCACAGATGGGCACCACTGAGCTTTTCCCTGGCTTCCAGTGTCTGGAAACCAGAAGGTGGTAATCATCCCTCCATTCCGTCAGTTGTTTAAAAAGCTGGTGGTTTTCAATCTTCCCAAATGTACTGGAAGCTTTTTTTCGATTAAAAAAAAAAAAAGAGCATCACCATTTTCTCAATTAAAGGTACTTGAGGAAGAAACTACTTTCCAAAGAAAGTTTCCTTAATTGCCAAAAGAACCGTTATCACTGTTAATACTTAATGTTTGCGTTGCCGTCTGCCTTCTTTCTGGAGGCTCTTTCACATCCGTGACCACACGAGACCTCTAGGGGAGGGGGCACTCTTTCCCCACTTAAAGGCCGAGAAATCAAGGCTCCAGAAGTTTAAGTACCTTCTCCCCAGACATATGGGCTGTCACCGCCTAGTCTCTTGGGGGTGTCCAACGTCACTGAGAGCAGCGCAGCAGGACCTCCAGTGTCTCCTCATGTGACGAGGTACGGGGTGCCCAGCAGCACCCGGGAAGCACGCGCACACATACACGCGTGCGCACCAAGAAGGTACACAAAACCAGCGGCTGAGTGTCTCTGGGCGACAACGAAGATGCAGGACCCAATTAGATGGCGCCAGGAGGAAGCAAGCAGCCAGAGCGGGGAGACACTGGACAGGAAGGGCCCCGGCTTGTGCGCCAGGGAGAGCAGGGGACGGGGCGGGGGGTGAAAACAGGGAGAGTCGATTCAGAGATGGACGAGGCAAAACCACCAACACGACAGACGGACCTGGTTCGGATCCTGATTCAAGCAAATCAATTGTTTAAAGGCTTTTTTTAAAAAAATAGGGGCGTTTAAATGAGGACGAGTGTCAGATGGTGTTAAGGATCCTGTTAATGTTGCTTGATGTCGCTGTTTGAGTATTTGCTGCATCACGTAAGGATGAAATGACAGAATCTCTGGGACTTCTTTTAAAATACTCTCGCAAAAAAGAGTGGGGGGACTGATATAAACAAATACTGTAAACAATTGATACTCCAACCAAACACAAAATACTCCGTAGCTCTGTGCGTATTTCGTATTTTTCTTAATGAAAAGTTTTTAGAAAGTGATTGTGTTGTCACAGCTTTGCCAGCAGTGAGCATTACGACTCTCTTCAGCTGCACACTTGGTAGGAGAAATGATGAGATCTCACTGATGCTGGCCCTTGTATTTTTTGGTACAAATAAGAATAACATGCTTTCATTAAACAACTTCCCCCAGGTTACAGAGAGAGCTAAGTGGAGAATCCAGATGCAAATTTATTATTTTTCTAATTGAAATTCCACTGCTGACTTGGCGGCAGCTGTCTGCACTCTGTCTCTCCTGAAACAGAAGGATTGTGGTAAGAATTATAAGAATAGATAGCCACCTAAGTGGGGCTTCCCCGGTGGCTCAGTGGTAAAGAACCCGCCTGCCAGTGCAGGAGACGCTGGGTCGATCCTGGTGTCAGGAATATCCCCTGGAGGAGGCAATGGCCAACCTACTCCAGTCTTCTTGCCTGGGAAATCCCATGGACAGAGGAGGTTGGCGGGCAAGTCCACAGGGTCACGGACACAGCTGGGCGACTGGAGCACGCACTCACACACACCCACTTAAACAGCCACCCAGGAGACGGACTCCATTCAGATGTACCTGGGTCACGGTCAGAGCCCCAGCACCCAGAGGGGGCCTGGCCCACCCCAGGGCCCGGGTTCGTCCTCTTTCTGGGGAAGCACCTGCCGTGCCAGGCGCTGCGGGATGGCTCCACGGTGACCCGCAGCGGGCACCATCGTCCGCATCCACACACGGGAAATGGAGGCACGGATGACA
The DNA here is from genome assembly GCA_006408695.1 of Aepyceros melampus. Classification (NCBI taxonomy): domain Eukaryota; kingdom Metazoa; phylum Chordata; class Mammalia; order Artiodactyla; family Bovidae; genus Aepyceros; species Aepyceros melampus. The sequence goes on from SJXQ01009350.1 coordinate 170,296, forward strand.
GCCCGATCCTCCCACGTCGTGGAAACTTCCAGATAAGTACACCTTCGTTGTTTCGACGTCTGGCAGTTGCTCGGAACTGCAGCAGGAAAGCCAAGGGCTCTGTCACAGAGAGGTTGCAGAAGGGGAGCTGGACCACCAGCTTCGGGGGCGGGGGAGGTCATGCTCAGGGGAGACTCTCCTCTCCCAGCCGAGGCTGGCCGTGCGGATGTGGGACGCAAGCGTTCTGGGTTTCTTAGGCTGGCGGTGCACACTCAGGACCGGGCCACGGAGGAGGCAACCCGGGCGCAAGCTCACTTGCAGCTCCCCCATCACAGGCCCGTCCGCGGCACCAGCAGCAGCTGCACTGAGAGCGGGGCCTGGTCGGGGGGCGGTGAGAGGGCGCTGTGCCCTGTGGTCCCTCCCCAACCCCTCGTGCCAGCCTAAGTGTGAGAGGACCTCCGACACTCCCCTTTCTCCCCAGATTGCCACCGCCGTCCATGTCAGGGTAAGTCTGAGAACCTGCTGGGCCAGGAGGAGCCCATGGAGACGCCAAAGACCCCTGAATGGGGTGTGGGCCCGGGTGGGGTCCTGGGACAGAAACGGATGCCGAGGAGACCGAATGAAACCTGGCCTTTAGGTAACAATCGCAGGTTACATGAGCTCACTGAATCTGACAACGTCCCACACAAAGGCAAGTTAATGAGAAGGCAACCGAGCGTGGGGTTTGGGGAACTCTCTCCCCATGATTGTTCTGTAAACCTAAACGTTCTGAAATAAAATGTCTAGGAGGTGGGGAGCAGGGAAAGGCCAGCCACTTAACGGGGCGGTGTGGACCAGGGGCGTGTGGGCCTGCACTGGACGCCAGGTGTCCTGCAGGGAGGACAGCGGGGCTGCAGCGTGAGGCCACCAGCTAGCGGCACATGCTAGCTGGACGCGGAGAGCCGGGACTGAAGGCCGCGGGACTCTCCTGCAGCTCACACTCTGCAGAGTGGGCCCTCCTGTCAGGGCGCATGGAGCCTCTCCTGTTTGGGGGTCTGCTGCCTTTGGGGTACACTGAGAGCAGGGGGCTGGGTCTCCACCAGCTGCAAGAGCGGTCACCTGATGCCCTCTCCAGGGGCACATTGAGTCCTTAGCTCCCATCTGCACTGGCCCTGCCCAAGATCCCTTGGGGGGGGGGTATCCTTTCACCTTTGAATGTTTTTATTTTTTACATGTAATTTTACTTGTAACTGCTGCTGCTGCTGCTAAGTTGCTTCAGTCGTGTCTGACTCTGTGCGAACCGAGAGACGGCAGCCCACCAGGCTCCCCTGTCCCCGGGATTCTCCAGGAAAGAACACTGGAGTGGATTGCCATTTCCTTCTCCAATGCATGAAAGTCAAAAGCGAAAGTGAAGTTGCTCAGTCATGTCTGACTCTTAGCGACCCCATGGACTGCAGCCCACCAGGCTCTCCGTCCATGGGATTTTCCAGGCAAGAGCACTGGAGTGGGTGCCATTGCCTTCTCTGGTAATTTTACTTAGTCGTTTTTGGCTGTGCTGGGTCTCTGCTGCTGGGCAGGCTTTCTTTAATTGAGATGAGTGGGGGCTATTCTCCAGGTGCTGCGTGGGCTTCCTGCTGCGGTGGCCTCTCCTGTCGCAGAGCAGGGGCTCTACGGCACTCGGGCGTCAGGAGAAGTGGGGCAGGGCTCAGCGGCTGTGGCCCTCGGGCTCAGCGGTTGGTTGCCGCTCCCGGGCTCAGTGGCTGCGGCGCCCGGGGCCCCTTCGCTGCCCGGCAGCACATGCAATCTTCCTGGACCAGGGATTGAACCGACGTCCCCTGTGCTGCAAGGTGGAGTCTTAACCCGTGGGTCACCAGGGAAGCCCTGAATGTCTTTTTTCTTAACAAAATCTCCAAAATTACATACGCTATAAAACCTGGATTGAGCCTGAGAACTGTACATCCATAGAGTAATACTAAAGGGAAGTTTTTTTTTAAAACATATACACACATATATAAATATATGTGTATGTATTTCTCAAAAAGGTAATATAAACTCATTTCCAAAATTTGGAAAAAAAAAAAAACAGCAGCAGAAAAAATGAAATGAAACACACATAGGTTGATATTATGGTCATTTTCTAAACCACCCTCATGATTTTTCAAGTGCTTGCTGTAATTATTTTCAAGTTTTTCAGAGACTCTTACCTATATTTCAGTGCTCAGCTCAACGAGTTATTGAAACTACTTTGGTGGGATGAATAACATTTGCTTCTCTATGCTAAAGGGCCCTCAGATTATTGTCATTGTGTCAACAGAGAGAGTTTCAAAGCCCAGACAACACATAATCTCAAGCTCCTCAGAGTGAAGCCACTGGGACGGGGGCTGTGGCATTGATCCCCGCTCTGAGCCACTCGTCTGCTCTGGGCGGAAGTGAGAACTCAGAGGTGAGCGCCTCTGTGCTACGCAACAGCCTCTCCTGGCTTCTTCACAGTCATCCGGACGTTAAAGGAGAAGCACAGATAATAGCTGGTTCCGTGAAGGTTAAATGAGATCCTTCTACAGGATTCTGGATAAAGAATGATTAAAAGAATGAGAGGAATATAATTTGTAGTGGCACTTTAGAATTTCAAGCTTGAGCTGGCAGAAATAATAGTTTTAGAATAGGCCGTACTCTTGAGAGAAGACCGCGAGGTCTTCCATGATTCTATCAAGGCATCAAACATACCTTAAGTGAGTGAACTGAAGCACAATTGTGAGGAGAGGCTGTGACTCAGACCGGCTCATGGCACCCGTGGAGGATAAGACTGAGGTCTCCAAGGTCCTCAGGGAGGGACGGGCCAGACTCCCCCAGGCAGGCTGGGTGAGAGGCTGAGGCTAGTCAGAGATGGTCCCTGGGCGGGAGGAGGAGCAGGACGGGGCGGCATTTGCTGTCTCAGACAGAGCCCCAGAGAACAGGTGGTTACAGCAGTTTCACAGCCTCCACTTTGGGAAAGCTTTCTCTGCTGCATCTGTTTTAGAGAAACAATGAAACTGTGCAGGATCAGAGTTTTAAGTTTTGTCTTCAAAGTGAAGCACAAAAAGAGCTGAGAACTTGGGAACTAAATGAAATTCCCTGTTAAGGAATATGGCCAGGGTGACGGCAAGAACAGGCTGTGAGACGCCAGCCGCTCGCATCCCCTTGCCTGGGGCTCCTGAGCTCTGGGGGAGACACCAGACGTGCCCCAGGTGGGCTCACGAGGGGACGCGGTCCTGGGAAGGGTGTGGTCCTGGTCCCTGAACAGGAGAGGCTGTTTGCGTCAGAGAAGGAGACGCTGGCTAGAGAGGCTAGACGCGGGGCCTAGACAGGCCAGGAGTGGAGGGGAGCTCAGCCTGGGGTAGCAGACAAGCCCCCCAGCCCCTCGCCTCAGCCCGGCTCCACGCCGACGACATGGCGACGTGACAGGGAGGGTCTGGATGGATTTTAAAATGGGAGCAAGTGCTGTCAGTGTGAGGTTCAATATGCAAAACCCACAGAAGTGGGCTCGGATGAAGCCACCTCCTCACCCTCATGGGCTATGAGAAGGCATCCGTGTGACACGTGTTTCAGAGACAGTTGCAAATAATCTGAAGCATAAGAACAAAGTCTCTCTGCCACTTTGGCAAGAAGACAACACGCAGCCAGGCGTCAGCTTTGAAGTTCATGACACCAAGCGGGGAAGGGGAGGAGGCTACACATGCTGTCGGGGTGGCAGCTGCCGGCTGACGGACAGACCGACACCCGTGTCGGAGGAGAGCGGGCTGAGCTGTGAGCGGTCTCGCCGGGAAGGCAGGCTTTCCCCACCTCCTCGGGGACATGACTGTGTGGCTGGATTGACCTGAATCAAGCCGTAAGCCCGGCCTCTGCGCTCTAAGCAATGAGTGCTTCTACAGAGGAAGAGTCCAGGGCTGGCGACCGGGTCAGAAGTGCTCCTGGGACTAGTGTGCAGGCTGTTGGAAGCACAGATACATTTGGGGGCCACACTGGGGGCCCTTAAGGTGTCTGCCACCCCATGGACTGCAGCCTACCAGGCTTCCCCACCCTGGGGATTTCCCAGGCAAGTATACTGGAGTGGGTAGCAAGTCCCTTCTCCCAGGGATCTTCCTGACCCAGGGATTGAACCCCCGTTTCCTGCTTTGGCTAGCCGACTCTTTACCACTGAGCAAGGAGCAAAGCCCACCAAAGATTTTAGCTGCCATTGATTAATGAGGGAACCAGTAAGATGTTACAATGTATCAGAAGAGCATTCAAACAACAGACACACATGCTGAGCATCAGGAAGGTGAATATGAACTTACAAACAGAGGCAAAACCAGCCGGTGGCTTCAGAGCAATAACCAACTACTACAGTCACGACTTGTCACAAGGACACACGATTTTTATGGATAAGAATTATTCGAATTGTTGCGAGCGTTCTAGAGAAAGCTCTAGAGTTGTGAGATTACTCTAGAGTTATAGAAATAGCTCAAAAACAATGAAAAGGACAGGCCCCTAAAGCATCAGGTGACCCTGAAGGTGGTCGGAGGGCCACGGTGACCTGCCCTTTGGTCCCCCTCAGAGTCCATCACAGGTTCTTCTGGCACTCTCCCCCTTGGGACTGCACCAACGTTAAAGACTAGTCCTGATCAAACTCGCCAAGCACTTTAGAGCAGGCCAAGCCCTTCTGCTGTGTGACTGAGTCCTCAGCCTGTCTGCAGGGTCCCTGCTGTGAAGACGTCAAGAGTCCTGTCCTCTCTTTTCCTTTGTTCGCATCACACAGCCTGTGGGACCTTAGGTCTCTGACCAGGGACTGAACCTGTGCCCCATGCAGTCGAAGAGGGCTGTCTTAACCACTGGACGGCCATGGAGGGTCCGCTGGGCCTTAGCGGACCCTCAGCCCAGCAGGCTCGTCCCTCGGGCTGGGCCTTGGGATGTGGGAGTTCTCTCCAAGCCCTGGCCTCTGGCAGAGAACGACCAGGGAGGAGCTCGGGATGCCTGCAGCAGCCACACTCCGCACAAACGGGCTTTGCCTCAGGCCGGCGCCTGGACACACTGCAGCGGCAGCTTCAGAGTTCTGCTCCATGAGCATGCTGACAAGGCCGTCCTGTGACGCTGGCACGTCGAGAGGGCAGGTGTTACCTAGCACCTGCCTCTGCCACTGAGCCACGCCAGAGTGGTCCCTGCAGGACCCACTTCCAGGAGGTCAGAGGCTGACTCTGCCTGCCAGGCGGCGCTGGTGGTGGCCAGTACCCTGAGAAGTGGGACGTGGGGACCTTTGGATGGGGTTATTTAGAACCGTCCGCTGGCACAGCCCTCAGCACCGGCCACATACCATCTCCATTTTAGCGTGTTAGCTGCTAAGCGGCTCTTTCTGACCGTGATTAGCCGGCATGTTCAGGGGCTTCTTAAGGGCGCTGTTCCCTAATAAAAATAAACCCCAGATTGTTGACCCAGATGACAGTGCTGGTCTTGCTATCTGCTTGGCAGGGAAACGTGTGACTCGCCCACTGACAAGCGGGCTGACTTGGCTGAGGCTGCAGACAAAGTCAGGGCCAGCCGGAGAG
>SJXQ01009350.1:179594-197602 GCA_006408695.1 Aepyceros melampus
AGGATGCTCTGTGTAACCGTCAGGAGGGAGAAGAGATGTGCGACAAACCCGGTCAGTGGTCAGAGGAGGCAGGTGGCCGGGCTGACGAGGGTGGGGTCCGGGGAGGACATGGCAGCCGGAGGAGGGGCACACGGCGGGCCTGGGACCAGCCTTGCAGAGTGGTCCTCCTGTCCTGGAGGAGGGACGGACAGGACAGGGGCCAGCGGCAAGGGACAGGGTCCTCTGCACAAGAGGAGAGTCGGCCGTGGCCCGGAGCGTCTCTGCACACCCTGTCCCAGGGGTTGCGAGGGGTCCGATCCTAACGTTCCCATAGCCGGGGAGACTCCGGGCTGCACTCAGCACCAGATCGTGCCTCTCAGCCTAACTGGGGTGCGCTTAGCAGCAACGCATCTGGCAGGTGAGTGGGTGGCTCTTCCGGGGCTGGAGGCTGGCAAGGCAGAGGGCTGCTCACCACGCTGCGTCTGCTGGCCTCTCCAGGCAGCCTCCTGTCCAGGCGTCCACTTAGGAAGCCCTGGAGCCAGCTCGGACAAGGCCCTGGTCCGTCCATCCCACCCGGGGTGCGGGTCTGGGGTCCTGCCTCCCGGCCCCTGAACGGCCACCAAGGGGAAGAGCATAGGGCCTGCGGAAAGGAGGGCACACCGAATGGCAGCAACCGAGCCTGCGGTGGGCGGGCGAGCGGAGAATTCTAGAGAGACTGGAGAGACTTAGGAACTTAAAAGGCAAAGTAGCCTTGAGACATTTAGCACCGGTACCGAGATTTAGAGCCAGTGGTGCCCAAGGACGTCGCTGTCTGGGACGCAGCTGGAGATAATGAGCCCTTGTCCACTGCCGCCCAAGTCCATGGTCACCCCTGGAGGACGGCCGACGCAACGTGCGGTTTTTACATACATCACAGGACTCCGAGTCGGAAGGAAATTTAGATTTCTTTTTTTCTTCTGGCTCCAGCCACTCCCCATTTGGAATTCCTCTCTAGCATATCTCTGGTGTTCAATATTACTGGTTTCACAATGCAAAGAGCTCTTTAATATACATTGGAAACGTACACTATTCTTTAAATGATAAGTTTCGGTTATCTGGAAAATTAAGCTTGGTGAAATACTCGACTAACCCATCCATGGCCGACAAATGAGGCTTTCCGATATTCTGAATCCATTTCGGAGGATCTTATCTGATAGCAGGAGAGGCTGTCTCAGCACGTCTCTGCCAGTGTGAAGGGAGATACGCGATCCGCAGAGTCACTCACGGACCCTGGTGTGCAGAGGGGGACAAACGAAAGGCATCGGAGGACGCGGGGGCGAAGCCCGTGCTGAGTCACCGCGCGGTTTGAAGAGAACTCGCCATCGGGGGAACTGGCCGTGGTAATGGCGGAAATTACCAACAACCTGGCCTCTGCAGGCAGGCCAGGCGGCGAGGTGTGTTTGGGAAAAACCAGCTGGGGAAGAGACCCGAGAGGAAGCGGGTGGTGCAGAGGCGCCCGCAGCAGGGGCTGCCCGGGAGGGAGAGGGGCCGATGAGCATTCTTCCATAGAAAAGCCCTGCCCTTGAGCGGACAAACGATGCCTTGGTCAAACCCGCCTTCTCTGAGTTCACTCCGAGGACGAAGGCAGTGGGGGCTCGACAGCGCTTGAGAAATGGCACTAAATTGTTCGCTCCATATTATGGCTTCGTCAGAAGTGGTTCTAGTGAAGGAAACCTCTCCCACTGCCTCGGGGCCACGTCTCCAGCTGCTCCGTAAATGAGGCTTTCCTCTGTACTCTGGCTCAGAGGAATTAGTCTCTGGTCTCAGAAGGAAAGACGCGGTGCAAATTGGGTTTTTAAATGATTAACAGTCAACCCACAGAGCCTTGGCGTCTGGTCCTCCGGGGTGCTCAATACAGCAAGGAGCTTCGGGGGTCTGCAGTCACCCAGACCCAGTTTCTTCCTGTAAGGCCCCAGCAAACTGGTAGGACAGACATAACTCGCATGACCGGTAGCCAGCGCAACCAAGACTGTGCTGTTAGCTGGTCAGATGCGCCATGAGACCCTCTGGAGTTGCAGAGACCTCTCCTCTCGGGGAGGGGGTGAGGCAGACCGCTCTGGAATTAATCCTCCTTGGTGGCACCAAATACACAAACCTGTCTCAATCTGCTAAGTGGAGCGGGGCTTCCTCAGACACTGACAGGCCACCTGTTCCAGGCACTGCCATGGCAGATAGACACCCCTGGTGCGTCCGAGGGTCACAGACTTCAGGCAGAAATAGAGTAGAGTGAAAGAGAGACGCCTCTTGGCCCCAGTGTGTGTGGGGTGCTGTTGATGAGAAGAGTATTTTTAATGAGATGGTAAGGAATAATAAGAGCTGGGACTGACTGTCCCCCCTGAGCGGGGCTCCTGGCCATCCATTCAAACTTCACCGCCATCCTTCTAGGTAAATGACAATGCGCCCCGTTCACAGGTGAGAAAACTGAGGCTGCAGCATGGGAGCTGGGGAGGGGCCCCCAGGCCAGCATCGCTCGGGGGCGGCCAGGGGCCCTGCTGCGATGGTGGCTTCTCCCCCCACCAGGGTCCCCAGCCCCCCTGCCCCCCAGGGTGACACAGAGCAGACGCTCCAGGGCACCAACTATGGAGCAAGCCCACAGGAGAGCTGCCAGCGGCTGGCCAGCTCCCGAGACGCCCACTGGTAATGCTCCTAATTTCTATATTTAACCAAGTGGCTTTTCACTCAAGTGGGGAGGCTGGGAAGCATGCTTTCAGGCTCTTCTGAAGGACACTATTTAGCCGTGAGCAGCTCTCGGTCACTCCCGCAACAGGAGACTGTGGTGGTTGTCATCCGAGCGAATCCAGGAGATGTTAACGCGCTGGATTTGCAAGTTCTCTGAGCAGCTCGAACGCCCCGCAATCCTGAGTTATGACTATTATCATCACTATTGTCATTGCCGACATCCTAGAGTTAGGACCTTATTGGATCTAAAGATACGCGCGCTCTAACCTACAACCTTCCCCATTCGTTCCGATTTGGAAGAGCTGAGAGCTTATTACACCGACAAGTCACAAGGACCGCTGTCTCTCAAATCAGCTCTGCAACCAGTCGCACCTAAATTGGTTTCAATCGCGAATCTGCGGCATTTCTGTATTTGGAGATGAGGTGTTTTCCCATTACAAAAAGCCCATTATTTTATAGATACAGCAACATTTGCTGAAAAAAATGCATTTTACTTAGAGGAAATCAAATAAGCAAATAGTAGGGAAGATATGTAAATCAGCAGAACATAAAAACTGCGGAATAGAGAGAACGCACCGCACTGGAAGCGTGCAGTTTGGCGTCTGCTGACAGCATCTTTATGAAATGCTAACATTTATTTATTTGGTACCAATGATGGATGATCTAAGAGTTCTCAAAGGTAGTTTAACTGTGAATAGATGGCGTGTCACGTGGATTTACGGGTCGCAGACGCCAGAATCATCAACAATTTTTAGGAAGGTCTTCCTGTGAGCTGTGGATGGGGGAAGGAAGACAGGGGACCAGGGCTGAGCAGGGCGGGCACCCTCAAGTGGTGGGGGGCCCAGGCATGTCCACACCTGAAGGAAGGCCAGAGGCCTGAGCAGACTGGCTGGGAGGACTTTGGAGGCCTGTGACACACACATTCATTCAACCAACCAATGTGCATTTACTGAGCGCCCCAGGTATGCCAAATGTGGCCAGGCCTCAAAACGCAGAGCTGTGTCATCTGCCACTCCAGGGGAGAGAGAAGAGGGAGACAGAGGGTGAGATGGTTCACCGGCATCACTGACTCAATGGACGTGGATCTGAGCAAACTCTGGGAGAGCGTGGAGGACAGAGGAGCCTGGCGTGCTGCAGTCCACGGGGTCACAACGCTGCAAAGATGACCTGGTCAGCAGGCCCTTCCGCTTCCTGCCTGTGAGGAGAGGGGCCGTGCGAGGCGAGTGTGGCCCCCACGGCTCCCTACCCGGAAGGCCGGGCAGGCAGGATGGGCGGCTGCCTGCCACAGCCGTGAGTTCTGGTGGGAGGTGTGTGCCTCCCCTCAGAGAGCGGTGGGCTCTCAGGGGCACTGGGCCGGCCCTCTGTCCCGTACCGGCTGGAGGTTCTGACGGGCATCGCGTGGAAAGGCGGAGTGAACAGGCCGTCAGGACACAGAGTCAGAGGGAATCATTGAGGAGGAAAAGCGATCGCGAGCCAGCCAAGCTGAGGGCAGACACGATCCGACTTTAAGCTTACCGACCCCCATCCTGTAAGTGTGCGTGTCTGAGGCCCAAGGCGATTGCCAACCCCCCAGCCCTGCAAGTGTGGCTGCCTGCGGCCCCGGGCGGCGGCCTCTGTTCCCTCTGTGACCCGCCGCCGTGTGGCCGCGCGTGGAGGAGCGGCGACGCAACGCGCAGACGGGCGCAGTACTCACATCACCTCCAGGCGCGCCGTCCTGGAGCGTTCCCGCCCTCGGAGATCACCCCGCACGTGTAGTCCCCGATGTCGCCCGACCACGTCTGGCTGATGAGGAGGGACCCGTCTTTCTCCACCACGACCCTGGAGCTGCTGGACGGGGCGATGACCACATTGTCCTTCTTCCACACGTAGCTGTGGGCCAAGCAGAGAGGCTGCGTGAGGACCCCGGCCGCTGACCTTCCCCCTGTTAACAAGCGAGCCACTGCTGACTCTGTGAACGTGCGTGTGTGCTTCAGTTGTGTCCAAGTCCTTGCGACCCCACGGACTGCAGCCCACCAGGCTCCTCTGTCCATGGGACTCTCCAGGCAAGAATACTGGGTGGCCATGCCCTCCTCCAGGGGAAGCTTCCTGACCCAGGGATCGAACTCGTGTCTCTTACATCTCGTGCATCGGCAGGCGGGTTCTTCACCACCAGAGCCCCCTCGGCAGCACGACTTTGTGAATATATTGTAGTAAATAGTAAGAACCACTGAAATGTGCTCTCTAAAGGGTGGCACCTAACATGTGAATTATACCTTAAAAAAAGGAGAGCATCCTAAGGTCTTGGTCACAACACAGAGGCAGATGCTGAAGTTTAAAGCCAGACACTGAGGACAGGGCAGACACTGCTCGGTCCTGCGGTTCAGGACCGGCAGCCTGAGGGGTTGTGGTCACGCCTGTCACCACTACCTCCGCCCCTCCCGCTGAGGAACATCCTGGAGGCCAGAGTGCTGCCGGATAGGGGCAGGGCTGCCTAAAAGTCCCCGGGCGGAATCCCCCAGTTCCTGAAGAAAACGCCTCACACCCGGTCAACACGCTTTCCTAAAACCCAGGCATTCTGTCCTTAAAACTGCACGCCTTTCTCTCTTCATTCCTTATGAGGCCTTAGCATGCTTTTCTTTTCACATGTAGACGCCGCTAGGAGCCTGCCAGCCTGGGGCTGTGGGTGGGCAGGGCCCCTCACTGGTCACTGCTGGGTGGGATCACAGTGCTGGCTCTGCTCTCCCAAACCCTGGGCTGGATGTTAAAACGCGCCCAGTTCTTTAAAGGCTTGATGCACACAGAGCTCAGGCGTCGACACGGCTCTTCCGGCATCACCCGCAGACAGAGTGGGACTGCCCCCGCGGGAAGGAGGGGAATCGCTGCTCACTCTTGGAGCAGCACTCAGGGCCGGTGCCCCTCCGGGTGTCCAGGTGGGGGGGTGCCCAGAGTGAGCAATTTAATCATTTCTCAGGAAGTGAGCTCCGACTCTGTTTAACCACACAGAAGAAGCTATGAGGAAACCGCACAGATCAGAGGGGTTTTTCTCGTGGCCTTAGGGCAGCAGAAAATATCTGTTTGTCCTTTGTTGGGTGACACTCCCAAGTCCTTTAGAAACAAATGAATTCTCTAGGATCCAAGAATTCTCTAGATAATCTTCTAACTCATTGGCTTTTGTGTGTTTACTTTGCATTCAACATTCTTGGAAGGGAGGCAAACTTGATTTCTGAGCTCTGGGGAACTCCAGAGAGGCAGACAGAAATACAGTTCTCAATTTGTCCAATAGCTGTCCAAGAAGAGAGAAAATAGCCAGGTAGTGACACGTCAGTGAGTCCACCACCCTCTCCCTCTGCTCAGAGCAGAATGTGAGGAAGCAGGAGGATACCTCGGTTCTGTCGGGGCTAACTGCATGCCTTTGGGGCTGAGGCCAAAGTGGAAACGCGAGAATGACCGTGTCCTCTTTCTAGATGCATGCTCAAGGCTGGTTCTGAAAATTAAAAACCCTTCTGAAAGTGGTGGCTCTTTGGGAAGAAGCTCATGGTCAACAGCCACCTGTGTCTGCTGCCCTGTGTCCACCTGGACAGTCAGGTTCTTCATCACGACCTTCCAGGCTGAGTCAGACAAAGGTGGGACGAGGTCACCGTCCCCTGAGCGGGTCTTCACATCCTCCGGTTCCCTTCGTTCAGAGTGTTTTCTTCTAAGCGAGTTGATCACTGCAGGGCCTTCCCCCATGTGGCGCTCCCTCTCTGCCTGATACACAGGAGCCGTCCTTGCAGTAGAGCAGACCCTTGGGTCCAGCCAGGCCCCAGTGCAAACACTGCTGAAATCCCATTCGATCTCTCTGGATTTTTCTCTCATTAAGTATCAGCCTCTGACAAGCACATTTTACAGATAGTGTATTAACCTTGGCAGAAAAATCATGAAACGCTGTATCGAAGTTATGAAGTGCAACACAGCTCACTGTAAATAATACATAAGGCTGGAGTGGAAAATAGGGTCTGTGTGATTAATGAAGGGGCCTGGGACTGTCAGAGGCTGTAATCAGGGATCTGTGGCTGAAATCAAAGCTCCCGAGATTCTGCCCTCTCGTCTCTACCGCAGGGCCCCAGCTCACGGAACGTTAATGCTGTAACTGACGGAGCTGACCGGAGAGAGATGCGTGGGTCGTGGGTGGCTCCGCAGCGCAGCGTGGCCGTGGTCCCCTTGATCACCACGCGGTCCTCCGGAGGGGTCACGATGGACGTTCGATCTGCAAAGACACAGGCTGCATCTCAGACAGGACCCCGAGGCTGAGAGCTTCCTCCCTCGGGGGGAGGGAGGAACGAACTGGTCATCTGATGTCACAACCTCGCTTCCTCTCACTGTGGCAAAATGAGTGTAAATGGAAGCGCTCAGAGACATTCGGGGAATTGAGAGCAAGCCCGTCTGACCCCCACCCCCCAGGTCATTGCCCAACCTCGGAACACTCCAGAAGGAAACGGGAAGCAAGATCACAGGCAAGTGTCTACCAGGCTCTACGCTCTGAGGAAGAATCTGGATTCTCACCCAAGAGGATCAACATTCTGGTAAGGTCCACACTGTACCTCATGGCTTTGAGAAGCGCTTTCATTTATGGGTTTACTTAATCCTTACAACAGTCTCGCGAGGGCTGTGATTCTCCCAGTGACCAGGAGGGGAAACCAGTGCTTGGCCCTGCAGGGTCTCTTGCCCGGTAGTCCGGGGCGCAGGGGACCTGGTGCTCTGTGCGGGCCTGAACGTCCGCCGGCACTCCACAGCCCCGCCCTGTGTGTCCCCACACCGCACACCCTGGGGCGGGCGCTGCTCTGAGGCAGGAAAGAGCCCAGAGCCTAGGTCAGGAGGCTGGGTCCCTGCTGACCGCTCACCCGTGGGGCATCCAGAGAAACACTCTGCTCGGAGCTCAGTTTTCCTGCCTATGAAAGGGGTGCTGCTGTTTCCTCCCGCTGGGACAGACAGAGCCGGGGTCCCTGGGAAGACCCCAGGCCATGCAGGGCTGTGCCAGCCATTCCCGTGTTATTATCATTTTGCATCTTAGCAGACCCACAATGTGCTCTGGTGAATGACCTACAGAGGCGCAGACCTCAGTTTTCCACAAGCTTTTACATTTACGGTTAACTTCCAGGGATGCTGGATGAATCAAACGTGGTTGACACATTAGGTTATCTCATGGAACAAAATCTCTTTTCTAGTAAATATTTAACAATATTGGGGGTGGTGGGGCGCTGTACACATGGTTTTAAAAAAAACTAGTGATATCTTTAGAAAACCTAATAAATTAGTAAGGGTCATTTATCAGAGTGGACACCAACTATATCATAGAAATGTAAACCAGATATGAAATAAAGCACAAATGCTTATTTTGTTTTAGTTTTTCTTCAAGGAAGGTATTTTAACAAATTATTCACTCATACAGTTAAAAGTTTCTGTCCTTGTATAGATGGCCTTAGCAAAATCTATTAATGAGCACTGTTTCTGGCTGTTTTGGACAATAATGTTGTAGTCATATGGATACAGATGAAGCAGAGAGGGAAAAGTTTATCAGCTGGTGAAGCTGAATACTTGGGAATCCAAACCCTAGGTTCTGGAAAACAATTTATTCTGCATTTCAGAAACCCGTGTTATAGTTCACTCCTACACATAGGAGACATCCATACTGAATATACGAGGAGTGTTTTATTTGGTTGTAATGACATATGGGAACAATCCTTCCCCTCGGATTTTAGCTCTTGGTCTACTCTTCTCATGCGATCTGTGTGAAATTAGCCGACTTCTCGGTTTTGTTCTTTGAGCTAGTTAGGCATAATACCCCTACTTACTGACTTAAAAAAAGTTAACCTTTTATCTCTCCTGAAATGTCCCCATTAAATTTTTGAATACATTTTCTAATTATTCTTTTAGAAGCTGAAAAAAACTAATTGCTCAACAGATTTCTCTAAATTAGTTGTAAAAATAATGATTCTCCTTTGATTAGATTAGGGAGTCCAAGGGCATATTGACATCCCCAAGCACAGACAATGTGCTGATTAAACCATTATTAACAGATCGTTCCGCGTGGGCCGTGGTCCTTACTCCACACGGTGAGCGTGGCGGACGCGTTCAGGGAGCCCTCGGAGTTGGCTGCGTGGCAGGTGTAGTTGCCTGCATCCTGGATGAAGACGGGGGCGATCTGCAGACCCCCAGACTCCAGCAGCATGAACCGGGGGATCCGCACAGAGCCGCTGGCCAGAATATGGCTTCCTGCGGACGACAGAGAAAACAGGAGCGTGAGAACCGAAACGTTCGAGGAGGCGCAATGCTGTGGCTGCAGCAGGGAAGATAACGAGGAAATAACTGGAAGAAAGTGGAAACTACACACGGAAGTAACCAAAGCAGTTTGCTTTAGCAGTCATTAGGATAACCGAAGCCAAGAACACCCTAACCGTCCAATGCTGAGAGACTTGGGTGAGAAAATTATGATCCATGAATGGACACGTATGCTCTGCTGTCTTTCCACTGTATAGCACACGGCTCTCTGCTCAGACTGATGTGGCAGCCTGGATGGCAGGGGAGTTTGGGAGGAGGATGGATACAAGTATGCATTTGGCCAAAGCCCTCAGATTTCACCTGAAACCATCACAACACTGTTAACTGGGTAAATTTCAACACAAAGTAAAAAGTTTTAAAAAATTACAATCCATAAGTGTGATGGCTTCCTCTGAGTGGCTGAGTTTTCTGAGGAAAGGCAAGAAGAAAATATCTAAAATGAAAGAATCCCCTCTCTCCGATTAGTCGGTAGCTTCCCAGATCTTTGTGTCTATAAGCTGAGGCCCCTTCGCGAGTTGGGAAGCCACCAAGGGTTGTCTGGGTGAGAAAAAAGTGTAAGTTTTGCGGTTTCACTCGGATACAGTCCACCAAGCATGAGCCGTGGGGAGGAACCCAGTTCAGCGGGGGCTTGTCACGGACGGACCGCGTGTGCCCTCCATTCGGTGGCAGGGGTGCCTAAGGTGTCTGTGGGGCCGGGCGGGGGGCGGGTACTGCAGTGAGCCTGGGACGTGACTCCATGCTTCGCAGGAATGGAAACAGAGTCAGGCTGAGTGTCGCACACGTCCAGCTGCTGAGGACGCAGGTAACCCTGCGCTGGAAGCAGCTTGCTTAAAGTAACAAAGGACGTACTCCTAGCTGTGACCTCCATCCTTCACAAAGGGGCTGAAACCGGGTGCCCTGATTTAAGGGGCCGCCTGGCCCAAGGCTCCTAAGGAGGAAAGAGCTGTCCGTGTGTGGTAGGGAAATGTGCCTCCTCTTCGGACGGTGAGCTCCGAGGAGCTCGCGGGGTCTCGCTCGTCTGGCTCCCCGGGATCTTCCTTGTCACAGAATGGATGGGTGAGTGGGAATAACAGAGGTAACCCTGCCCCGCCGGGTTCGCCTCCCGAGGCAGGTGCGAGCCGCCTACCTCTGCTCCACACGATGGCTGGCCTGGGGGCCCCGGACACCTCACACCTGAGCACCGCTGTCATCCCGTCGGTCACCGTGGTGTCCACCGGGAGCTGGGTGAAGGCTGGGGCCACATCTAGGCAGAGGACACAGACAGTGAGACGGGAATGCTCAGGCCAGCCTGGAGGAGGCATCTGCCTGGGTGTTTACAGAACTGACCGCAGACAGTGCTGCAGCGATAAAAGATGAAAGCCCTCGGGACTGACTATAACCCTCCGCCTGCACGAGGAGGCAGAATAGAGAGCTTCTGCATGCACGCACAGGCGCTTCAGCCGCACCTGACTCTCTTGTGACCCCGTGGACTGCAGCCCGCCAGCCTCCTCTATCCATGGGATTCTCCAGGCAAGAATTCTGGAGTGGAGAGCCAGGCCCTCCTCCAGGGGATCTTCCGACCCAGGGATCAACCCACCCACGTCTCTTACGTCTCCTGCGTTGGCAGGTGGGTTCTTTACCACTGAACCACAGAGCTTTCAGATGAACATTAAAAAGAAGACGGACATTTATTTATAGAAATCAAACAAGCTGCTTTCATTATTTTAAAAAAATAGATCTAATTTCTGAATATTAAATATCACCCAAGAGATGACATTTTGACACTTCCTAGGACCCATTTTGAACATTAAAATAAACAGATTCTAAAGACCTCAGAAAAGAATCTTAGCTTTGTTCCTGAGCCTCATGGGCCCAGAGTAACTGACATGGGTGCTCAGTAAATGCTTGTTAAATGAAGAAATAGATACTGATTGTTCTACACACTATATTTTTATTTCATGAAAAGTGCTTGTTTTTAATCCACTTCACAAAGCCCTGTACTTACAAAACAGATATGTAGCATTATCATTACAGGTATTTATTTGTTCATGCTCCAGTTGTCATGGGAACCAGGTTAAGTAGCACTTTCATTTAAATTTCCAAACTGATCCTCCTGAGACTCCTGTGACCTGGGCTGAGCTGGTTACATTTTGAAGAGAGAGCTGAGCCTGGGCAGGATTGAGTGGTCTTCCCTGGGCCTCCCATAAGAATGGGGACTGGGCGGGATCGGGTGGTCCTCCCTGAGCCTCCCATGAGAGCAGGGTCTGGGCGGGATCGGGTGGTCTTCCCTGGGCCTCCCATGAGAGTGGGGTCTGCGGCCTCCCCCCTGGGCCTGGTCCAGTCCGCCCCGTCTCTGTAAATGAAGCCCCGTGAACAGTTACGTCTGTTCTGACCTGTCTGTGCTGCCTCCAGGTTATGACAGCAGAGGTGAGCGGGGGCAACAGAAACCACCTCCTCCAAAGCCAAAAGTAGTTACATCTGGCTTTGTACAGTTCCTGCCCCACACATCCCAGCCCCCTTGAGCTGAGCCTGGGCAGGATTGAGTGGTCTTCCCTGGGCCTCCCATAAGAATGGGGACTGGGCGGGATCGGGTGGTCCTCCCTGAGCCTCCCATGAGAGCAGGGTCTGGGCGGGATCGGGTGGTCTTCCCTGGGCCTCCCATGAGAGTGGGGTCTGCGGCCTCCCCCCTGGGCCTGGTCCAGTCCGCCCCGTCTCTGTAAATGAAGCCCCGTGAACAGTTACGTCTGTTCTGACCTGTCTGTGCTGCCTCCAGGTTATGACAGCAGAGGTGAGCGGGGGCAACAGAAACCACCTCCTCCAAAGCCAAAAGTAGTTACATCTGGCTTTGTACAGTTCCTGCCCCAACATCCCAGCCCCCTGCTGCAGAACAGGCTTAAGTAATTCCGTGCTCAGACACGCAGTTGTATCTCACCCTTTGAGACCCCATGGACCATAGCCTGCCAGGCTCCTTTGTCCATGGGATTCTCCAGGCAAGAACACTGGGGTGGGTTGCCCTTCCCTTCTCCAGGAGATCTTCCGGACCCAGGGATCAGACCCGCATCTCTTACGTCGTCTCCTGCACTGGCAGACAGATTCCTTACCACTAATGCCACCTGGGAATCCCCAAGGATTCTAAGATCAACACTCAGTTTCCAGCTTAGGATCCCAATATTACTTTTACTGCTTGAAGTGACACTGGTCTCCTAGACTCCTGGGCAAGGTCAGAGAAAGTGACCCCTGGTTTAGAAAACACATGCGTGAATATCCCAGCATTGCCCCAGTCTCCTCCGAGTCATCGCTGACAAGAGCCACTGGCCGTGCACGCACTGAGCATGATCTGATTTCCTGAATGGCCGCCACACCTGAAGACATCAGCATTTTGCTTCCAGACAGGGCAAGCATGAGAATTCCATAATCACTAAACTCTACTTGTTTTAGAAGAAAAACAACTATGGGAGATTAAAGAGAAAACCCACAGACACCTTTATCTTATTTTTCATAGTGCCAAAGTATTTCTGTTAATGGGATCATAAAAGAAACTCACGAAAGAACTATAATTGTTCAATAAAACTAAAATAGAGAATAAATATAGAAAAACAGATTTAAAAAAAAAAGATCAAAAAAGAAGATTAGGCATGAGCTGTCCACTTAGTCTTTCCAGAAAGACGGGGACTTTGCTTCTACGTCTCAACAGGGCAGGGTGTTCAAGTGCCCGGGGTGTGGGCACTCGGGCTGGACAGACACCGGTGTCCTCTGAGCGTCTGTGGGGTGAGGGCAGGGATGCCGGGGCCTCAGGGCTGTCCAGGGGTCGGGCTCTGGGAGGCGGGGGGCAGTACTCACTGGTGACGTCCAGGTAGGTGTGGGTCTGGACCTCCCCGCCCGCGTTCTGGCCAGGCACTGGAAGATTCCCGAGTCCTCTGGACGCAGCTGCTGTACGCGCAGGCCTCCACCAGCCAGCACTTGGTACCGAGGGTTCTGGAGCTTGTTGATGGAGACGGCATCCTTGAACCACTGGAGGGTGGGAGGAGGGACCCCTGCGGAGAAGTGGAAACAGTCGGGCATTTAAAACTCACTAAATTTCAAGAACTGCTATGTGAGGACTGAGGCAAAACAGCTCCAAGGTAGAACGGCGGCATTTCACTGGGCATCTCCTCATCCCTCCAAGCGCCAGTCAGGTGGTGCTCTTATCTTCTAGGCAGATGGGGAGGGGCCTGCAGACCCTCCCAGCTCTTCCCATGGTCTGGCCCCGCCCTCGTCCTACGGGTACGGCTGTGACTGACCTCAGACAGTGCTGGGAGGAAGGCCCCTGGCCCTGCGGTGACTGCCTCTGTCTCGTGGGGACTGGGGAAGGGTCACCAGGGTGGGAGACAGGTGCCCCCTCCAAGCTGTGCCACTGGGCAGGGCAGGTAGCCCCTCTTCTTCCCAGTTCCCTGGGACGCGGGAAAGAAGTGGTGTCCCCCCTCGACGGTGACTGTGAAGACCGATCGCATCAGCACGTAAGCTCCTCCCGGCGCCTGGCCCGGGGGTGTGCTCACCGCACAGCCTGGGACTACAGCACCCCATCTCAGGAGTCGGGGTCACTGATCCACGTGCTCCCGATCCGTGCACTCATCAGTCACACGAATCAGTCACTGATCCATGCACGGGGGGCCTGGTGGACGAGCTCAAGCAGCAAGCATGCAAGGCGTATCTGGTCCAGGCTGTGGATTCGGGAGACGTCACCGTGGCCCCAAGACCAGGCTGGTGCAGGGATGACAGGGTCAGGGGGGATGCTCCCATGCCTGCACCCAAGAACGGGTGGGCCAGCGTCAGATGGAGGCTCAAGGCCCAGCCGGCCCTCCTGGGTGCCCCCGCCTCATCTTGGTGATGTCACAGGGGAGGCCGAGACTCCCGAGCAGTGAGACTGGACTGCACGGCCTCGCCACCTGGAAGGAGGCTTGAGGTTGGGGTTCGCCAGGCGGGCGTACTCGGTGGACAAGGCCACGGGGCAGAACCTGGGTTGTAAATGATGGGGCTGTCCTTGGCCCAAGAGCACGAGGACCTCTGTTGCTTGTCTCCCAAATGGGTGTGGTCAGGGCAGGTGACCAGGCGACCGGATGAAAATACACTGTCCCCGGTGGCTTTGCTGCCCGGGACACACCAGGCCCTCCTCTCGGTTCCCTTAGATCCTTGGGGAGCCGGCAAAGGGAAGACTGCTTCCCTCTCCTTCCTCCTGAAGCCAGGAAGGGTCAGGCCACCCAAGAGGGTGGACGAGAGAGGCCGTCCGTGGAACAGACCAAGGCACTCGAGACGGGGTCCTGGGCTTCCCTGGCACAGCTTGCTGGTTGTCAGAAAAATGCGGAAGCACCTGGCTTATTTCTAGATCTCGGGTCCTTCTGTGCCTCGGCTTCCCTAAATATAAAATGAATTTAAATAAAACATCTCGACACAATTCACGCTGAAAGGCACACTCGGATCTGTTCACTTATGATACTGTGTAGGTGTAAGCTGTCTTCTTTAATAAATAAAGCTAATATCGGGGAATATTTCAGGATAATGTATTCTCAGATTCTGTTCTTTGCCTTCATTATGCTTCCTGTCACTTTTCATTAAATCAGGAAATTAAAAAAAAATTCATTTGAAGGTAAAAGCATAACCACTTCATGTAAAGTCTCATAATAGCAATTACACGATGCAGCTTTCATAAAGAATAACCACTTCGCATGCTGCTATGGTTTCATTGTCAAAATTAAAAGAAAGCAGTAAATTATATGATGGCAACGCAATGTTGAAAGACCTGAGTGTGTATTTATAAGCCTGTACTTAACAAGCAGGTTACTCTGTAGACATTATGCAGGAAAAGCGTCTTCTTGTCAAAGGGAGAGCCTAGCATTGTCATTTATAGAAAAATAATTGTTAGTATACAGGGAACTAGGAATAGTTCTATTTGGGGCAGTTTAATGTCATAAACAGAAATCTTATCCCTGCAGTATGGCAGACTCTTGTTTCTAAAGTACAAGCACTCTAAATATTTTATAGTTTCACTTTCACAGAGTTGTTGGCCTTAAAAAACTGGTGTTTAGACAGAAGTGAGAATAATGGGGCCGAGGTAAGAAAAGATTTCCCCGGGAAGTTCACAGGCCCCTCCTCTCCCCTCCTGGCGCCATCCCTGTGGGTCGAGCTGGTCACAGAGAAGGGCGCAGAGCGGGGCTGGACACAGCGCTCCGGGAGCTGCTGGGGCAGGGGCCGCAGCCCCCAAGGAACCAAGTCCCCTGGGCTGGAGCCGCCTCTGCAGGAGGCTCAGTGGATGGAGGGGCGGGGACTGGACGCCCGTGTCTACACTGACCTTCCACATCACCCTGAGGGGCACCCCCGCTCCCTCCCTGCAGGTCAGTAGTATCTGTTCGGGTCCGGGCCTAAGCACTGGCTGCGGAGAGCTGGCGGATGTGGGTTTGGATCTGGCCTGTCCAGGGATCCGTGAGCTGCACCCTTGCCAGACCCCAGGCAGTGACTTTACAACAGAGTCTCCTCCATCTTCCCGCCTCTGCGCCTAAGGGGGTGCTTTCCTGAAGATTCCCAGAACTGTTGGGAAACAGCCTCCAAGCTCTTAGAAGAAGAGCTGAAACCCTTAAGACGCACAGGTCCTTCTCGTTCCCTGATCCTCTCCAGGGCACTTGCGCAGTTTTGATTATGAAATCGCCACAGAAAGCCTGGCCCTGCTGGAGGCCTAATGTGACCACACGTGTGCTGGACGTGGAACAGGAGCAATGGCCAGTGAAGGGTCAAGGCAAGAGGTCAAATCATCCCCGTGGCAGAAGAAAGGTCAGCCAAAAGCTGAAAGGCCAGAAAAACAGGAAGATTCCCCATTCAAGAGGTTAGAACGCTCTCTCTCCCCTCGGAGCGGACGTGGTCAGCAGCCCCCCTCGCCCCGGGGATGTGAACGAACTTCCTGCCCCAAGTCTTGGGAGGCTCATCTGGGGGAGCTGGAGTCTCTGCAGGGAGTTAGGAGGATAAGACTTGGCCTCTCTCTGTTGGGACGGATGCCGTTAAGGCTTCCTGGCTGTTCCTTTGGGTAAATATTCTTATCTCTGCTTTGCAGGCGAGGACACAAAAGCCCGGCAAGATCAAAGGCCTTCCCAGAGGTTGCACACCCAGCAGCTGAGTTCTGCTCCAGGTGAAGCGCCTGCCTTCTCCCCATCACAGCCCACCTGCTGCGCTGCCCGGACAACAGCTCTGCCCTGGAGACGCCCTGTTGGTCCTCCACCGTGTGGAGGCTCCCCCCACAGCCTCTGTGCGCCCGCCCGCGGCTCCCCCACGCACGGGTCCCCCACCGCCATGGCTCGCCTGCACCCCCGACGGCTCCCCTCACTCACCCATGGCTTCACACACGATGTCCACGTTTTCTTCCACTTCCGCTATTATCCGACTCTCGGGTTCCACGGTAAAATAGGGTGGCTCTTTAAACAAGAAAAAAAACCGAAACAGCCCCTAAGCCAAAGAGATATATTTCAGAAGACCCTCACAGCCTGAGGGAGTTTGAACTCCTTTTATAGAACTATTTTTGAAAACTTCATTAGCTACCTACCATTGTGCACACAAACTCAGAATTCAGTGAGCAGGGCCCAAAGGCTCAGAAAGCAAATTACTACTCAAGG
This sequence comes from Aepyceros melampus, assembly GCA_006408695.1. Classification (NCBI taxonomy): domain Eukaryota; kingdom Metazoa; phylum Chordata; class Mammalia; order Artiodactyla; family Bovidae; genus Aepyceros; species Aepyceros melampus. The sequence goes on from SJXQ01009350.1 coordinate 196,202, forward strand.
CAATGGCTACTTTTTAGTTTATGGGTCTGAATCATGGAATATCTTAATTCACATTTTAGAAGGACTATCCCATGAGGTTCATAAAGGTTTATATTTACAGCACAGTATGTTATAGGCTAGTTTGCTTCAGTGTCTAAACTAAACAACAACTCACGAAACCTGTCAAATAAAGCACCACAGGCAGGGGCCCGGCCTGTATCAGGGAATGGGGCAGCCCGTTAATGTATTTTTCAAAGTCTTAGCAGTTCTTCTCCAAAATATAGATTTAATACTTCAGTGGAAGGCAAAACCATAGTTAAGAGAAGAAAGGAAATGGACCTCTCATCCATCCTCAGCAGCAAGGAAACACAACCACTTGCATATTTCCAGACGCCCGGCCCGCCCACCTGCTGCTGGGTGACCAGCAGAAAAGCAGTGGCTGTATTAAACAATGAATTTCCTTGGAGAGTAAACTGCAGTATTTTTCTTGGTTTATTTAGGAGGAATTCAACATTGGCATGGCCAAGTTTGTCGAGTATTAAGGTAGTAGTGTCTTCATTATCATGATAACCACGGCTGGCCATTCGCTTTCCATGTGATAATTTCTGGGTACTGTCTTCCAGACAGGTTTATTTCCAACTCTAATTGTGTGACTGTGGGTACTATAGCGTGGCCTGCCTTCTGTACTGACTAACTCTTTAAACAGGGTGGGACCTACAGGAGGAAACAGAGAAATGAGAACTTCAGTGTTTCAGAGACACGATGAAGGAGGCAAGGCTGCAAGTCCCTCCCTGGAAGCAGTCAGGTGTCAATCCTGCAATTACTGTGTCGCTCAGACAGAAACGACCTGCTGGAAGCAGCCTGTCTGGCCGAGGCCACGGCTGCAGATGGGGGCACTCTCCACCTGGCTGTGTGTGTGTAGACCAGGCCTCGAAGGATACTGCAGATTCCCCGTCAGCAGGCTGGTCTTCAACTACGCACACACGCACACTCCCACACGCACACTCCACCACGCACACTCCCACACGCACACTCATGCACACTCCCACACGCACACTCATGCACACTCCCACACGCACACTCCCACACGCACACTCCACCACATCTCCTTTGTCAGTAGTGGCGCCAGCAGCACTAACCACCCGGCAGCAGGAACAGACGGCAGGCTAACGACCGGGCGGCTGCACCCTGCCCGGCCCGAAGTCATCATGGGTGCTGACGTCAATTCCTACCCCTGTTGTCTGGTTACAGGGAGGCGAGGGGAAAGGAAGAGAACGAAGCTGAAACATCCGCATCTGCTGTGATTGACCACGCTTTGCTTTGGGCTCACCGGAGAGCCCCACGCAGCTGTGATAAGAGAGGGAGCCCCGCGCCCTTTACTCGGTTTCCCGACGCTCACAGGGAAAGGGGTGCCTCGCGTGC
>SJXQ01009350.1:220295-234077 GCA_006408695.1 Aepyceros melampus
GTCTCCACTTCTCTCCAGTGCCCCTCCCCAGCTCCGGTCATTCTGGTTTCCTCACATCTGGCCCACGTGCCCTGCTGCTTTAGCTCAGCGCCTGGCTCCTATCCACCCTCCACCCCTCCCCACCGACCCACCACTGACCTCAGAGGTCATCTAGTTTCCCAGACATCCTTCAGGGGCCAGATCAAACTCCTCCACCTCTGAAGATTTCCCTAATCACTCTCACCCCTTCTCCCAAATCCACATGACCCTCTCAGAATACATTACAAAAGGCAACACTGCAATAAACAGTTTGTTGGAAGGCATTTAGAAGATCAGTTCTGATGCTTTGTCTACAAATGCCGACAGAATCCTGAGGCCAAGCTTCAAAAGCATCCCTGGGGGCGGGGGACACATGGTGCCACTTGTATGTTCCTCACAGGTTAGAGTACAGGTCTGGAATACTCTTCCGGTTGCCAGATCCCCAGAAAAGAAAGAATAAAACATCAAGGTGACGGCAAGGTGAGGGTGCCAGGCCTACGCAGGGCACTGGCTTCAGTCTGGCAGATGCAGGCTGGGCAAGTGGTCACCGTCCGTGAAACACTGAAGCCAAGGAGCAAGATCAGCGGGGACACGGCCGTCAAGTCTCAAGAATGAACGGTGGAACTGGGTGGCACGTCTTGACTTTAAGGCTGACTCTGCCCAGATCATAGCTTGATCAAGAGTGAAGATAAACACAGCGCTTCCCAGCCCTTAACAAAGCTTTAAGGCAGCTTAGACTCTCTTGAGACTCCTGTACGTCTGGCACTGATGCTGGGAAGGACAGCTGTATGTGAGGCATCTTCTGGGGACACTGACAAAGAGAATCAGATGGGACAGAGTCGGGTCCAGCGAGGCAAATTTTATCGTCTTCAAAGAAGTCGACCCCTACACAGCAGTCTGGCCGAGCGGCTGAGAGGACACGCCGGGGACTCACCCAACCAGCCTCCAGCTCTCAGCGTCCTGCTCAGCTGGGTGACCGTGGACAAGTTCCTGCCCGTCTCCAAGTCTTAGCTTCCTCATCTGTAGGTGAGACAGCTCCTCCTGCTTAAAAGTGAAAGTGTTCATCGCTCAATCGTGTCTGATTCTTTGCAAACATATGGACTGCAGCCTGCCAGGCTTCTTTGTCCAAGGGATTCTCCAGGCAATAACAGAGGAGGGGACTGCCATTCCCTCTTCTCCAGGGGATCTCCCGACACAGGGATTAAACCCGGCTCTTCTGCGTTGCAGTGAACTCTTCACCATCTGAGCTACCAGGAAATCCAGGAATACGGGGGTGTGCAGCCACCCCCTTCTCTAGGGGATCGTCCTGATCCAGGGGCTGAATCAGGGCCTTCTGCACTGCAGGTGGATTCTCTACCATCTGAGTCACCAGGGAAGCCCCAGGCTTGCTGCAAACGTGAGGATGAGGGGGCTTCACGGACCCAGTCCCAGGACAGACCGAGGGTGCTGCCAGCGTGACCTGCTGCGTGCCCGTCACCGTCGCTGCTGCCGTCCTCTGTATGCTGGTTTTTCCAAAGAAACGTGCTCTGCTCCTACAGCTGAGCAGAGCTCAAGCTTCATCAAATTGTTTGCAGTTTTGAATTTTTGGACCTGAACTGTTCTCTGCCATTCTTGAACAGTTTCTTCTTTTTTTTTTTAACTAAAAAAATCGCCTCATCATAATCAAGTGATATTTGCACATGTAGATAAAACGTGCGTATATTAATAGAATTAACTTGTGAACAGTTTTTGATTAAGACGTAGAATTGGGGCATTTTGAACTAAATAATAGCATTAGCTCACTACGGGGAATTTTATGCTAGAAAAATAAAGAAAAGATTTGTTCAGTTATCTAGAGAATTCAGACCAAAAAATCCACTTGCACTTTAATCAACTAGCCTAGCGGCCCTAATGGCTCTGGATACAGTAGATAATGACTATAATTTATGTTGGCTGAGAATTCTATTAATTTTCCTATACCTTTCTTGAAGTTATATCATTAATTGCTATTAACGCTTCCTAATCAAGACAGAGCCAGTGACTGAAACAATTAACCTATTTCTGAAGGTGCAAATAGAAAGATAATTCATCACTTTCCCAGTTTTTCTCCTGCTGCAACACTCGGCTGGCTGTTGCCACTAAACACTCTTCTACTCAGGACTCGCAGCGGTGGCTGTCAGCAATCAAGGGAAAACAGAGCACGTGTTCGTTTATAAGGGTCGCTCCTATAGTTCTGCGGTGAGGAAGAGTCATCTGTTAACTCAGGTAAGAATCTCATCACAACCACAATTTCCACCATCTGAATACATTAAATGAAGGTAGATTCCTGCCAAAAAAAAAAAATAAACCAAACAAACCCACACACACCTCAAAAATCCAGTCTGTTTGTGAAATTAGAGGACACTGTCTTCCGGCCGAGCAGGTCTCTCTAAAGGGACCTAAGGTGCGTCCGGTCTGGGAGGAGGGACCCGGCAGGTCGTGGAGCAGGTGACAGACGCCAGCTCCTGTTCCTGGAGGACCAGTGGGGACACGGCCCGGGGCATAGCAGGAGTGAGGGCCCCAGACCTGTGGTCCTGACGGGCCTGTTTACGGAGGGGCCTGGCCCTTCCCTGGCGCATGCTCGGGAAGAAGACGGCGCGCGATGCGGGGCGGTTACGATGGGCAGGGGGAGGGAGGGGGGAAGGACGTCCCTGTGACCTTTGGCGCCGCTTGGTGAGCTTGGGAGTCACCGTGCCACAACTCCTGGGAGCCCGCTGGGGCCGCTGCAAACTAATCAACAAAGTGGGGGGACTGCGGGCCCGAGGAAAAGGGCTGCCCCGCCCCAGTCCCTCTCAGGCCCCGTGGGGAAACGTCCTGACCCTCCTCCTCACGAGAGTCAGGCAGGACGTGAGAGCCCGAGGGGGGTGTCCCGGCACGGGCCTGCGTCCGCCGGCAGCCTGCCTGCTGCCCGCGGCTGGGCTCGTGGCCAGGGCGGCCGGACGCTCTGCACCAGGGGACTGCACCCCTGTCTCCATGCCCGGCTTGGGCCCACCCCGCTGTGCTGACCGTGGCACCCCTAGCTGGGAAAGGCTTCCTCCTTCTGCTCCCACCTCCAGGGCAGCGCTCTGTCCAAGGCAGGCACCCCGGGAGCAAGGCGGCACCTTCCAGCACACAGTCACCCTTCACCCCGTCCTCCCCACACTCCTCGAGCCGCCGCCGCCAAGGTGAGCCCCTGCTCCTAAGAGCTCGATGCCTGTCACCAGCATCACTTGCTGCCCGACAGCTGGCCCCACCGACCCCCGGAGGGTACGGCAGCTTTCCCTCAGCCCCAAGTCTCTGAGGCCACCCTCCTGAGTCACCCTGAACGCTGCCGTTAAAGCAAAATCAAACTCCTGCCCCCAAAGGTGATTTGAACGCACCCATTTTGTGCTTCTTAAATCCCTATGGACATTTCCAAAGGAACAAATAGGGAAATAACTATACTAATACTGAAAATCAGGATTGCTACCCTGCGTGGGAGAGTTCTTACAGGGTGGTGTGAATGAGCCCTGCCTGGGGCAAAGGCTTGCTGATCTGAACTCCTAACCCACGAGAAAAGTCTAAGGGACTCCCCAGAGAACCGCACAAGCGTGGCCAAGGCCAGCATGAGAAGTCTTCATTTTAAAGCTCTTGAAAGAACATCTCTTTTATGAAACGGAACGCTTCAGGAAGTTTCTGAATCAAATTGATTCAGATGAGTCAGAAAATCTAAATCAAATAAAAAACTCGTTGAGAAGAGTCAATAATATACTATAAATATGAAAATGGAATAATCTGAGATCAGAAAGATTGTTTTTAGATGAGAATAACAGTTGCCAAAATTAAAAATTCGATAGAAGCCCGGAAGAACAGATCAAAACAGTGTACACAATCAAATCAGCGAATCTGGCTGGAACTGCGGGTTCTTCCTAGAAGTCAGAGAAGATAGATTAAGTGAGCTATAAGGAGAGGATAAGTAGACTGAAGACTCTTCCAGGAGACCCAGTTTGAGCACAGCAGGAGCCCCGATCGGGAGAGCTGGAGGCAGTGGAAGAAAAGTGCTAACCACGTTAACAGCAGACACGAACAAAGACGATTTGCATCTTCAACTAAAAGAGCCTCCTGAGGACCAAGAAGGAGAGAGCCACACCGTCACGTCCCAGTAGAATGTGGGGGCTTCATGGAGAAATAAAACCTGTAAGAGTTAGGATAGATTAAAGCAAGGTATAACCCAAAGAAAGCAAAAATGAAAACCAAAGACCTCCAGACTTCTTCTTTACAATATTAAAGCTAGAAGAGGATGAAGTAACATCTACAGAATTTTAATAGAATTGAACCATATCACAAATATGCCAAAGATGTTGGCCACCAGCCAGACCTTTCTTGAGGAATCTGACAGGTTCACTCCACGCGACACCCAGTGGTTTTCTGATAAGCAGTGAACAACCGGCCCTGCTCTGCTGCTGCTGCTGCTAAGTCGCTTCAGTCGCATCCGACTCTGTGCGACCCCATGGACGGCAGCCCATCAGGCTCCCCCGTCCCTGGGATTCTCCAGGCAAGAACACTGGAGTGGGTTGCCATTTCCTTCTCAACACATGAAAGTGAAGAGTGAAAGTGAAGTCACTCAGTTGTGTCCGACTCGTAGAGACTCCATGGGCTGCAGCCCACCAGGCTCCTCTGTCCATGGGATTTTCCAGGCAAGAGTGCTGGAGTGGGGTGCCACTGCTTTCTCCGGCCCTGATCTGCAGTACCCTCCAACTTCCCTGGTGCAGTCATTCCCACCCCGGCAGGTCTGAAGATACAAACACAGCCTCACTGCTCATTGTGCTGGGAGGAGACGCCCACAGCCAGCGCTCACTAGCACACGGCTGAAATCCAGCCTCAGCCGCTAGTCCAAGGCTGTCCAGAGTTAACTGGCTGGGACTCAGGACTGGTAGGAATCTGCCGATCAGACTTAACATCTTAAGAGTTTTATCAGAGAGACAGAGACGACTGTCAGTCCCTGAAGCTGTGATATAAAACTGACTCTGGTGGCAAAAGAAGTCTGCAAAATGGGCTGGTGAGGAGGAGGAGGGAGCTGGGAGACACAGAGGAGTGGGGACGGGCTGCCCGGCTCCTGGGAAGTGCGTTGGATCCAGGAGGCCTTACTTTTCAGTCTCTCGAGAGGCTTGGGGGCATCCTGTTCCTGAGCTCCATGAGATGCTCTCATTCCTTTTGTTCATTTGAACTCTTTTCCACACTGGAGCCGGCAGGTTTGTATGGGTCTCTGCTTTCTTGCAATTAAAGAGCTCCACTAGAACATGTTTAAAAAACAGTTCCACTCCTAGGAATTTATTGTAAAGAAATAATTTCGATATTCACGTTAGATGTAGCGAAAAGGATATTCATCATTCTGTCTATAATGGTGAAAATTTGGAAACAATCTGAATGTCCAACAACTGAGGATTAGGTTGATGAATCGTGATGTCTGCTTACAAAGGAAATGAGGCAGCTACTTAAAGTGATAAAGTAGGTGTTAATATTGTATAAATAATAAGATATTAAGTGAACAAGCTTACACAAGAGTCCATGCAGCATGATCTAATTTCACTAAAAATGTTTACATTTAATTTTATGAGACACACACAGGCAGATGTGGACACGCGGCTAGCTCAGTCCCAGGCCACCAACTGTAAAGGGCATGTCACAATAAAGCAAGCCACGTGGGCTTATGCTTGCTCTATGCTGCAGTCCGAAAGGGTGCAACAGCGTTATGTCTTAAAAACAAGGCGAAAGTGAAAGTGTTAGTCGCTCAGTCACATCCGACTCTTTGCGATCCCATAGACTACAGCCCACAGGCTCCTCTGTCCATGGAATTTTCCAAGCACGAATACTGGAGTGAATTGCCATTTCCTTCTCCAGGGGATTTTCCTGACCCAGGGATTGACCCTGCGTCTCTTGCATTGCAGGCAGATTCTTTACCATCTCAGCTACCAGGTACATACCTTAATAAGAAAATACTTTATCACTTAAAAATGCTAACCGTCATCTGAGCCGTCGGCAAGATGAAACTTTTTGCTGGTGGAGTGTCTTGCCTTGATGTGGATGCCTGCTAACTGATCAGAGTGGTGGCTGCTGAAGGCGGGGTTGGCAAAGTCTTAAACAAGAAAACAAAGACGTTCACCACCCTGACTGATCTTCCTTCAGGAATGACTTCTCTGCAGCATGCAATGCTGTTTGAGAGTGCTTTATCCAGAGTAGAACTTCTTTCAAAGTTGCCGTTCAGCCTCTCAAACCCTGTTGCTCCTTCATTTCCTTTCGTGGCAACAAAGCTCACAGCATCTTCACCGGGAGTAGATTCCAGCTCCATAAATCACTGTCTTTGCTCCTCTATGAGAAACACCTCCTTACCCATGAGAGTTTTGTGCTATTACAGCAATTTAGTCCCATCTTCAGGCTCCACCCCTGATTCTAGCTTTCTTAATGTTTCTACCACATCTGCAGTTACTTCCTCCACTGATGTCTTGAGCCTCTCAATGTCATCCGTGAGGGTCAGCATTAGCTCCTTCTAAAATGTTAATGTTGACATCTTGACCTCTTCCCATGAATCAGCAATGCTCTCAACGGCATCTAGAAGGGTGACTCCTTTCCAGAGGTTTTCAATCGACTTTGCCGAGATCCATCAGAGAAATCACAATCAATGGCAGCTACAGGCTCATGAAATGTATTTCTTAAATAACAAGACTTGACATTTGAAATTAGTCCTTGATCCATGGACGGCAGAATGGACGCCGTGCAGGGACCAGGCAGGAAAACATTCATCTCGTTGTTCATCTCCACTGGCTCTTAGGCGACCAGGTACTCTGTCAGTGAGCGGTAATATCTGGAATCTTTTCTTCTGAGCAGTGGGTCTCGAGAGTGGGCTTGAGATATTCAGAACATCACACTGTGAACGGATGCGCTGTCAGCCAGGCTCTGTTCTTCCGCTTGGAGGGCACATGCAGAGTGATTAAGGGCAATTCCTACGGGCCCTCGGACTTTCAGAACAGTAACTGTCTTCAACTCAAAGTCACCAGCTGCTTTACCCCTAACAAGACTCAGCCTGTCCTCTGGAGCTTTGAAGCCAGGCAATGACTCCTCCTTTCTTACTGTGAAAGTCTTGCATGGACAGCATCTTCTGTGAGAAGTCTGTTTCATCTACAGTGAAAATCTGATGTTCAGGGCGGCCACCTTCATCAATTATCTCAGCCAGATCTTCTGGAAAACTTGCTGCAGCATCTACACAGCACCTGTGGCTTCGCCTTGCGCTTTTATGAGAAAGGCTCATGAACCCACTTCTGCTGACTTCAGATTCCTCTTCTGCGGCTTTCTCAAGTCTTTCATCCCCACAGAGTTGAAGGGTTAGGGCCTTGTTCTGGACGAGGCCAGATATCTGGGGCTTAACAGAATGTTGTGGCTGGTTTGCTCTGCGGTGCAGACCAGTTAAGTTTTTCTCCATATTGGCAATGAGGCTGTTTGGATTTCTTACCGTGCGTGTCTTAACTCCTGTAGCACTGTTTATTTACTTTAAAACTTTTCCCCTTGCACTCCCAACTTGGTGAAGTTGTGGTGCAAGAGGCCTTGCTTTTGACTTATCTCAGTGCTTGACAGGCCTTCTTCACTGAGCTTGATCAGTTCAGCTTTTGATTTAAAGTGAGAGACGAGCAACTCTTTCTTTCACTGAACACTTGGAGGTCACTGCAGTGCTGTTAACTGGCCTGATTTCAATACTGTTGCGTCTCGGGAAACAGGGGGCCAAGAGAGAAAGAGAGAGATGGCGAAACGGCCGGTCAGTGGAGCAGTCGGAACACAGTGCTCATCAGCTAGGCTTGTCGTCTCAGGTGGGTGTGATTCGTGGTGCCCCAAACACAGTAGTCCTATCAAAAGTCACTGACCACAGGTCACTATAACATGATAATAATAATGAAGACACTTCAAGCTAGAAATTCCCACAAGACCTTCCCCTCGCTTTAGCTCCGTGAATCAGCGCATCGTAACTCCTGCTGACTCTACATTCTCCCCAAACTTGTGGGCACCATCCCTCCCATCCCCACCTCACCGCCTGTAGTTCAAGCGCTTCTGACACCTCATCCGACGCACTGCTGAAAGCCTTCCTTCGTTTGTGTGCTGCAGCCAGCAAGATCTTAAAACGCTCACAGGTCTAAAGTCTGTAGCGAATTAGAATTAGCATGACCCACGGCGTGACGTCCACAAGTCTCAGTATGCATGGCACCATCTTCCCCTATTGAGCCCCAGCCCTGTTCTCCATCACCTCCCTGAACACAACGCTACCAGCCGCAGTGAGGCCACCGCTTTCCAGGGAAGCTCTCCCTGCCTCTGCAGGCGGTCCCCCACCCCCGCCCTGCCCTTTCACCTGGTGCTCCCCACTGCCTCCTCTCCATCCTGAGAGGGTCATAGAACCGCCTCCTGGTGAAGCTTTCTCAGAACGGGCATGCCCTCCCCTCGGGCTAATTAGGCAGCCTCTTTGGTGGCCACAGAGCCCCCAGGGCTTACTCCAGCGGTCAGCAGCGCTGATCGCGTCTCTCTTGTTCCCCTTGTCTCTCCCTGGGCGGGCTGCGGCCTCTCTGAGGCCCAGTGTGTGTCCGGGATGTGAGCAGTGTGTGCAGTCCGGGTCTCAGGTAGTCTTTGACACGCAGCAGTCTCAGTGAATCATGCCGTGAGGTCCGCAGCTAGACTGCAAGCCCCTTCAAGGCTGCAGTCTCCAGCTACCCCATGGAGCCTGACAACAGTGCGAGGTCAGCTGCTGAGTCAGTGGAATCTTTAAGAGCTCCGAAGCCCAGCGCTGCCCTTACAGACAGACTCCATGGAGCACACACACGTGGCAATGTTTGGTCAAGCCTCGACGTGATCAAGGCTTTCCACTATGTCTCCCAGTTCATCAGGGAGGCTGAGGGGGCACCCTAGTCCCTCCGCCACCCCGCCCCTCCTCCAGCTGCTCCGTTCTGTTCTCACTGGAAGGGTCCAGAGGGCTGGGCATGTTGACCCATCTCTGGCTCTTCACCTGCAGCTTCAGGTGAGCCCACGGCCTTGGCAAAGACAAAATCTGATGTTAAGACAAGAGCGCTGCTGCACACCCATGGGCACAGCCAGCCGTTCACCCGAGGTGCCACCTCTGCAGACGGATCAGCCATTCACTGCTCGCTGACACGTGTACCGTGTCCCGGAGAGGGAAGTCTGACTCAGGATCTGCTGAGAGGCCCAGTTTGTTTGGTTTGTCAGAGGAGGCAGGGACAGGGTGAGAGGGAGGAAGGGGAGATGAGGCGGCAAAGATGGGTCATGTGAGATGGAATATATTAATAATAGTAATTATATTAGTAGTAGCATGAATTATTCATATTTAGTTAATAGTCACTGTATTAGCTATGATAGTAATAGTTATGAGTTAATGGGCTAATGATGATTGCATTGGATATTGTAACAATAATAGATAGAAGAATAATACCATGCCAACAGATCAATCTGAAAAGAAGTAGAATATAACACTGTTAGTGCTCACGAGAAAAAGGGTGTGAGAAGCCATGTACGTGGAAAATTATTAGAGGACAAATCGGGCCAGCTAAAAAAGGCAGGTTCTCAGTGGAAGTGGCCATCCAACATTATCTCCTCAGACACATCTGAACACCCGCAGCTGCTTTCCTAGGGCTCCCAGACAGCGTGGTGTGGGACGGAAGACAAAGGGCCCCCCCTACTGCTGGGGTGTCTGATCATGCCCTGGCTTTGGGCTGGGAAGGCAGCTTGTGACCCAGTCAAGGGAGACGCTACCATCTTATCTCTGCCTAGAAGGGAACCGCTACAACAGTGTGACTTCTGTAGGAGGCCCATGAAACTAACAAGCTAGAAGTAAAAAACTGAAAACAGAAGATAGAATTTAAAAAGAAGCTGTTTCTGTTTCACAAAGACTTTGCTCAGAATCCGTGAGCCCCAGATCTTCTCATCTTCCAGTGGAGACCATATACCCTGAGGGCAGGAAAGTGTGTGTGTGTGTGTGTGTGTGTGTGTGTGGTGTGCGTGTGCACAGAGGTATGTGTGCACACACACACGTGTGTGCAGGTGTGTGTATAAGCAGGAACGTAACTTTGAGATAAGGGTTAGAAATCAAAATGATGTCAAGATGTCTTAGTTTCCCCCCTTCAGGGCCCTGGAAATAAACAGTGTGACTTGCGACTTTAATTTGCCCGTTGGCCGTGTGCAGGTCCTCTGAGCCTGATGCACGGGTCTGGGTCTCTTCAAACGAGTGCCGTGGTTTCCTGATCCCCCATCTCCTTATCACCGTGTCCGCCCCCACTCAGGGTCAGCTCAGTGGAGAATCCCCGTGGTGCCGCTCAGCGCAGGGAGCGTCTTCCCTCTGAGCGCCCAGAGCCCTCGCCTGGGGCCATCTGAACTTTCGTACGTCCTGGCTACAGGATGTGTTCTTGTTTAGTCACTGAGTCGTGTCTGGCTCTTTTGGGGCCCCGTGGACTGTAGCCTGCTAGGCTTCTCTGTCCATGGGATTTTCTAGGCAAGAGTGGAGTGGGTTGCCAGTTTCTCATCCAGGGGATCCTCCCAATCCCGGGATTGACCTGGCGTATCCTGCGATGTCTCCTGCATTGGCAGGAGGACTCTGTACTGCTGAGCCACCGGGGCTTCCCACGTGTTACTCGAGACTGGCTGCAGAGGGCGTCTGGCTGGGGCACTTGCTCCTTCGTAGCATACACACAAAGGCTCCCACAGGGAAAAAAGAGGGTGAGCTATCAGTGAACCTGTTCGGGGAGGCTTTGGAGGAAGAGAGCTTATAGGGGAAAGGATGTTACCACAGCGGTGCCGTGGTCTGGAGGAAATGAAGGCAGAGTGGAGCTAAGGTGGGAGAGGAAGGCAGTGGATGGGAGAGAGGCAGACCCCAGCCCTGAGGCCTGAACAGGACCAAGGAGCTCCCCGTGAGGCCCGGAGGGTCTCCACTTCCAGGCCTCCTGCAGGCTGCACTCCACCCCCATCTCTAGAGTCCCCCTGTCGTGAACTCCCCCTTGGTCTCGGAGCATCATCTGAACGGGGAGCAGGGAGGAGAGTGAGGAAGAGAAAAGACAAGAGCACCTCCTTTTCTGGCTCCCCCAGCCCAGACCCACCTCAGGGTCTCTGTGTGGCTTCTCCAGGCCTTGACACAGAAACAGCTCCCATCCCTGAGCATACACGGTGTTGCAGAAAGGTACCACACTGTCTGGTTAAAAAGCGGGAAGCCAAGTCCGTGGCTTCCCCTCTGCTTCCCTCCATGGGATGTCTGGCTGACTGTGCTCAGCTCAGCCGGAGGAGGCTGGGGAGCGGACAGCGGTGTGGAGAGCCCTGGGGGCCCACAGGCCCAGAGGCAGGCCCCCACCCAGCCTGCTGGGAGCGGGGGGCCCGGGGGCTGTCGGTGGTCAGCTGGCTCTGCTCTCTTCAGCTCGTTGACTCTTGAGTGGCCCCTCCATCTCATTCCCTGTGTCACTGCCAAGCTCTCTCTCTGTCCTTCCATTTGCTGAAGCCCTTCTTCTCCAGGAAGAAGTGCTTCTGAAGCCCTGTTCCATGGAATGCAGTGCGGTACTTCCTTACTGCTTCATGCGAGACGCTGAGGGCCCACCATGCACCAGTCACCGCGAAAACGAGCTTCTGTGGTCAAACAGACATAGGAGCTCCCTCTCTCAGAATCCACAACATGCGCAGTAGCACATGAAAGCAGAATCTGGAAGGAATAAAGGGGCTCTCTTCCTGTGGCCTAAGAAAGTCCATGCCTCAGCTCCTCCTCCACGAGCTAGATTCATCTTCCTAAAACACAGCTGTCACCCCGGAGCTCCTATCTTTAAACCCTTCTCTGAGGCCACACAACAAACTTCAGCTCCACCCACATTCCTGTGGCCTCACTTGTCTTCTTTTGTACCAAGCGGAGGGGCGATCCCCACCCGCAAACCCTTGCTTATACCTCCACCCACAATCCCTTGCTCACACCCCCACCCACAATCCCTTGCTCACATCGGTCCCTTTCCTGGAAGGCTTCTTGGTCCCCAGATCTCTGCTTCCACCTACCCTTCAAGGCACATCTAAGACACTTCCAGAGCCAGGGAACTCCATGTCTGACTCTCTCAGGCCACTCACCTGCAGCCTCTGAAGGATGACTCACACCACACACACTGAGGGGAAAGGACGGGCCCCTTACCTCCTCCAGGGAAGGGCCTGCTCCTAATTCGTCATCATTTGCACATCCTGTGTGACCTCCCTCCCCCAACACCTGACCCAGAGCTACGGACTAAACAGCGGTCCAGTCCAGAACTCACCTGCCTGGGCTGCTCCCCAGCTACACGGCTTCAGTAGGTCATTGAGTTTCCATTGCTGCCACTTCCCTTCATCAAGAGCACGTATTTTCCTTAGTTTATGACAGGGTTGCTCCCTGATAAACCCACTGCAAGTCTAAAATATCTTAAGTTGAAAACATATTTACTACATCTAACCTAGGGGATTCCCAGGTGGCTCAGTGATAAAGAATCTGCCTGCCAGTGCAGGAGATGCAAGAGACGCGGCCTCAGTAAGATCCCCTAGAGTAGGACCTGGCAACCCACTCCAGTATTCTTGCCTGGAAAATTCCATGACAGAATCTTGGTGGGCGATAGCACAAGGGGTCTCAAAGAGTCTGATATTACTGAGCGTGCACACACACATCCCCCCGCCAAATTACTGAGCATCAGAGCTCAACCAAGTGTCCCATAAACATATTCAGAACACACATGGCCTACAGTTGGGCAAAACCATCTAACGTGAAGCCTGTATTGTAATAAAGAGTAGAATATCTCATATAACTTATTGAATATTGCATTGACAGCGAAAAATATAAGGGCTGCGGGCGTCAGAGTGGCAGCAATTGTGTCCACTGTTTGCTCTCACGATCACAGGGCTGACCGAGGGCCGCAGCTCGCCGCCACCGCTCAGCATCATGAGAGGACATCCTATTGCACGTCGCCGGCCAGCCTGGGAGAAGATCAAAATTCAACATTCGCATATGGTTTCTATTAGCTGTGTATCACTTTTGAGTATCACCCTGAAGTCAAGAAACTAAGCTGACCCATAGGAGGTCGGGGAGCATACGTGCAGCTTTGGCGTCCAGACAAACGGCAGAGTGAAGTCTAGCTCTTCCCCGGGCAGAGGAGACAAGCTCAGGGCACAGTGGCTGCAGCACCATTGTACACCCATGTATGTATGGCATTCAACTTGATCCATTTTTCACATGCCTGTCATTTCAACTTTTGTCCCAGTTAGAAAAGACTGGCTCCCCACAAGTTCCCTGGCTGGGCCACTCCAGTTCCCACAGAATCGGGAGCTGGCACAGATCAAGGATGCCTTCCTGATAAGGCCCTGCAAACCAGCCTGCGGAGAGCTGGGGCCGCGGGAGCCGCACACGTGAACTTGAGCAGAAAGGGGCCACTGGCGCTGGAGGCCCTCTGCGCCCTGCAGCAGTGTCATATTTACGGAATACAATAGAGCGCCGATTATCCTGACTAATTGGGGATTTAACGATCTGAATAATCAATTTTTCTGGATAAGTGATCCTGATGGTTGCAAGAGGAAGAGCCATCAGCTGTTTGGGCGGAAGGGCCAGAGAACTGGCCTTTCAGGAGACCTGCACGCCAGAAATGAACACTGGGGCCACTTCCAAGCTGAGAGTGCAGGACAATGAAGGAGTAGAGATGTCTCCCCCCATGCCCTGCACAGAACATGCCCGGGCTGTGTGTTTGCCCAGAACCTGTCTCTTAT
>SJXQ01009350.1:234296-246990 GCA_006408695.1 Aepyceros melampus
CCCGAGAGGCCTGGGAGGCTTCAGGCCGGGATGGCAGCACACGTGGACAGGACGGTATAGTCAGTCAAAGCTTCAGAGTGACCTTGGAGAAGTTCAGGCACCGTCCAGAAAGCCAAGGAAACGGAGTCCCTGGCCAGGGTCCCACCTCTTGAGGCCACACTCGGCAACATGCAGCTGTTTTCCCTACACTTGCAAATTCTCCAACACCGAGAGCCTTTACAGACAGAACACGGCTTAACACACATGCCTCACGGGAGACAGCCCTGAGCAGAGTTCTGCAGTGTGGCGCTGCGACAGCATGGCAGGACAATCTGGTTTTGTCTCATCTCTTTGAAATGTTCTGATTCTCTCTCTGCTGAGGCTTGCAAGCTGCAGAGAGAACAGAGGCTCCGGGCTCTGCACATTCCACCAGAAAACAATGTGCCTGTCTGCTGATGCAGCGGGGAGAGGGGCATGCGCCGCGTCACTGTCTCCCTGCACAGAAACTTGGGGCTTGCAGGCCGGCATCACCCAACGCCAGCAGCCCCTTCCGATGGCCTTGCAATCTCTGAGCGCTCTTACTATTTTTATACATTTTAAAGGAACCCGATCCTCAGCCCCGACTTCTCCTGTAAGGGAGGTATTTCTCCAGGGGTGTCGATGCCTAATGACCTCTATTGCTCATTTATGTTTTCAAGGCCTTGTTTCAATCCGGTTGCATTTAACTTCTATCCAAAAGGGGCTGATTTATGTATTAAGAAGTACCTGACTTTAAGCAAGTGAGGCGTACAAAAGATAAAGCCGTAGGTCATGTGAATGAAGAGAGGATTCTTTAATCATTGAGCTTCTCTGTGGTAAATTTTAAAATATTTATACCTAGAAAAATAACTGAAACCCGATACTCAGAGTGCATTCAGCGTGAATCCGTCTCCACTCACCTGAGGCTCGGCAGACCCTGCGCCAGGCACTGAGGGGCCGCCCGGATGGCCCCTGCCCTCAGGGCGTTTCCCCAGCTTGGCATCTTAGGGAGGGCTAGGGACACACTGGAGAGCTAAAGGTCAGTCAGGGCTGCTCGGGGCCAGGCCAGCCTAAGGAGAGGCCACCGCAGGGCCAGCACCCACGCCCGTCCACTGGCCACTCCCAACACCGGCCGGCAGTACCACCACGGAGTTGATGGGGCACCAGCCCGTGGCCAAGCCGGGTTTAAGGCTACAGTTTCCAGCAGCAGTCTGGACAACACCTGAGAGCCTGAGAATGGAGCCAAGCTGGAGGACAGCAAGGCCAGACATGGGAAGGAGCCCAGTTCAAGGGACTCAAGCATGCGAGTCCAGTCGTGTCTGAAGACAGTCTGTCCCTGGACCCTTCTGTTACCTGTGCCAAGAAATTCCCTGTTCATGTTTAAAGCCAGTTCCAGGAATACACAACCGTCAGGGGAACCAAGAGGAACACGGGCTGAGAGGTGCCGTCCCGGGGCCGCCTTCCAAGTGTCCTTCCACCCCTGGCCACCTGAGCAGAGGATGACTGCCTGCATCTGGCCTCACTCTCGTCTCCTGTCGGCCCATCTGAGAACCCCAAGAGGACCTGCACTGGGGAAAGGATACTTTCAGATACAAGGGACTTCTACTCATGTCTTCCGAATTGGCTTATTCCTTCTTTAGTCCAAGGCATCCAAAAATAATTTATTTCCCTCCTGGGCCCATGCCCCGCCGCTGCCCCACCAAATGCTGCTTTTTGCTTATTCCTGCTCTGGAGGCCAGGAAAGACACAGGGCAAATATACTCATTGTGTACGCACGTCAAAAGTAGACTAAACTGATTTAGGGGAAAAAAGACAACTATCACTATAAGCTTAAGGGTGATCTCAGTGTACTTAACAGAGGAAGGAATTGCTAATGGGCAGTAGTAACAGGTGTACTGAGGGTCGGAACACCCGGAAGCATCCGCTACACGCTCTGGGGTGGTTGCCATGAGTCCCGTGCTGTTCCCCAGCGCCCCACGCTTCCTGCTCACACCTGACTGCACCGCGGGTGGGCGTCTGGCCGGCCGTGCGTGAAGGGATCTGCCGGTGCCCCTGGGCAGGAGGTCCCTGCCCCTGGCAGGGAATCAGACACTCAGTATGTGTTTAAGTAAAGGAAAGCTGAGCTGCAGTAAGAGAAGTGATGGGAGAGGCCGGGGCTGACACCGGAGCAGAAAGGGGTCTAGCCCCAATCTGCATCACCCCAAGCCCCAGACACACAAACCACCCCTCAGAAATAAGAATGAGAGATGAGCAGTATTTATGCAAGCACTCACTCAATCAAGTTATCTTCAGTTCAGTTCAGTCGCTCAGTCGTGTCTGACTCTTTGCGACCCCATGAATCGCAGCATGCCAGGCCTCCCTGCCCATCACCAACTCCCGGAGTTCACTCAGACTCACGTCCATTGAGTCTGTGATGCCATCCAGCCATCTCATCCTCGGTCGTCCCTTTCTCCTCCTGCCCCCAATCTCTCCCAGCATCAGGGTCTTTTCCAATGAGTCAACTCTTCGCATAAGGTGCCCAAAGTACTGGAGCTTCAGTTTTAGCATCATTCCTTCCAAAGAAATCCCAGGGTTGATCTCCTTCAGAATGGACTGGTTGGATCTCCTTGCAGTCCAAGGGACTCTCAAGAGTCTTCTCCAACACACAGTTCAAAAGCATCAATCCTTAGATCCAAAGAAAGTCACACAGGATACAGATGGTGTGCACAGCTGAGCAATATGTATCAATAACTGGGCAATTCCAGGGCTAAACTCTGTGGCCTTGCCCTTGAATGTCATGAATGATAACCCAAATAGAAGCCCCTGAGAGAAGACCCTCACCACCTCTGTTTGAGTGCTGCTTGCTGCTTCTTTCATGATTAATCTCATTTTGCTGAGAATCTATTTAAAACCATGAAATTCCCAAGACCCCACTCCCAGGTGTATTACCCTAAAGGACTGAAAGCAGGGACTAAAACAGACCTTTGTAGGTGAATGTTCGCCATAGCACTGTTCACAGCAGCTGGAAGGTGCAAACAGCCCAGACGCACGTTGACAGGTGAGTGAATGAACAGGCCGTGGGACACCCATTTAGTAGAAGAGTGTGCAGTCAGAGACAGGAAGCGGAGCTCTGATACATACTGCAGTGTGGGTGAGCCTTGAAGACCGTATGCTGAGTAAAGCACGGCAGGCACAAAACGGCAAATGTGTGATTCCACTTTGATGAGACATTTAAAACATGCCCATTCATGGAGACAGACAGTAGATAAGAGATTGCCAGGAGTGGTGGGCGAGGCGTGAATGGAGAGTTCACGCACTTGGAGGAGCGTTTTTGTCTCGGGCGATGGAAATATTTTGGAGATAGATATTGGTGATGATTGGCCAATATTGTGAATACAATTGACGCTACTGAATTGTACACTTAAAAATGGCTAAAATAGCGAGGGTTCTGCTCTACATGGGCTTCCCCAGTAGCTCAGCTGGTACAGGATCTGCCCGCCACGCAGGAGGCCCTGGGTCAGGAAGACCTGCTGGAAAAGGGATGGGCTGCCCACTCTAGTATTCTGGCCTGGAGAACTGGGTAGCAAAACAGTCGGACATGACTGAGCAACTTTCACAATGTTAAATACATTTTACTACAATAAAAAATCTATTTAAAGATTTTTACAAAGATCTAGTTCGAAGATTAAAAAAAAAAAAAAAGAATACAAATGAACTTAATTACAAAACAAAAACAGACTCACAGGCATAGAGAATGAACTTAGGGTTACTGGGGTGGGAAGGGATGGGACTGGGGGAGGGATGGATTGAGAGCTGAGACTGCCACGTACATACCGCTATAGTTATGATAGATAACCTAACTGGTTCACTTTGCTGTATCCCTGAAACTAATATAACACTGTAAATAAACTCTATTCTGATAAAAATCAAAATAAATAAATAAAATAGATAACCAACAAGGACCTACTGTAGAGCACAGAGAACTCTACTCGATATTCTAAAAGACTTTGAAAAGCAATAGATATGTGTATGTGTATAATGTATGTGTGTGACTTAATCACTCTCTGTACACCTGAACGTAACACAACATTGCTAATCAACGATGCTCCAATGTTAAAAGAAAACAAACGCTAAAAAAATAAAAAAACCTATTCAGAGATTTCTGATTCTAGCTGTGTAGCAGAATGAGCTATCACGGTCTCATTTCTGCTTATGAGCACATAGTTTTAGATGAAACATAAAAAAGAAATTTAGAGGTCAGAGCTAAGTTAAGAGAAAAACAAGACAACTAGTCTACGCCAGAAAATAGGAAAGTTCAAAAAGACAAAGAGATACTACTTGTGTTTTGTAGGACTCCTTAATTTAAACTATTACCAGAGAAATGAAACCAGTGGGACAAAGACACGAGCAATGCAAAGCGACCCCATGTTCATACTTCCACGATTCATGAACAAGAGAGTTAAAACTAACAAAGATGCGCCTTCTCTTTACACAAAATACAGCCAGCATCAGAAGGGTCAGTGTATTCAAAAATAAGCTTTACACTCCTGAACTTGAGGCAAGAGAGTAATTTGAGAGATACTATAAAATAAGAAAGTTTGAAATGATTAAGCAAGAGAAAAAAAGAGAAATTCTAACAAAAATAATAAAATACTGTGAAAAGAAAGGCAGATTTTAAAAAGTGCTGAATAAAACTACAAATGAAAAAGTCACTGAAATAAAAAATTCAGAGGTAAAGATACATATCAATAAGACAAAGCTAAAGTGAAAATAATTAAATGGAAGAAAATTCCCCAGGCTACGGCAAAAACAGAAGACATGGGAACTATGAAAACGAGGCTAAGAGAAAGTAAGGTAAAAGAAGGCCCAAAATATGTCTAAATAGGAGTTCTAGAAAGAGACTACAGTAAGAAAAAGAGAAACAATATCCAGGAGAAGTCTTAAGAATTTTGTAATTGATTAAAGACGTGATTCCTTGGGCTTAAGAAACAGCGTGAATCTCAAGCAGGAGGAAACGAATCACTTGGTGAGACTGCAGACAGAAGATGACAGGAAGAGACTTACAAGTGCCAGCGAGAGCGAGCGTCCACGGGGATAACTGCACCGGCAGCAGGGATAAAGGGACCGCAAGGAAACGGAGCAGGAGCCAGAGAGAGCGAGCGTCCACGAGGGTAACCGCACCGGCAGCAGAGATGGAGGGGCTGCAAGGAAACGGAGCAGGAGCGAGAGAGCGAGCGTCCACGAGGGTAACCACACCGGCAGCAGGGACAGAGGGGCTGCAAGGAAACGGAGCAGGAGCGAGAGAGAGCGAGCGTCCACGAGGGTAACCACACCGGCAGCAGGGACAGAGGGGCTGCAAGGAAACGGAGCAGGAGCCAGAGAGAGCGAGCGTCCACGAGGGTAACTGCACCGGCAGCAGAGATGGAGGGGCTGCAAGGAAACGGAGTAGCAGCACCAGAGAGCAGAGAGAAGGTGAACCATCAACCTGGAACTGTATCCATCTCTAGGCTTCATTCAAGACCGAAAGGAAACCACCCCCAATGACTCACAGACATAGACATGGATATTCACTGTAGCATTATTATAACAGGTAGATACTGAAAATTTAGATGTCAATATGTAGGAGATTGTAGAATAAACTCTGGTACAATGAGTGTGCAGCTGTTGTAGAAAAGGAATGGTGAAGGATCTTATGAACTGATTTCCAGAATGTTAATTGAAAACAAAGTGTCATATATATATATGCTTATATTTTTATTGATATAATTCACATGCCATAAAAGTCACCATTTGGAAGTACGCAGCTGAGTGACTTTTATTATGTCAAGGCTCTGCAGCCACCAACACGACCTAATCCCAGAAACCGCAAAACTTCTAGAAGAAAACATAGGCAGTGAGCTCTTTGACACTGGTCTAAGCAATATTTTTTTGCATGTTTCTCCCCAGGCAAGTGAATCAAAAGCAAAAATAAACACATGGGACTATATCAAACTAAAAAGCTTTTGTACAGTGAAGAAAACTATCAATCAAATGAAAAGGCCACCTACCGAACGGGAGAAGCTATTTGCAAACTACGTATCTGATGAGGGGTTAATTTTTGAAATATGCAAAGATCTCATATAATGCCACTTCAAAATAACAAACAGCCCAATTCATAAATGAGCAGAGGACCTGAACAGACAGTCTCCCAAAAGAAAACATATAGACGGGGAAGAGACACATGAAAAGAGGCTCAGCATCACTAATCATCAGGGAAATGCAGATAAAAATGCAAATAAAAACCTGAGGTGTCACCTGACACCTGTCAGATGGCTCTTGTTAAAAAGACAACACACAACGGCTGTTGTTGAAGATGTGGCGAATAGGGAGCTGCCACGCACTACTGGAGGGAACGCAGCGTGGCACAGCCCCTGGAAACCCACGCGCGTTTCCCCAAACAGGTAGAATCGCAAGATGTGAAAGCTGCTGTGTCCACTGACAGACAAACGGATGAAAAAAGAAATAAATCCTTAAAAGGTCAGAACTCAGTAACTGACAGGGACTCTCAATGCGGTATCTTTAATGCACAAAAGGAATCCTGAATTCTACTAATGACTTTAAAGTAGGTATTGGTTTGGCAATTTCAACACTTTATAGCATGAATCCTATATAGTGAATTACAGGACTGAGAAAATGAATAAATACATCAATTTTGTCAGAAATCAGTGTTCTCACTGTGAGATAAGGGAGACACAAATCTGTAGTAGGGGAAAGGAGAAAGAACCCTGTGATATCAACACTAAGCTGAAATTCAGAAGTGCCAGTAGAGATGTATGACTTTGGGCATAAATTATATAGATACAAAATATATACAAGTATAAATAAATTTATTTTTCAGTGGACAGAGCGAGGAGATACACATATATCTTATACGTCTCATACCATGTTATTACAATCTTATATTATCTTACTGTATATATCCTGTGTGGCTTCTTGATCTGTCCATTGTAAGAGCTTCAAGGCAATAGTATCTCAGTAATAATGAGCACACCTACTTCCCAGATCTTGGTTTCTAAACACCACACCCCTTCAAAGGAACCGTGGCTCTGGAAACAACGGTGGATGCCAGGGCTGCGAGCAGGGGGAACTCAAGGTGAGCACCTTCTTGTGACTGAAAGTAAGAAATTCTCAAATCAGATGAAATGTGTTAAAACAATACAGGAGACACTGAGTGGACCCCTGCCAGCCAAACGCAGAACACGTTTCAGCATCAGAATGGACAACTTAAGGACTACAGTATAACGTGCTGAGTTAATACAAAGAGCACACGATTCCATCCTAAATTTCATTTACAGGGTAGAGGTATGAAGAAGGAAAAACAGTTCTTTACAGAAGAATGCTAAGTTAAAAAACACAGAATGCTCGAAGTTTAAAAACAATCACCAGCATTGAAGCCAGAGTCATCAATAAACATTAAAACCATTGGGAGACAGAATAGTCATACAGTTTCAAAGTCTAGCCACATAGATTTTTAACTAATTACAAGGGAACAATGCATTTTCACATGTGGAAAAATCTGTTAGCCTCAATTTAACCAAATATTCCCTTTCTCAAAACTCATCAATAGTGAGACAGACAGCCATCAAGTGGCCTCTGCTGCGGTACACGGAGAAGGGCATAGCGTCACCAAGATGCTTAACCCGAACCTAATAGAGATGAAACGATCAGATCAACTCAAGACTGAAGAACGTTCTGAAAACAGCCAGTCTGGAGTTTTCAAAAATGTCGCTGTCAATCAGACAAAAGGCCAGGAACTCTTAGATGGAGGATAAGATGAAGAGGCCGTGAGAACTAACGCAATGAATCGTCCTTAATTGGATGCCAGGACTGAAAGAAGCTACAGAGCTCTTTATTGTTACAGTGAGGGACATTTGGACATGGACTATCTATTAGATAATAGTGCTAAATCAATGCTAAATTTTAAAGAGTGATAATTGTTCTATGATTATGGAGGAGATTGCTCCTACTCATAGTTGACAGATGTTAAGAGTATTTGGGGGGAATATCTCCAAAATATACTCAGATGCGTTAGTCAAAAGAGTGTGTGTGGTGTGGGGGTGGGGGTCAGGGACAGAGCACGGGAGGGGGGGAGGGAAGCAGGGGTGAGACAGGGAGAAAAGGAGGGCGGGAGGGAGGAAACGCCAACAACCTCTGCATCCAGGGAAGGATGGAAAACACACGAGCTGTCAGCTAAAATGTTCCAAAATAACAGCTGGAGGACAAAAGAGTGAGGTGAGATAAAGATCCTCTCAGACTTCCAATAGAAGACGGCTTCTGAAGAAGGAGATTGAGTAAGGATGCTAAACTCAGAAGGAGAAGCGATGATGAGTAAATCAAGATGAGCACCAACTCTGAAAAGGAGCTTTATACCATCATCACAGCGAACCTGGGGACTGACAAGAAGGCGGGGTCCATGGACAGGGCCACACAGACGTGTGTCTAATCTCTGTCAGGTTGGCTACACCTGATAAATATTTGAGGAATAACCAGTGGAGAAGGCAATGGCACCCCACTCCAGTACTCTCGCCTGGAAAATCCCACAGACAGAGGAGCCTGGTGGGCTACAGTCCATGGGGTCGTGAAGAGTCGGGCACGACTGAGCGACTTCCCTTTCACTCTTCACTTTCATGTATTAGAGAAGGAAATGGCAATCCACTCCAGTGTTCTTGCCTGGAGAATCCCAGGGATGGGGGAGCCTGGTGGGCTACCGACCATAGGGTCTCACAGAGTCGGACATGACTGAAGTGACTTAGCAGCAGCAGCAGCAACCAGTGTAAGATGGAAAAGTTCATGTGAATTTTGGGAGGGAAGCAGGGGTGAGACAGGGAGAAAAGGAGGGCGGGAGGGAGGAAACGCCAACAACCTCTGCATCCAGGGAAGGATGGAAAACACACGAGCTGTCAGCTAAAATGTTCCAAAATAACAGCTGGAGGACAAAAGAGTGAGGTGAGATAAAGATCCTCTCAGACTTCCAATAGAAGACGGCTTCTGAAGAAGGAGATTGAGTAAGGATGCTAAACTCAGAAGGAGAAGCGATGATGAGTAAATCAAGATGAGCACCAACTCTGAAAAGGAGCTTTATACCATCATCACAGCGAACCTGGGGACTGACAAGAAGGCGGGGTCCATGGACAGGGCCACACAGACTGTGTCTAATCTCTGTCAGGTTGGCTACACCTGATAAATATTTGAGGAATAACCAGTGGAGAAGGCAATGGCACCCCACTCCAGTACTCTCGCCTGGAAAATCCCACAGACAGAGGAGCCTGGTGGGCTACAGTCCATGGGGTCGTGAAGAGTCGGGCACGACTGAGCGACTTCCCTTTCACTCTTCACTTTCATGTATTAGAGAAGGAAATGGCAATCCACTCCAGTGTTCTTGCCTGGAGAATCCCAGGGATGGGGGAGCCTGGTGGGCTACCGACCATAGGGTCTCACAGAGTCGGACATGACTGAAGTGACTTAGCAGCAGCAGCAGCAACCAGTGTAAGATGGAAAAGTTCATGTGAATTTTAAAATACACAAACTATATTCTACAGGATTTGGGGGAAGGGAATGTGTAAGAAAACAGGAAAACATAGAAGAAATAACACCAAATTCCAGTTAATGGTTCCCTCACCAAAGAGAAGGGCTTCCCTGGTGGCTCAGCGGTAAAGAATCTGCCTGCCTGCCAATTCAGGAGACACAGAGTCGATCCCTGGGTCAGGAAGATTCCGCTGGAGAAGGGCATGGCAACCCACTCCAGTATTCTTGCCTGGAGCATTCCATGGACAGAGCAGCCTGGTGAGCTACAGTCCGTGGGATCTCAAAGAGTGGGACAAGGCTGAGCGACTCTGCAGGCATAGCAAAGAGAGGAGGAGAAGGCCGGGAGGGTGATCTTTAGTTTCTTTAATAAGAGAGGCTACTCGCATAGCTAACAGTTTACAAGGTGAGGCCCAGTGTGAGCAACGGAGCCAAAACTCAAGAGAAGACCTGGGCTTTGCTCTGACATCTCCTGCGGCTGAGACGAGCTCAAGCCCTGGGCGCGGGGGCCCTTGGGTCCGGAAGCAGCCTCTGGACGAGGGTCATCCTGGCTGCCACTTGAAGGCCGCTGTCAAGCGGACAAGTGTGTTCACAGCAGAAAGAAACGGTGCGGCGGGCGGGGGGCGGGGAGCAGAAACCCAGGAGCANAGAGCCGGGCTGAGGACCACGGCGAGCAAGGGACGGGGAGCAGAAACCCAGGGGCAGCAGAGCCGGGCTGAGGACCACGGCGAGCAAGGGACGGGGAGCAGAAACCCAGGGGCAGCAGAGCTGGGCGTGAGGACCACGGCGGGTGGGGGACGGGATCAAAGAACTGGCATGGAGCGGGAGGTGGCTGGGCGCGTGGACGCAGTGGCACCAGGCCTGGACCAGACGAGCCACGGGCTCCACCTGCTTTCTCACCCAGTCTCCCACCAATGTTCTTTGAGAACCTCGGTCACGCCCATTTTACAGACAAGGAAGTGGAGGCTTAGGGAAGAGCATTGCCTGTAAGTCACACAGTAAGAGGCAGACACAGGATATGCACACTGAGCTAATCTGCAGGCGATGAGGAGACGTGAGAGGGCCGTATTACGCAGAGGAGGGCGTGAGCCAGTATGCCATGGGGACGCCCTGTGAAAGCCCTAAGGCAGAAGACTGCTGCAGGGGCACTGAGGGTGACATCTTACAAAAAATTGAGGGTTTTGGGGTTGGGTTTGGGGGTCTCTCAGCACCAGACCAAGGACGTAAATGTCTTTGTTTTCCAAGACAATTTTTGCACACTGTCCCCCTTGATAGCAACAGTAAATGGGGGAGGATTGCAGGGAAATATACTTAACGAATTTCTCTTGATTAAAGTTGAAATAAAGAAACTTAGAATTACACTGTTCAGTTCAGTTCAGTTTAGTCGCTCAGTCGTGTCCGACTCTTTGCGACCCCATGAATCGCAGTATGCCAGGCCTCCCTGTCCATCACCATCTCCCGGAGTTCACTCAGACTCACGTCCATCAAGTCCGTGATGCCATCCAGCCATCTCATCCTCAGTTGTCCCCTTCTCCTCCTGCCCTCAATCCCTCCCAGCATCAGGGTCTTTGCCAATGAGTCAACTCTTCGCATGAGGTGGCCGAAGTACTGGAGCTTCAGTTTTAGCATCATTCCTTCCAAAGAAATCCCAGGGTTGATCTCCTTCAGGATGGACTGGNAGTTCACTCAGACTCACATCCATTGAGTCCGTGATGCCATCCAGCCATTTCATCCTCGGTCGTCCCCTTCTCCTTCTGCCCTCAATCCCTCCCAGCATCAGGGTCTTTTCCAATGAGTCAACTCTTCGCATGAGGTGGCCAAAGTACTGGAGCTTCAGTTTTAGCATCATTCCTTCCAAAGAAATCCCAGGGTTGATCTCCTTCAGGATGGACTGGTTGGATCTCCTTGCAGTCCAAGGGACTCTCAAGAGTCTTCTCCAACACCACAGTTCAAAAGCATCAATTCTTTGGCGCTCAGCCTTCTTCCCAGTCCAACTCTCATATCCATGCATGACCACAGGAAAAACCATAGCCTTGACTAGACGGAACTTAGTTAGGAAGGAGTAAACAAAATCTACATTCAGGCTCAGTAAGATGATCAAGTAGCTTCACTTCAGTTCAGTTCAGTTGCTCAGTCATGTCCAACTCTTTGTGACCCCATGAATCACAGCACACCAGGCCTCCCTGTCCATCACTAACTCCTGGAGTTTACTCAAACTCATGTCCATTGAGTCAGTGATGCCATCCAGCCATATCATCCTCTGTTGTCCCCTTCTCCTCCTGCCCCCAATGCCTCCCAGCATCAGGGTCTTTTCCAGTGAGTCAACTCTTCACATGAGGTGGCCAAAGTATTAGAGTTTCAGCTTTAACATCAGTCCTTCCAATGAACACCCAAGACTGATCTCCTTTAGGATGGACTGGTTGGATCTCCTTGCAGTCCAAGGGACTCTCAGAGTCTTCTCCAGTACCACAATTCAAAAGCATCAATTCTTCGGTGCTCAGCTTTCTTTACAGTCCAACTCTCACATCCATACATGACCACTGGAAAAACCACAGCCTTAACTAGATGGACCTTTGTTGGCAAAGTATTATCTCTGCTTCTGAATATGCTATCTAGGTTGGTCATAACTTTCCTTCCAAGGAGTAAGTGTCTTTTAATTTTATGTATTCTCAAACTTGGCCTAAATGAAGAAAAGAAATAGCCTCCTCTGATAATTCATGAGCACAAGACTGCCTTCATATGGGTTTAGGGTTCAACTTTGCTCTAGATGGATGACATAGAAAGTGAGTAGGGCCTGTGACTCTGGTATATCCACCAGAAACAAATGAAAAAATGTCTCTGGAAGAACATAATCTTTCTCAAGCTGGAATAGTCCCTCAAATAAAGGTCCACTACCGTCGTCACTATCCAAATTTATGAAGGACACAAGGAAGCAATCCACAATGGACTAGAGTCATCAAATTCAGCAAAAGCAGAGTTTTAACCCTGTTAACACCCATCTAAAATAAACTATTAGGGTTAAGCTAAAAACTAAAGATGTTTAAAGTTATTAAATACATAACATTTTTTTTTCATTTTTATTGGAGTATAGTTGCATTACAATGTGTGTTTCTGCCATACAGCAAAGTGAAGCAGTTATATATATATATATATATAT
>SJXQ01009350.1:247145-281956 GCA_006408695.1 Aepyceros melampus
TATATATATATATATATATATATATATATATATATATATATAATCTCCCCTCTTTTTTTTAGTAAGGGCTTCCTAGGAGGCACAGTGGTAAAGAATCTGCCTGCCAATGCAGGAGATGCAGGGGACTCAGGTTTGATCCTTGGGTCAGGAAGATCCCCTGGAGCAGGAAATGGCAACCCACTCTGGCATTCTTGCCTGGAAAATGCCAAAGACAGAGGAGTCTGGCAGGCTACAGTGTATGGGGTCATAAAGAGTCAGACACAACTGAGCATGCACATAATACCAATATCAATCTCCCCTTTATTTTAGTTTTCCTTCCCACTTAGGTCGCCACAGAACATAGCGTAGAGTTCCCTGTGCTATACAGTAGGTCTTCCTTAGTTATCTATTTTATATGGAGTGTCCCCAGT
The DNA here is from genome assembly GCA_006408695.1 of Aepyceros melampus. Lineage (NCBI taxonomy): Eukaryota > Metazoa > Chordata > Mammalia > Artiodactyla > Bovidae > Aepyceros > Aepyceros melampus. Next base: position 247,556 of record SJXQ01009350.1, read on the forward strand.
GGCTCAGCAGTACAGAATTCACCTGCAGTGCGGGAAACACAGGAGATGCGGGTTCAACCCTTGGGTCAAGAAGATCTCCAGGAGGAGGAATGGCAACTCACTCTGGTATTCTTGCTGGGAAAATCCCATGGACAGTGGAGCCTGGCAGGCTACAGTCTGTCCACAGAGTCACAAAGACTCAGATACAATTGAGCATGCATGCAAATGCAGACAGTATATACGTCAATCCCCATCTCCCAGTTCATCCCATCCCCCTTCTCTCCTTGGTATCCGTAAGTTTGTTCTCTACATTTGTGTCTCTATTTCTACTTTGCAAGTAAGTTCATTTGTACTATCATAAAAGAATTTTTAAAAGGACACAATAAAATGATTTTGTTGGGGAGATAATCAAATAGAATTTGTAGAAATGAAAAACAGTCACAGTTTAACCCGAGGTTAGATATAGCCAAAGAGAGAATCAGTAAACTGAACAATGAACATGAAAATGAAATATTTAAAGGTGCAAAATGAGGGCACCCAAATTACAGCAAAGAGAGATAAAGATATACAAAGCAAAGGCTAATATTTGAGGTTGACAGGATGAGAAATTTCAGCACAGATATAACAGGAATTCAGAAGAAGACAATACTCAAAGAAATAAGCATTGAGAAATTTTAAGAATTGAAAAAAAAGTAAGCTCATGAGTCTTGAGTACAATAAAAATTCATCTATACCTAAATTTCCCTGGTGACTCAGCAGTAAAGAATCTGCCTGCAGTGCAGGAGACCTGGGTTCAACTCCTGGGTCAGTAAGATCCCCTAGAGAAGGAAATGGCAACTCACTCCAGTATTCTTGCCTGGAGAATCCCATGGACAGAGGAGCCTGGCAGGCTACAGTCCATGCGGTCACAGAGTCGAATACAACTGAGCACACACACATGCAAACACATTACAGTGAAAGGCAGAATATTAAAAACAACGATTTTAAATAAAACTATAGAGAAAACACAGATTGCTTTAAAAATAATTATTATTCGATGGACAGCAGCTTTTCCAGCCTTTTATTGTAACAGTTTCAAACACAGAACAAAGTTGATAGAACTTTGCAGTGAATACCTATATTCCCACTACTTAGATTCTACCATTAGTACTTTATTCAATTTTACCATACTTGCTTTATCACATATCTTTTATCTACCTCTGTATTTATCCATCAGTCCCTTAATAGCTTTTTGTTGTTGTTATTTAGTTTTATTTGGGGATTTTTTTTGTATGTGTGTCTTTCAAAGTAAATTACAAGTATGACTACATTTCCCCTTAAATGCTTCAGCAAGTTTATTATTAAATAGAGTTCAAAGTTTGTCTATAGGTACTTTATTTTGATGTCAAGTTTTCATACAATGAAATGCACAAATCATAAGTGTAAATTTTTCTATGACCCAAGCTTCTATCAAGTATAAAACAGTGCCATCACTTTCAGAAAATTCCCTCATGTACCTTTGTGGTCCATCTCATCCCTATCCCCTCAAAGTCAACCATTATACCGCCTTTTTTTTTTTTTCTGGCAAGGATTAGTTTTACCTATTCTGGAATTGCATATAAGGAAAAGTCTATATTTTTGTATAAAGCTTCTTTCACTAAACATACTGATTTACATATCATCCATGATGTTGCATGCATCAGTAGTTAATTCCTTTTTATTGCTAAGTAGTTTCCTACTATATGAACCTATCAATTTGTTCATCTTTCCCCTATCAATGGCCACCACTCCTATTTCCATTTTAGAGATTATGAAAACACTGCTATGAACAAGCCTTTTCGTGAACATGTTTTTGTTTGTTTTTGTTCAGTAAATACCTAAAAATGGAATTGCTGGGATCAAAGACTATGTGTACATTTACATTATACTACCAGACCTCTCTCCAAATTGGTTGCACAATTTTATATTCCCAGTGATGAATGGGAATTCTGGTTGTTACACACCTTCACCAACATTTACTGCTGTCAAACTTTGTAATTTTAGCCATTCTAGTGGGTGTATAGTGGCAGCTCATTGTGGTTTTAATTTATGTTCCTCTGATGGCTAATAATGTAAAACATTTTCTTATGGGCTTATTGGCTGGTTGTAAATCTTTTATCAGTTCAGTTCAGTCACTCAGTCATGTCCAACTCTTTGCGACCCCATGAAGTGCAGCACACCAGGCCTCCCTGTCCATCACCAACTCCTGGAGTTCACCCAAACTCATGTCCATCGAGTCAGTGATGCCATCCAGCCATCTTATCCTCTGTTGTCCCCTTCTCCTCCTGCCCCTAATCCCTCCCAGCATCAGAGTCTTTTCCAATGGATCAATTCTTTGCATAAGAGTGCCTGATGAACTATGGAATGAGGTTTGTGACATTGTTCAGGAGACAGGGATCAAGACCATCCCCATAGAAAAGAAATGCAAAAAATAATAAAAAGCAAAATCTTTTATATAAAGTATCTATTCAAATATTTTGCTGACAATAATCTTTTGCATGTCAACAAATTAAAACAGAAAACAATAGAATAATATTTCATCAGTGAGGGTCTGGTCAGAAACCAAACCAGCAATTTAAGCAGGAAAAGTTTAATATAATGAATTATTAACCAGTAAAATGCAGTTACCGACTAAAACAGGCAAAACCTAAGGTCCAGAAGATAGAAACTATAGGGAAAAAATTACTGTTAACCTTAGGGATCAGAGAAAAGTGAACAAAAAAGTAATTTAAAATCTCAGAGGACAGTCAATAAAAAATAACAATAAAATCTCAGAAGACAAGACCCTGCTAAGCTGGAATTTAGACCTTTGAGGGGAGGGCATGGATGCCACAGGAACATGATGCCCACTGAGGTGGTAACGAAGAAACTGGCCACTGATAAGCCATGAGCCCTAAGAGACACCCTCCAATGTGGTAACAAAGAAACTGGCAGGAGGGTGCCACAATTAAATAAGGATCTCTACACCCTGAACATTCATTCTACTGAAACAAACAAACAAAAACAGAACACCAGGAGGAAAAAAATTTCTTTTTCCTCTTTCAGCATTGTAATGTCCCTCTGGTGCCCTCTCTTGGCAGAACCTAACATGGAACCTTCTGGCAATGAACAAACATAATCTACAGAGTTCAGACCTGATATCAGGAAGTAAGAAAAAGACAGGTGGATTTGGAGCTGAGAGGCAATAAGTTAATAACCAGCACAAATATTGTCCATGTGCTAAGAAAAAGAAATACGTGTGAATCTAGAATTCTATACCCAGTTAACCTAGCATTCAAAAGTAAAGACAATAACTAAAAATCATTTTTCTTTGTTATACTTCATATAATACATACAAGAGAAAATATATAACATATAGGTAAATTAAGACTTTTCAGGCAATCAAAAACTCAGAAAATATTGTTAACAAACTCAATGCAAGAACCACTAATGTTGTTCCTTCAAGAAAAAAACACTGAATCCAGAAAAAAAAAATACAAGAAAAAAAATGTCATACTTATGAGTAAATATAAATAAGAAAGGATAGTATTAATCAATAACAATTTTAAAAACACTAATTTGTGGTATAAAAGCAAAGGGCAATTAATGTGTTGGACAGTAACACAGGAGATGGAAGGAAATGATCAGTTAATATGCTTTAAACTCCCTGCATTTTTGGAAGGAATGGTAGAGATCAAGGCCTAGCATGTTACAGTCCAGAAAACAATGTGACTGGTATGCCCTGGAAGTGTACAACACAATACTGGGTGACAGTTTCTAAATATTTGTGCTATAATGATAAGGTTGCCTCTAAAGAACAAAAATAAAATGAGAAATCTTAAAATCAGTAGAATAGATTAGAGAATAAAGAGAGCTTGATCAATGCAAAGTAGGAATGGAAAGAAAAAAGAAAAAATTAAATCACACAAAACAAATGGAAAACACAAAAACTTTGGGAGAAGTAAACCTAAAATGTATCAGTAATTCCAACAAATATAAATGAGATAACTTTCCCAAGTAAAAGATAGAGGTTTTTGTTGTATTCTTAATCAGTTTTATATACAGTATATAAAAGACATGTTCAGTTCAGTTCAGTTCAGTCACTCAGTTCAGTTCAGTTGTGTCCGACTCTTTGCGACCCCATGAATCGTAGCACGCCAGGCCTCCCTGTCCATCACCAACTCCCGGAGTTCACTCAGATTCACGTCCATCCAGTCAGTGATGCCATCCAGCCATCTCATCCTCGGTCGTCCCCTCTCCTCCTGCCCCTAATCCCTCCCAGCATCAGAGTCTTTTCCAATGAGTCAACTCTTTGCATGAGGTGGCCAAAGTACTGGAGTTTCAGCTTCAGCATCATTCCTTCCAAAGAAATCCCAGGGCCGATCTCCTTCAGAATGGACTGGTTGGATATCCTTGCAGTCCAAGGGACTCTCAAGAGTCTCCTCCAACACCACAGTTCAAAAGCATCAATTCTTTGGCGCTCAGCCTTCTTCCCAGTCCAACTCTCACATCCATACACGACCACAGGAAAAACCATAGCCTTGACTAGACGGACCTTAGTTGGCAAAGAAATGTCTCTACTTTTGAGTACACTATCTAGGTTGGTCATAACTTTTCTTCCAAGGAGTAAGTGTCTTTTAAAAGACATGTAAGAGCATAGATATATTTTAAGTCAAAAGATGGATAAAAGATTTTAGATAAACATTATCCAATAGAATGCTGGTTCACCATATTAACATCAGATGAAATAAATTTCAAAAATTATTAGAGATGAAGAGAGGCACTTTATAAAGAGAACAACTCATCATGAAACTAAGAAAATTTACAAACTTCTATTGATATAAACTTTGAAATATCTAAGATGAAAATTAAACTTTCAAGAAGAAATCACAGTAAGAGATAACAATATACTTCTTTCAAATTGGTACTCAAGCAGATAGAAAATCAATAATGACATAGATGATTCAACAACACAATTAACAAACTTCACCTAGAGTTATACAAAGAACTTTTCAGGTAACTTTATAGAATATATTTTCTCAAACGCACATAAAATACTAGCAAAATTTGGCCATATGCTAGGCTGCAAAGCAAGTTTTAATAAACACTAAACTACTGTTTTCACACAAATCAAATGCCTTGATCATTATATAATTAAATTAGAATTACCAAAAAAATCTAAAGCTGTAAAAAGCATACTTCTAAGTAAAGTGGGTAATATATTCCTTTTCAGAAGTGAAATTAGTGGCTCTAAAACAGAGAAAAAGAACCTAGCCTCTAAGGATATTGAAAGTGTGATCTTGACTCCACTAGGCTTGGGAACTTAAAAGCACTTTCACCTGAAAAGTTTGATTTATCATAGTCTTCCTGAAGCAGATATATCCAGGTGGAAAGCTTTCCCTTTCACTCTTCCAAAGGAAAAATAGTTGTCTTAAAAGATGAATTGGGCTGTCACTCCTACAAAATGCTTGAGTTAAAAAGTGATGCTGGCAGTCCAGTGGCTAAAACTCTGCACATCCACTTCAGCGGGCATGGGTTCAATCCCTGGCTGGGGAACTAAGATCCCAGGTGTCACATGGAGTGGCCCCCCAAAATAAAACACAAACTTAAATATCCCCTTACTTTAAAAAGTGTTTAATATTTTCTTTAAAAAAAGAAAGGTGCTGTTCACTGGGATTGGAGTGTGTAACTGATGGATGAGTGGGACCCTAAGAACGTAAACATGCTTTGGTGTTTATCCAAGAAGGACAGTGCTGGTCTGTAAGCCTGGTTACTACTGAAGTCTTAGGCCCTAGGGTAGGAGTTGCAGTCTAGCCAGACAAGAGTTTAGAAAAGAGAAGTAATGGGGCATTTCAGACAGCAACATGGACTCGGGACAACGATGCATGTTGTCCAGCTCTCTGGATCCTAATCCGAACACTCCAGCTGCCATCGCTCTGAGTACCGGGCACACCACGGGAGCATCCCTGTACAAACGGCAGAGTGAATCACCTCACCTTAAACGCAGTACACGGGCAATCTAACGGATCAGTCTTCCTCTGGTGAGTTTGCTAAATGTAATTCAGTGCTCTGGAGTGTACATTCTTAGAGGAAATATCGCTGACAAGGGGGCCAAGCTTGATTGGGAGAGTAAAATTACTTAAATATTATAATGATTAACAGTCTCCCAAAGGGCCACAGCACATAAATAGACATACAGTATATAAAATTTCAATTAAGGGAAATTTTTGAGCCCAAAAAGGCTCCATTAACAGGGCAACAATTTTTAAAAATTGGGAAATATCTCTCTAGAGGATAAAACCTGTGAGTAGGTAGATACATGAGTCTGACAATCAGATTCTGCCCTAAAGTAATTCTATGTCTAGACATTGGCTAGGCTAATTAATCAACCTCTCTATCATCAACAGCTTTTAAACTTCAGGAAAAGTCATCAGTCACACTGATAAAGGACCATAGAACTCAACTCTCAATTTTCCAATGAGCCTCTCAACAAATATTTATCTGATATTTCTCTATATCTGTATAATATATTTGCCACTAGCTACCTGTGGCAATGAGCTCTTGAAATGTGGGTGATTGAAATGGAGACGTGCTGTCAGTGTGAAAATTTGGGAGACATTCCTTCAAAATCTCTCTTGCTGCTGAGTGTTTTGCTTGGTCCTTTGGGGCTTTTATAACAAAAATACTATGGACTGTAGCTTGAACAACAGGAATGTATTTCTCCACAGTTCTGGCATCTGAAGTCCATGATCAAGATGGCAGTAGATTGGTGTGTAGCAAGGGCCCACTTCCTGGTTCATAGACTGATACCTTCCTGCTGGGTCCTCATGTGGCTCAAAGGACGAGGGACTCCCTGGGGAAAACTTTTATAAGGACAGTAACCCCATTCATGAGGGCACCCCCTTATGACCTAATCACCCCCTAGAATTTTCACATCCAAATAGTATCACGGTTCAGTTCAGTTCAGTTGCTCAGTCATATGTGACTCTTTGCGACCCCATGAATTGCAGCACTCCAGGCCTCCCTGTCCATCACCAACTCAGGGAGTTCACCCAAACTCATGTCCATCGAGTCGGTGATGCCATTCAGCCATCTCATCCTCTGTCATCCCCTTCCCCTTCTGCCCCCAATCCCTCCCAGCATCAGAGTCTTTTCCAATGAATCAACACTTTGCATGAAACTCCAAAATATTGGATTTCAGCTTTAGCATCAGCCCTTCCAAAGAACACCCAGGACTGATCTCCATTAGTATGGACTGGTTGGATCTCCTTGCACTCCAAGGGACTCTCAAGAGTCTTCTCCAGCACCACAGTTCAAAAGCATCAATTCTTCAGTGCTCAGCTTTCTTCACAGTCCAACTCTCACATCCATATATGACTACTGGAAAAACCATAGCCTTGACTAGATGGACCTTTGCTGGCAAAGTAATGTCTCTGCTTTTGAATATGCTATCTAGATTGGTCATAACTTTCCTTCCAAGGAGTGTCTTTTAATTTCATGGCTGCAGTCACCATCTGCAGTGATCACAAGGCAGACTCAATTTCAACATATGAATTTGGAGAGGGGGGGACATAATCATTCGGTCTATAGCAGTATGCCAAGAATGTGAGGCCCCCTACTTTTCACATGGGGGCATTTTTCAGTCGTGTTTGCAGTAAGCAACCTTGAAGGATAATATCTTTCTCTGGGACACAGAGCAGGCTTGCCTGCTGCTCTCTCTTAAAGGGTGAGTTTTCCAAGCTCTAAGTTCCTCAAGTGTGATGTAAACCCATAAGCAGCATCTACCTGGACCTCCAGGCCACCTTTATGGAGCTTACCAGTTTTCTATTGCAGGGTAATAAATTATCACAAAATTGGGAGATTAAGATAAGACTCACTTATTTACCCACAGTTCTGTAGGTCATGAGACCATACAATGTTCTCTGCTCAGGTGCTCGAAGCCTGAGTTCTCATCTGGAGACTCAGGAAAAATCTGCCTCCAAGCTTATTCAGGTTGCTGGCAGAATTTAATTCTTTGTGATTATATAACCAAGGTCCCCGTTTTCCTTGCTGGCTATCAGCAGGGGCCACTCTAAGTTCATAGAGGCCACCTACATTTCTTGTCACGTGGCCCCTTCCATGTCAAAGTCAACAATTTCTTACTGAAAATCCATCAGTGTTATTAATCTCTCTCCCTCTGCCTCTGACCTCCAGTGCCATATTTAAAGAGGCCACACTCACTTGATTAATCTTCATTCTTAAAATGTATTTATCAACTGATTTAAGGTCTTAAGCACATATGCAAAATCCCTGCATAGCAGTGTTTCATTGAATAACTAGAAGGTACGTGTATGTAAGGAGATGGGAATCTCTGAGGCCATGTTCGAATTCTGCTGATGACACAGGACCAGGGCAACTGAAGCAAACATGCTGATAGTCACACTGCTTGCTGTGCCATGGGTAAAGAAGTCCTCTATTTCTGACCCAAGAATCTCATCTCTGCCAGCATCCATGGGATACGGGAAGTAGTTTATCAGAAGGATAAATTCAAATCCAAGACCTGCCACAAAATATACACTGGATTTCAAACACTTGTTATGGAAAATATCTCATTAATAATGTTTAAATTGATTACATGCTGAAATGATAATATTTTGGATATATGTGGTTAATTAAGACATATTACAAAAAAATAATTTTACCAACGTTTTATTTTTAATGTGGCTACTAGAAAAATTAAAATTATACCTGGAGGAGGTTGCATTATATCCCTACCAGGCAATGCTGGCCCATATGCCCAGCTACTATTGAAATCTAAGGCTCTTTGGCAGGGTTACAGTCTAGCAACACAACCGTGTCCTGAAAATATTCTGTTTGGCCAGGACAGTGTTCAAAATCTTTATTATTTAGATGCCTTTACGAGGGGTTTGCATCTTCTACTATGCCTCAGGCTCTCTTACCCCCATTGGTTTTCACCTGGTCTGTTACACATTTACTTTACCCACAGGCTTCTGTAAGTATCTCACTTGTGTGACTCTTGTAGTCACACTCACACTTTTATAGGGTTTATTAAAAGACACTGACACAGGATGGCTGCCGAAGAAAAGCATTCAACCCAAGATTAGCCTGCATGACCCACATAAGCTGCAAAAGCTTCAGAAGGAGGCAGTTCCTGTGGGCAGGGTGGTGGCCGTGAGCCAGGAGACCTGGTTCTAGACCCAGCTCTGTGACTGATTTCACTGGGAGACTTTGAACAAATCAGTTCCCCTCGTGGCCTTCTATTCCCTTAATGGCAATCAAGGATGAAACTAGAAGACTTCAAAGTTCCTTTCTGAAGGCCTACAAGATGGCTTGCTGGCAAAAGCAGTCAGAGAGAGCTACATGGAAGGGAAGGGCTTGAAAATACTTGCTTCTCTGTCCTTCGCACATCATTTCCTTGCTGTCGTTGGCCCCCAAAGAAGGGAGGGTCAAGAAGACTCAAAGTCCTACAAAGCTCCAATGCATGATCTGTCCAAGAAGGAAGTCAAAACCCTCCACTGCATCGATGTTCTGTGTTCACCATGGATGTAGGTCCTTCGAGCTTTGGCCCTGGACCCCACATGGTAGGGAACCAAGCGCTGGCAGCATCCTGCTCCCTACATCTGCTCCCCCCTCCCTCCCACTCCTGACAGTGGCATTTCACAGAATCCAGAAGCAGATGCTGTGCATTGGGGTTGGTGGCTGGCACATTCCCATTCTCTCTACCCATGACATCTTTTTCATAACCTGAATTTCTTTAATTAAAAAACATCTGCCAACTCCTGTTATCTGCAAAGATGTGCCATGGCAACTCTCTTTGCAAGCCCCCTTTTGTAGTGATACAAACAGGTGGAAGCAAAGCCTCCGTGGAGCCTCTCGAGTGTAGAGAGAGAAAGGCAGAGAAGGAAGAGCCTCAAACTGTGTGTGAAGGCAGGGGCTGGATCTCTCTTGCAATTCATCCTTCTTCCAAGTTCTCCCTCTCATCAGAGAGGGCTAAAGGAATTCGGGAACATGAGCAGCACCCCTCTCCTATGCATACCGCAAAATGAGGATGGGTGCCTTGTGATAAACCAAACACACAGAGAGAAGAATTCACCAAGATGGGCCTCACTTGTGAGTACTTGTGTTCCATTTTGCCCAGAATGAATCTGATAGGTCATTAGGAAGAGGCGACCAGATGCCTCTGTCCTCCACTGCCTTTGTCTTCTGCCCTAGGAACTTTGGAAGGAAAATCCTTCACAATGAACTCAAGGAGGAGAGGGAACATTTGCACACCCAAAACAGGTATATGGGACTTACCTGGTGGTCCAGTGATTAAGAATCCGCCTGCCAATGCAAGGGGCATGGGTTCGATCCCTAGTCCCTGAAGATCCTACATGTTGCAGAGCAACTAAGCCTGTGCACCACTACTGAGCCCTCATTCTAGAGCCTGCAAGCTGCAGCTACTGAGTCCACAAACTCTAGGGCCTGTGCACTGCAACAGGAGAAGCCACCACAGTGAGAAGCCTCTGGCTGCAACTAGAGAGTAACCTCTGTTCCCTGCAACAAAGGAAAGCCAACATGCAGCAATGAAGACCTAGCACAGCCAAAAACAAATACATAAATAAAATAACTTTTTTTTTAAAAGACAGGAATAAGAATGGAAGCCACAGAGGAAGTATCTAATATAAGTACCACAGGAGAAGATTGTTTTAAAAATGTATTATTTTCTATACTCATACCTTACACATACACCCTCAAGCTGGAAGGCCAGTTTCACATTGAGACTTCTCAGACTCCTTAGGGTTCTGCCTGGGATGAGGAGATGCAAAGAAAGCCCATCCCAGGATTTTGACCCGCTGCCTCTTCCATTGTCACCCGTCCCGCAGAGCATAAGCCTCTCATATACGCAGGTGCTCCAGTCCACACTCCCAAGCCCCAAATATGCCTTCTATGAGCCACAGTCCCCTAGTCCCCTATGGGCCACACCCACCCTCAACCTGCAAGCCCAGCGTGTGCCTGTGAATGTTGTATTCTGTGCTCTGGAGCACTGACCCAGGAGAAAGGCCAAGGAATTCCAGGCAGGAAGTAGAGGTGGGGAGGCACGAGCTGAGGGTGGACACATGTCCTAGTCCCATGACCCCTCAGCACCCATAGAGCACAGGCAGAGGAGAGACAGAGGAGGACCCCAAAAGAGCATCCCTCTGGCTGGGTCTAAGTGCAGTGCTGACGTCAGCCACTCACTTCCACTCCTGGGCCTCCTCTTAGGATGGATCCAAGTGTCTCTTCCTCCCCATCGACCCAAGCATGGTGCTCTCTTCCATGTCCAGCCCATCACAAAACACTTACTTTCTCTAAGAAGAGTGTCCTCATTTTTGGAGAGGAGATAAGTCCCATCCCACTTGGATTAAGCTTGACCTCCACTGAATCTGAAAAGGAGATATTGAAGGCAATGTGAGGGACCTCCTCTGTCTCAGGGTTATCCTCCTGACTGACACTTTCTAGAGGAAATGGCTTTCGTGCTTGGGATGTTCCCACAGCACATTCTTACACATGGCTCCCTGTGGACAATGAGACAATCAATGCCTTTAAAAATCACACTGGTTATTTTTCCTAATCATAGAAGTATAAAAAAATTGAGATTTTTCAGGTGGTAATAATGTCTGGCTTTATTTGTTGGCAATCCTTAGGACAAACCTCTAAATTTTCAGCGCAGAAGTCACTTTCCTTCAGGGTAGCCCATTAGTTATCGGATAGGGCTAACACCTTAGCAATTTCTTTAGATTCTTAACATCTGTCTTTCTGTAAGTTCTATCCACTGACATGGTTTCACCTGCTTTCTGCAGCAGCCACACTCTTTGGAGCAGCAAACCTGCTCCCTCAACATAAATCCAACAGCCTTTTGAGAGTTAGCACCAAGCACCTAACACCATAATCATTACATAGTGGACTCCTCAATAATTTATTCTTGGTATTATTGGTTAATTTCTTTCCACTTCTTATTAAGAGGTTAAAAATTAAAAGGAAATAAATACAGATATTTCTCCATCTTTTTTTCATTCCCAATCTGTCTCCTCTTCCCTACATAGTCCAGGGCAGGGCAAGGAAAACAAAGATGAAAACCGTAAATACTCCTTTCTTAAAATTCCAACTCAAACTTGGCTAAAGACAACATATTTATCCCCAGAGTGAAAATATCCAATGAACTCTGCATTATATTTTCAACCTTTTAGCTATAAGGTGTCAACTATTCTTGTCCTCTCCCAATTGTCTTGAATAATGTCACAAACAATGAGGACATATAATGCTAGGTGCTGGCTTGGAGTTCTGAAGGAGACAAAGTTGGGAGAAGACTGAAGATGTGAAGTTTTGTATCCTATTTTGGCCACAGTGATGAAAAAAAAACCCATAGCCAGCTTTCCTAAGCATTCCCAGATAGTGGTATGAGGGTAAGGGAATCAGGGGCAGGATTAGAAGGCGGAAAAACAGTTCAAGAGATACAAGTTTTGGTACCAGAGAAGGAAATTGTTGATTTCATCTGGAGAGAGTTAAGTGGAATGAGTTTATGCCAAATCCAAAATAGCACCTCCTTGAATTTCTAAATGCACTTAGGACTAACCCCACTCCCCAGTACCCTGCAGAGCATCATGACTTGCTAAAAGAGGAAAAGGGGGAAATATTACTGTTCACAATTAGCAATCAACCAAATGTTGGTAAACATTAATAAGAAATAGCAATCATGAAATAAACAAGAAATCTCAGATTTTCACAGAGTTCTAAAGTGTATAAATGTGTAAAGTAGGATGGATGGTGACGGTTCTCAATAGATTGATATACTGAGTCACATTTCCTAAGAGCTGGACCACTGGGTGCTCTTGTCAACACCGCCTAGTGCAAGGACGTTCGTTGCTGCAGGGGAGAAGGCAGGCATGAGTGGAATGTGCCCCTGAGTTGTTTTAACTCATCAGTGGCACTTTCAAATTGCAACCTTTTCCATTTTTTCTTTACGGCAGCCCTTCAGAGGACTTTATGGGTAGACTGTCCCTAAAAAAGTTAAAGACCTGCTTTTAGGATGAGATTTCTTCTATGCGCAAATGTGTGTGTGAGTGACTATCAGGAATAACATCCCACCTCCTCTCTCTGAAGCTGGATGTGCAGTGCAGCTGGTTATTTCTACACTTTTTAAAAACCCTGTCCCCATATCCCACTTGAAAAGTGAGTGAGGGGATATTTTAAAGTCAGGACTAGAAATTCTAAAAGAGAAAAAATATATTATGTTTGCATGAAATGCCTAATGGATTCTTTGGGTATGAAAGACAGACTCTAAAGTATGTTCTAGAAGGAAATACAAAACAAAGAAGGATTGAATAAATATCTCTGTGTCAGGAAATAAGAGGAAACAAATTTGTACCTACAGTCAGAAATTGGGGAAGACAAGAGGTTCAGAGCCTGGAGTAGGTGCAGGGGATATAAATAAGAAGTCAAAGGGAGAGATCTTAGAAGTGGTGGGGAAAATTGCAACATGCAGGGAAAGGAAAGGGTGACCACTGAAATATTCCAGATGCTGCTTATGGCTGAGAAACTTTGAAGAATGGCTATAACCAATATCACACTTTAAACTGTTACACAGACCCATGTGTAGCTATAACTTCCTTCCTCTGCCCCAAACCTTCAGTAGCTCCATAGTGCTGGGAAGTAGGATGGAGGGAGGGGCAATGAAGATGAAAAGAATTATAAGAAAACAGAGGCCACATCTCATGTTCATATCTACACAAGCCTAGGGGTCAAAAATTCCCTGGCTACAGGAATCATAGCTAAAAGTGACTATGAAAAATGTAAGTCCCTCTACTTTCAAGAATCTTCAAAGGCATTGCTGGGAATTTTGAGTTTCATATGGCAATTGAGATTTCGTTTTAAAAATCTGTTAAAACAAGTCACAGATTAGGGAAAATATATACAAACGACATTCTGCTAAAGAACTGCTCTAAAGAATGCACAATGAACTTTTAAAATTCAAAAATAAGAAAACAAACAACTTGGCTAAAAACTGAATGGGCAAGAAACTAAACAGACACCTCACCAAAGAAGATACATAGATGGCAAGTAAACATAAGGCAATATGTTCAACATTATGTATCATTAGGGAATTTCAAATTAAAACAACAGAGAAATCAGAACGGCCACAATCTAAAACACTGAGAACACCAAATGCAATAGGAATGCTCAGTCATTGCTAGTGGGAATGCAAATGGTACAGCCACTTCAGAAGACAATTTGGTAGTTTCTTACAAAATTAAACACACTCTTACCATATGACCCCACAACCATCCTCCTTTTTATTTACTCAAAGTAGCTGAAAGTTTAAGTCCACACAAAAACCTACACAGATATTTAATACAGCTTTATTCATAACTGCAAAACTTGGACGCAACCAAGATGTGCTTCAGTAGGTGAATGGATAAATGGCTGTGGTACATCTAGACAATGGAATATTATTCAGCACTAAAAAGAAGTAAAGCTAATCAAGCCCTGAAAGACTTGAAGGAAACTTAAATATTACTAAATGAATGAAGCCAATCTGAAAAGGCTACATACTATATGATTCCAACTAGATGACGTTCTGAAAAAGGTAAAACTATGGAGACAGTAAAAAATATCTGTGGTTGCCAAGGGTAAGGGGGACGGAGTGAATGGGCAGAACACAGGATTTTCAAGGCAGTGAGACTGTTCTGGATGATACCGTAATGATGGATCACATCATTATGCATTTGTCAAATCCCACAGGATGTACAGCACAAAGAGTGAACCCTAACTATAGACTTTGGGTGACAGTGATGAGTCCCCAGAGGCTCATCAGCTATAACCAGTGTACCACTCTGGTGGGAGATGCTTATAGTAGGGGAGGCTGTGGGGAGGCAGGGTGTATATGGGAACTCTCTGTGCTTTCTGCTAAACTTTGCTGTGAACCAAAAGTGCTCTTAAAAAAAATAAAGTCTATTTAAAATTATATATGTATATAATATATAATACACATATATAACATATATATATATATATATATTTTTTTTTAATGGGTGACTTCAAAAGTCTGTTGGAATCCCCAGATGGCTATATCTGGGTTAAGCAACCAACACTTGGGGCAAGTATAGAAACAACTGTCAGTGGTCCAAAAGTTTTCTCTCATGTGCAGCAGAGTGAATGGCTCCTTTACTTTCGGGTGCACTTTCCTGCCCTCTTATGGTTGGTGGAAGAGTTCCGACCAATGAAATGTGACTGGACATGCCCTGCGTCACTTCCTTGTCAAAGTATGCAATGGTCAGTGTGTCTGGCTCTCCAGTCTGCCCTAACCCTGCAGCAGCCAAGGTGGAAGTGCACACCAGGATGGAGGAGCTGAGAGGTCCAAGCAGTCTGCAAAGCCAGGCTAGAGCTCTGGAGGGCAGCTGTTGTTTAAAATCAGTAGTATCTACAGGGGACTTTGCACGGAAAAGGACTAAAAACTTCTGCTGTGTTAAGTTCCTGAGTTTTAGTTTGCTCCCAGAGCCCAAACTGGTCTATCCTGACTGCTCCAAGTTACAGTTTCCAGTTCAAGTTCAGTGAGGCCTGACTCGTGCAGGTATGCAGAGCAGGAAAATCAGGAACAAGGGAAGGCTACAACTTGGGTAGAGAAAACCACAACCATTTTAGGTGAATTTAGTTTTGAGAGTTTTGCCTGATCTGAGTGATGCTTAGGTCAGGGCGATAGTGCCCATATTTTGCCTCTCCCAGTTTCCTGGAGCATGTATTTTTAGGGGAGAGCAGAGAGGGCTGCCATCCATCATTTTGGAAAGTCATGAGATTTACAGAGATAGATGCCTAAACAAAGGACAAGCGCATTAACAAATCTCGCTGTCCAAAAGTCAGGGCTAATGTTAACCAAGATGAGCATTACTGCGATTTCATCAAGATGTCCTGTTATTTATTTAACTTTTCCATTTTCATTTTTTATTTGGGAAGATAATTGCTTGTGATAAGCCTCGGGTGTGGAGGTCTGGTGCATACAAAGTGGCGAGGCGAGCTTCAGTTTGTCTTCTCAGGAGGCACTGGGGAAAGGAAACAATGAATTAACATATTGAAATGATCTCAAATCCTGTCCTTTAGAGTTTTCTTCCAAGAAGAAGAGCTCTCCAAAGTGAACAGCCTACTCCCAACAAGAAAAAAAAAAGCCTGTCAGGGGGATAATGTGTTTACCTGCTTAAGGAAATAACATCTCTTATGAGTAGATTTCATAAGAAACAAGATACAGATATATATAGCATCTCTTTCCCTGGGCCTGACAACACAATGTTACTCATTCATTTACCTCATAGTGTCTACATCAGTGCCTTCCACTGCTTTCTGACTAAGACCCTAAGCTGGACAATACTAGGCATCATAAGTCCTATAATGGAATTTCAATAAATGATACATGTTTATATACAGATGATGACTTAGCACTCATAAATCTTTCAATTAAAAAAAAAAACACCACAATCTCGGCTCGTGTGCCATTGCACTCTCTTCTCCTCGATAACCTTCCTGTTCTGGCCTGAACACACCAGAAACTTATGTAGAAGCAAACCCGGGTGTGGTCGCTGTTTCAGAGAAGCCGGTAATGGTTGAAGGCATATGCAAGGGCTCTATTGGATAAGAATGAAAATAGCCACTGATGGGACTTCTTGGTGGTCCAGTGGCTAAGAATCTACCGCCCAGTGCAAAGGGACATGGGTTTGACCCCTGGTTGGGGAACTAAGATCCCATGTGCCAAGGGACAACTAAGCCCACACCCCACAGCTAGAGAAAGCTCGGGCCTCAGCAAACACCGAGTGCAGTCAAAAAAAAAAAAAAAGCCACTGGTGCACACAAGCCCCAGAAGTGGTCTGGCTAACCTTTTTTTCAGATGAGAAAACTGAGGTGTGGGGAGTGACTGGCCCATGAAGCTTGATTCCCCAGAACTCAAGATCCCTTGCTCTGCACCGTAAACTTCCGCTTAGCCTCGGGACACGTTTAAATGTAAACTTTCTGGTGAAGTCTTTGCCAGGTGCTCCTGTTTATGCCATCCGTCTACAGAGCACTGGCCTACGTCACAATCATCACACCTGTGCAGGGGACACATACCAGTCTTAGTTTCTGCACAGCTGTCTCTCCCAAGGGACACAGCACTCCTTGAACAAGTGCCCTGAGTCCCCTTTATAACTCTGGATTCTCTACACTTTGCCTAGAATGGATTTTGTGTCATGTTAGTCACTCAGCAGTGTCTGAGTCTTTGTGATCCCATGGACCACAGCCCACCAAACTCCTCTGTCCATGGAATTCTTCAGGCAAGAATAGTGGAGTGGGTTGCCATGCCCTTCTCCAGGTGATGTCTCCACCCAGGGATCGAACCTGGGTCTCCTCCACTGCGAGCAGATTCTTTACCATCTGAGCCACTAGGAAAGCCCTGAATGGATTTTGGTTGTTATTAAATTGTAAGCTTCTTCAAAAGACAGTGTCGAGGCATGATGGATTTGGAAGAAAAAAAAAAAAAACTCAATTAGCACTGTGCACATTTTCTTACTGGGTAAACTGAGATTCAGATCTCTTCATCATGTTCTTGCAGTCATGAGTCCAAAGAGGCTTATGGATCCAATGGAGCAATCCGGTGGCTCCAATGCCTTACGGTGGCAGCATGGCTCTCTCTCCTGCTGTCTTCACTGGAGGTGGCTAGGATGTTAGACAGAAACAATGCTCAGTCCACGCTTTACCACGTCTGCTACTCCTTGCTCCAAACAGCACAACTGCAGCTCATCCCAGTTTTCATCTGCTTCTCATCTCAGTCTGTGGGGAAGCCACAGGCATAACTGACAGCCCAATCTGGAGCAGAGCCCCACAGAAAGGTGACCCCCAAAACCCCTGTTTACTCTCCAACTGGAATGGCTTGTGAAAAAGAAGCTGCTGTGCTTTGGGTCAGGCAAATGAGCTGCGACAACAGCACCAACCACGGAGATGTAAGATAATTCCTCTTACTGACGGGGAGCCTTATCATTTCAGAATATGCTTATTTTTCTGCAAGGAAACCAGGCCAATTTACTCAACTGCTTACAATGTCATCATGCATTTGTGAAATGGAAGCTTTCTCTGGGCTCAATGTGACAAAATGCTGATGGCTGACTTTCGGTGGCCGCATCACTAGGAAACTGAATGGATGCCAGGGCGGAGGAGAGGGCTCCAGGGCCTGCCCTCTGGCAGATTACATGCTGGAAGAGGAGGCTTGTTGGGTAGTCTGCCTTCACTGAGCATCTTCAATTGCCCAACACTGCAGCAGGGACAACACGCGGGAGGGGAAAGAGCTGAGGGCTTGTGCCCTTTGGTGTGTCGCCTCGAATTTCAGAGTCCCCGATCTATGCAATGCGGATGATCATATCTCCCCTGCCTGCATCAGAGTTGTGCTATGGATGAAACAGTGGATAAGAGAACTCTGTGAAAACACAGTGTTCACAGCACCCCATGTATTGCCCTCATGGTGTTCATCATATTCTGTATCTTGTTCCTGTTCTTGCCTTGTTCAATCCTCCTCCAGTAGAAGGCACACTCTCTGTAGACAGGAACCTAGAACGGTTGGGGATGAACAGCATAAACTCAAACCTAGGAGTTATGCTCACCCTCCCGCCATGCCGCCTTAACACCTACATACTCCTTACTGCTACACCTCTGCTCCAGTTGTTGCACAGTTGCTTCATTCTGGAAACACCTTCCCCTCACCTTTCTAGAAACCTACACCCCATTCTTCCTTGAAAGGACTCTTCAAGTCCCAAAGACACAGGAGGGAAAGAGGTAGATGTAACCTTTAAAAGAATGACCTAGCCCCTGGGCAAACATAAACTGATTAGAAACAAACAGGCCAAGATAAGTGGAGGAGCAGGCTTCCACTAGACCTTGAGCCTCAGTGCACACTCATTGTAACACACAGCAAGCTAAATGACACAACCACAGGCACCATGACAGTTCCAAGGCCAACCATAAAGGTCAACAAGTGGGCAGTGGCCCAATTCCAGAAAATCCCACCTCTTTCCCCAAATAGCAGGAATACTCCTCCCACTTATTAACCTGTGCAATTATCCACCCCTATAAAAACTGAGCAGCCCCATACCCTGCTGCTGCTCTGGCTGGGAGGAGCTACGCCTCGCCCAAGGTCAGGGGTGGCAACAGAGAGGA
The DNA here is from genome assembly GCA_006408695.1 of Aepyceros melampus. Taxonomy (NCBI): domain Eukaryota; kingdom Metazoa; phylum Chordata; class Mammalia; order Artiodactyla; family Bovidae; genus Aepyceros; species Aepyceros melampus. The sequence continues at coordinate 266,717 of SJXQ01009350.1, forward strand.
GCTACCCCATGCCCAAGGCCAGGGGCAGTGGCCAAGATGAGCTACTCCACATCCGAGGTCGGGGCGGCAGCCGAGAGGAGCTACCACACGCCCAAGGTCAGGGGAGAAGGCCAAGAGGAGCAACCCCATGTCCAAGGAGGGTGGCTACACAGGCGCAGGAGGGCTGAGAGGAACTACTCCACATTCAAATTCAGGAGGGGCAGCCATGAGGAGATACCACTCATCCAACGTAAGGAGCAGCGGCTGTGCTTTGCTGGAGCAGCCGTGAAGAGATACCCCAAGCCCAAGGTAACAGAAACCCAAGTAAGACAGGAGGTGTTGCAAGAGGGCATCAGAGGGCAGACACACTGAAACCATAATCACAGAAAACTAGTCATTCTGATCACACGGACCACAGCCTTGTCTAACTCAATGAAACTAAGTCATGCCCTGTGGGGCCACCCAAGACGGGAGGGTCATGGTAGAGAGGTCTGAAACAATGTGGTCCACTGGAGAAGGGAATGGCAAACCACTTCAGTATTCTTGCCTTGAGAACCCCTTAATGAACAGTATGAAAAGGCAAAATGGTAGGACACTGAAAGAGGAACTCCCCAGGTCGGTAAGTGCCCAATATGCTACTGGAGATTAGTGGAGAAATAACTCCAGAAAGAATGAAGGGATAGAGCCAAAGCAAAAACAATTCCCAGCTGTGGATGTGACTGGTGATAGAAGAAACAAGGTCCAATGCTGTAAAGAGCAATATTGCATAGGAACCTGGAATGTCAAGTCCATGAATCAAGGCAAATTGGAAGTGGTCAAACAAGAGATGGCAAGAGTGAATGTTGACATTCTAGGAATCAATGAACTAAAATGGACTGGAATGGGTGAATTAACTCTGATGACCATTATATCTACTACTGTGGGCAGGAATCCCTCAGAAGAAATGGAGTAGCCATCATGGTCAACAAAACAGTGCAACATTCAGTACTTCGATGCAATCTCAAAAACGACAGAATGATCTCTGTTCATTTCCAAGGCAAACCATTCAATATCATGGTAATCAAAGCCTATGACCCTACCAGTAATGCTGAAGAAGGTAAAGTTGAATGGTTCTATGAAGACCTACAAGACCTTTTAGAACTAAAATCCAAAAAAGATGTCCTTTACATTACAGGGGACTGGAATGCAAAAGTAGGAAGTCAAGAAACACTTGGAGTAAATTTGACCCTGGAGTACAGAATGAAGCAGGGCAAAGACTAATAGAGTTTTGCCAAGAAAATGCACTGGTCGTAGCAAACACCCTCTTCCAACAACACAAGAGAAGACTCTACACATGGACATCACCAGACGGTCAACACCGAAATCAGATTGATTATATTCTTTGCAGCCAAAGATGGAGAAGCTCTATACAGTCAGCAAAAACAAGACCAGGAGCTTACTGTGGCTAAGATCATGAACACTTTATTGCCAAATTCAGACTTAAATTGAAGAAAGTAGGGAAAGCCACTAGACCATTCAGGTATGACCTAAATCAAATCTCTTATGGGACTAGATCTGATAGACAGAGTGCCTGATGAACTATGGACTGATGTTTGTGACATGGTACAGGAGACAGGGATCAAGACCATTCCCATGGAAAAGAAATGCAAAAAAGCAAAATGGCTGTCTGAGGAGGCCTTACAAATAGCTGTGAAAAGAGGAGAAGTGAAAAGCAAAGGAGAAAAGGAAAGATATAAGCATCTGAATGCACAGTTCCAAAAAATAGCAAGGAGAGATAAGAAAGCCTTCCTCAGCGATCAAGGCAAAGAAATAGATGAAAACAACAGAATGGGAAAGACTAGAGATCTCTTCAAGAAAATTAGAGATACAAGGGAACATTTCATACAAAGATGGGCTTGATAAAGGACAGAAATAGTATGCACCTAGCAGAAGCAGAAGATATTAAGAAGAAGTGGCAAGAATACACAGAACCGTACAAAAAAGATCTTCACTACCCAGATAATCACTATGGTGTGATCACTCACCTAGAGCCAGACATCCTGGAATGTGAAGTCAAGTGAGCCTTAGAAAGCATCACTATGAACAAAGCTAGTGGAGGTGTTGGAATTGCAGCTGAGCTATTCCAAATCTTGAAAGATGATGCTGTGAAAGTGCTGCACTCAATTTGCCAGCAAATTTGGAAAACTCAGCAGTGGCCACAGGACTGGAAAAGGTCAGTTTTTATTCCAGTCTCAAAGAAAGGCAATGCCAAAGAATGCTCAAACTACTGCACAATTGCACTCATCTCACATGCTAGTAAAGTAATGCTCAAAATTCTCCAAGCCAGGCTTCAGCAATACATGAACTGTGAACTCCCTGATGTTCAAGCTGGTTTTAGAAAAGGCAGAGGAACCAGAGATCAAATTGCCAACATCCACTGGATCATGGAAAAAGCAAGAGAGTTCCAGAAAAACATCTATTTCTGCTTTATTGACTATGCCAAAGCCTTTGACTGTGTGGATCACAATAAACTGTGGAAAATTCTGAGAGAGATGGGAATACCAGACCACATGACCTCCCTCTTGAGAAATCTGTATGCAGGTCAGGAAGCAACAGTTAGAACTGGACATGGAACAACAGACTGGTTCCAAATAGGAAAAGGAGTACGNAAGCAAGAGAGTTCCAGAAAAACATCTATTTCTGCTTTATTGACTATGCCAAAGCCTTTGACTGTGTGGATCACAATAAACTGTGGAAAATTCTGAGAGAGATGGGAATACCAGACCACATGACTTGCCTCTTGAGAAATCTGTATGCAGGTCAGGAAGCAACAGTTAGAACTGGACATGGAACAACAGACTGGTTCCAAATAGGAAAAGGAGTACGTCAAGGCTGTATATTGTCACCCTGCTTATTTAACTTATATGCAGAATACATCATGAGAAACACTGGACTGGAAGAAACACAAGCTGGAATCAAGATTGCTGGGAGAAATATCAATAACCTCAGATATGCGGATGACACCACCCTTATGGCAGAAAGTGAAGAGGAACTAAAGAGCTTCTTGATGAAAGTGAAAGAGGAGAGTGAAAAAGTTGGCTTAAAGCTCAACATTCAGAAACTAAAACCATGGCATCTGGTCCCATCACCTCATGGCAAATAGATGGGGAAACAGTGGAAACAGTGACAGACCTTGTTTTGGGGGGCTCCAAAATCACTGCAGATGGTGACTGCAGCCAGGAAAGTAAAAGACACTCCTTGGAAGGAAAGTTATGACTAACCTCAATAGCATATTCAAAAGCAGAGATATTACTTTGCCAGCAAAGGTCCATCAAGTCAAGGCTATGGTTTTTCCAGTGGTCATGTATGGATGTGAGAGTTGGACTGTGAAGAAGGCTGAGCACCAAAGAATCGATGCTTTTGAACTGTGGTGTTGGAGAAGACTCTTGAGAGTCCCTTGGACTGCAAGGAGATCCAACCAGTCCATCCTAAACGAGATGAGTCCTGGATGTTCATTGGAAGGACTGATGCTAAAGCTGAAACTCCAGTACTTTGGCCACCTCATGTGAAGAGTTGACTCATTGGAAAAGACCCTGATGCTGGGAGGGCTTGAGAGCACAAGAAGAAGGGGATGACAAAGGATGAGATGGCTGGATGGCATCACTGACTCCATGGACATGAGTTTGAGTGAACTCTGGGAGTTCGTGATGGACAGGGAGGCCTGGCGTGCTGAGATTCATGGGAGTCAGACACGACTGAGTGACTGAACTGAACTGAACTGACACTCTGTGGAGTGCATTTCTCTCTAAATAAACCTACTTCTTACCTATCACTTTGTCTTCCACTGTATTCTTCCTGTGATGAGACATCAAGGAACTAAGCTTCACTGAGTCCTGAGCCCAGATGTGCATGCGTGTGTGCGTGCATGTGTACGTGTGTGTGCTAAATCGCTTCAGTCGTGTCTGACTCTTTGTGACCCTAAGGACTGTAGCCCACCAGGCTCCTCTGCCCATGGGATTTTCCAGGCAAGAATACCAGAGAGGGTTGCCATTCCCTTTTCCAGGTATCTTCCTGACCTAGGGATTGAACCCAGGTCTCTTATGTCTCCTGAACTGGCAGACAGACTCTACCACTAGTGCCACTGTGGGTTCAAGTCCCAATCTGAGTTACTTGTTCTCATCACTGCTTCTGTGCAATTACCTCATCGCTTCTTAAAAATCTTCCTTTGCCAGGCAGTTCTTGACTATGAAGCACACTGTCTACGGCCCATGGTCACACACTCATTCATACTCTCACTTGGCATGGGTGGAGTCATACAAAATGTGTGTTCTGTCCTAAACGGAGTGCCATGCTCAGATCAGCTCAGAGTCTGTTCCCTAAGAAGGGCCATACTTCTCACACAAAGAACAGGAGAGTATGCCCTCGCCTAGGAATCAGTTCCTTTGATGTGGCCATCTGCCCTGTCTCCTTGGATTCCCTTGACTCAGGTGGATCTGCCCCAAATTCCGGGACTCAGCCACCTCAAAGCCTATCCTCTGCAGACACTAAGTATCCTATAACCCAAGTCAATTCTGACACTAACTACATGAAGTTAGCCACAGGACCACAGATGAAGAGCTTAGTTCTACAGAACTGCCCCCCACTTTAGACACTCATCACAAGTAGTGGGTCCCCAGGTTACCCACACTTTTATCCAACTTGGCTACAAAGCAGGATTTCCCACCTCCTTTCTCCAGGTTTGTACAATTTGCTAGAACAGCTCAGGAAGGCTCTTTGCTAATGTTTACCAGTTCATTATGAAGAATATGACTCAGAAACAGCCAAATAAAATAGCTGCAGAAGCTGCAGTATGGTGGAGGGTAGAAAATGAAGCTTCCATGGCTCTTTCCAGGAGCGTCACCTCCCAACACCTCAATGTATTCACCAACCCAGAAGCTCATCACATCTTCTTGTTCAAGAGTTTTTACAGAGTTTAATCTCCATTCCTACTCCACCCCAGTTTCCTGGAGGTAAATGAATGGGGGTGAAACTTCCAACCCTCTAATCACTTGGTCATTCCAGTGACTAGCGTTATTAGCATAAACTCGCTCTTATCAAAAGAATCTCAATACAAATAACAAAAAGCACTTCTCTTCCAATCCCTTAGGAAGTTTCAAGGGTTTTAAAGTTCATTACCAGAAGCCAGAAATAAAGACCAAATATACTTAACAAAATGCTTTCCAAGTCCATCCATGTTGCTGCAAATGGCAAAATTTCATTCTTTTGTACAGCTGAGTAGTATTCCATTGTGTGTGTGTGTGTGTGTGTGTGTGTCCTGTATCCATTCATCTGCTGATGGACATTTGGGTTGTTTTCATGTCTTGGTAACTGCAAATTACCAAATAATGCTGCTATGGACACTGGGGTGCACATATCTTTTCAAATTAGTAAAGCACTAATTTGTTTTCTTCAGATACATACCCAGGAGTGGAATTACTGGGTACACCTGTAACCTAACTGCTTTATAATTAACTGCTACTATATTTCAATTAAAAACTAAAACACCAAAGTTGTTTTTTATTATACCATAACAGCCAAGCGTAATAAAGGCATCTTGACTCAGATGAACTAGGGACCCTCTGAGAATTTACTATGCTGCCTCTTTTCCAATAAAGACAGCTGTATTGCTATGCTTTTCATTTTGCACTGGCTGTTAGCAAATCTGAAACCCTGTTGCTTCATCACAACAGCTGTATTAACCTATATTAATTGGCGATAACTGTTTCCTTTTCTCTGCCTCAATCAAGATTGTCTATTTTTATTCTATTCTATTAACCTTCCTCTTATTGTTGTTACTCAGTTGCTCAGTCTTGTCCAACTCTTTTTGACCCCATGAATTACAGCACACCAGGCTTTCCTGCCCTTCACTATCTCCCAGAGTTTGCTCTAACTCATGCCCACTGAGTTGGAGATGCCATCCAACCATCTCATCCTCTGTCAGCCACTCCTTCTCCTGCCCTCAATCTTTTCCAGAATCAGGGTCTTTCCCAATGAGTCAGGTGGTAGCCAAAGTATTGGACCTTTACCTTTAGCATCAGTCCTTCCAGTGAATATTCAAGGTTGATTTCGTTAGGATTGGCTGGTTCAATCTCCTTCCTGTCCATGGGACTCTCAACAGTCTTCTCTAGCACCGCAATTTGAAAGCATCAACTCTTCAGTGCTCAGCCTTCTTTATGGTCCAAGTCTGACATCCATACATGACTACTGGAAAAATCATAGTTTTGACTATATGAACCTTTGTTGCCAAAGTGTCTATATGTACATAGATTCTTTCTGAAAAGATATGAAGTATAAATAAATTAACTGATAACCTAGCCATAGGACCAATGTCTAAAGAAGAATTAATAAAATGAACCTCCAGATGGAGCCTGCTGACCTAAGCTGATCGGCTTTCTCAAAGCCAAGAGCACAAATCCCCATGAAGTCAAGCTTTCAGAGTGAGTAGGGTACCACTTAGAACTCAACTCAGTGTCGAAAGGGGAATGTCCTCAGTGTGAACTTAATCACAGGATTAACCATGCCAGGGGGTGGCAGTAAGGCTGAGAATGTAGAGGAGGAGACCATCAGCAGCAGGCCCAGGAATGCAGACCAGGCTGAAATCACAGTCAGCATCACAGATGAAGACTTCATGAATGGATCGGGACTTTAGACAGGTGTTCTGAGGTGTGAGCTTCTTAAATTCAGCAACTGGGCAGGACTTATTGCTGACTCCTCAAATTCTAGCACAGTGCCTGACACACACTAAATACTCAATAAAATGTTTTCTCTCTTGCTGTGCTATACTAAGTCGCTTCAGTCGTGTCTGACTCTTTGCGAACCTGTGGACTATAGCCTGCCAGGCTCCTCTCGTCCATGAGATTCTCCAGGCAGGAATATTGGAGTGGGTTGCTATGCCCTCCTCCAGGAGATGTTCCTGACCCAAGGATCAAACCCGCGTCTCTTATGTCTCCTGCGATGGCAGGCAGGTTCTTTACCACTGAGCCAATTGAAGGCAAAAGGAGAAGGGGGTGGCAGAAAATTAGATGGTTAGATAGCATCACTGACTCAATAAACATGAGTTTCAGCAAACTCCAAGAAATGGTGGAGGACAGGGAGCCTGGCAGGCTACAATCCATGGGGTCACAAAGAGCCAGACACGACTTAAATGACTGAACAATAACAATCTTAATTAATAATCTTAATGAGATCTAAATAACTTGCTGCAGCTTCAGCATCAGCACTTGCTTCACCTTGCATTTTGAATGGAGGCAGCTTCTTTCCTGAAATCTCACGAGCCCACCAAGCTTCAAACTTTCTTCCCGCAGCTCCCCCACCTCTTAATCTTCACAGAATTGAAGAGTTATGGCCTTGCTCTGGACTAGGTTTTGGCTGAAGGGAACATTGTAGCTGGTCGGAGCCTCTATTCAGCTTTCTTCATATCAGCTATCAGGCTGTTTTCCTTTTTATCACTCACATGTTCACTGAAGTTTCACTTTCAGTCTGCTTTAAGAAGTTTTCATTCATATTTACAACTCGGCTATCTGTTTGGCACAAGAGGCTTAGCTTTCAGCCAATCTTGGCTTTCAAAATGCCTTCCTCACTAAGCTTAATCTTATTTCTAGATTTTGATTTAAAATAAGAGACATTTCACTTGAACTCTCAGAAGCCATTGTAGGGTTATTAATTGGCCTAATTTCAATATTATTCTGTCTCAGAGAATAGGGAAGCCTGAGAAGAGGAACAGAGATGGGGGATCGGCCAGCCAGTGCAGCAGTCAGAACACAATATTGATGGGTGAGGTCTCCACCTTATATGGGCATGGCCCATTGCACCCCAAAACAAGTACAGCAGCAACATCAAAGATTACTGATCACAGATCACCGTCACAAGTACAATAATGAAAAAGACTGAACCGCTGAGAGAATTACCAAAACGTGACACAGAGACACAAAGTGAGCAAATGCTTGTGGAAAAACGGCACCGATAGACTATCTGGGTGCAACACTGCCACAAAACTGTGTTTCTTAAAAACAGAACAAAACAAAAAAACAAAACACAGTTATCTTCAAAGGGCAATAAACCGATGCACAATAAAACAAGGTCTGCCTATGTAGTTTCTCTGCCGATTATGTACTGCTACGTCGCTTCAGTCATGACTCTTTGTGACCCCAGAGACTGTAGCCCGCCAAGTCCCCTGGAGGTCCAGGGGATTCTCCAGGCAAGAACACTGGAGTGGGCTGCCATGCCCTCCTCCAGGGGACCTTCCCAACCCAGAGATCGAACACACATCTGTTAGGTCTACCTGCCCACTACAGACATCACCAATTTATTACAACACTCTCTCCTACTGAGTCCAGTTAGAGGCCCCCAAATCCTTCCCAGGGAAATACTTCAGGCAGCCTCTGCCAGTCTTTCAGAGTAGCACAAGGAATGAAACCAATTTCTTATTGTGGAAAGAGATTACCACAGAGATCCTGTGATTCTTTTTTTTTTTAATTGAAGGATAATTGCTTTACAGAATTTTGTTGCTTTCAGTCAAGCCTCAACATCAATCAGCCATAGGCATACATATATCCCCTCGCTTTTGAATCTCCCTCCCATCTCTCTCCCATCCCACCCCCCAAGGTTGATAGAGAGCCCCAGTTTGAGTTTCCTGAGCCATATAGCAAATTCCCATTGGCTATCTACCTTACATATGGTAATGTAAGTTTCCCTGTTACTCTATCCATACATCTCACCCTCTCCTCCCCTCTCTCCATGGCCATAAGTCTATTCTCTACATCTGTTTCTCCATTGCTGCCCTGTAAATAAATTCTTCAGTACCATTTTTTCTAGGTTCCATATAAATGCATTAGAATATGATACTTATCTTTCTCTTTCTGACTCACTTCACTCTGTAATAGGCTCTAGGTTCATCCACCTCATTAGAACTGACTCAAATCCGCTCCTTTTTATGGCTGAGTAATATTCCATTGTGTACATGTACCATGACTTCTTTATCCAGTCATCTGTCAATGGACATCTAGGTTGCTTCCATGTTCCAGCTATTGTAAATAGTGCTGCAATGAACAATGGGATACATGTGTCTTTTTCAATTTTGGTTTTCTCAGGGTATATGCCTAGAAGTGGGATTGCTGGGTCATATGCTGGCTTTATCCTAGTTCTTTAAGGAATCTCCATACTGTCTTCCATAGTGGCTGTATCAATTTACATTCCCACCAACTGTGCAACAGAGTTCCCTTTTCTCCACACCCTCTCCAGAATTTATTGTCTGTAGACTTTTTGATGATGGCCACTCTGACCTGTGTGTGGTGATATCTCATTGTAGTTTTGATTTGCATTTCTCTAATAATGAGTGATGTTGAACATCTTTTCATGTGTTTGTTAGCCATCTGTATGTCTTCTTTGGAGAATGTCTATTTAGGTCTTTTTTCCACTTTTGGATTGGGTTGCTTATTTTTGGGTTGCTTGGTATTAAATTGTATGAGCTGCTTGTATATTTTGGAAATTAATCCTTTGTCCATTGTTTCATTTGAGTATTTTCTCCCATTCTGAGGACTGTCTTTTCACTTTGCTTATAGTTTTGTTTGCTGTGCAAATGCTTTTAAGTTCAATCAGGTTCCACTTGTTTACTTTTGTTTTTATTTCTGTTACTTTAGGGGGTGGGTCATAGAAGATCTTGCTTAGATTTATATCATCAAGTGTTCTGCCTATGTTTTCCTCTAAGAGTTTTACAGTTTCTGATCTTACATTTAGGTCTTTAATCCATTTTGAGTTTATCTTTGTGTGTGTGTGTTGTTACCCTGCTTATTTAACTTATATCCAGAGTACATCATGAGAAACGATGGGCTGGAAGAAGCACAAGCTGGAATCAAGATTGCCAGGAGAAATATCAATCACCTCAGATACGCAGATGACACCAACCTTATGGCAGAAAGTGAAGAAGAATTAAAGAGCCTCTTGATGAAAGTAAAAGAGGAGAGTGAAAAAGTTGGCTTAAAGCTCAACATTCAGAAAACTAACATCATGGCATCTGGTCCCAACACTTCATGGCAAATAGATGGGGAAACAGTAGAAACAGTGGCTGAGTTTATTTTGGGGGGGCTCCAAAATCACTGCAGATGGTGACTGCAGCCATGAAACTAAAAGCAGCTTACTTTTTGGAAGGAAAGTTATGACAACCGAGATAGCATATTAAAAAGCAGAGATATTACTTTGTCAACAAAGGTCCATCTAGTCAGAGCTATGGTTTTTCCAGTAGCCATGTGTGGATGTGAAAGTTGGACTATAAAGAAAGCTGAGCACCGAAGAATTGATGCTTTTGAACTGTGGTGTTGGAGAAGACTCTTGAGAGTCCCTTGGACTGCAAGGAGATCCAACCAGTCCATCCTAAAGGAAATCAGTCCTGGGTATTCACTGGAGGGACTGATGTTGAAGCTGAAACTCCAATATTTTGGCCACCTGGTGAGAAGAGCTGACTCATTTGAAAAGACCCTGATGTTCAGAAAGATTGAGGGCAGGAGGAGAAGGAAACAACAAAGAATGAGCTGGTTAGATGGCATCACTGACTCAATGGACATGAGTTTGGGTGAACTCTGGGAGTTGATGATGGACAGGGAGGCCTGGCATGGTGTGGTTCATGGGGTTGCAAAGAGTTGCACACGACCAAGCAACTGAACTGAACTGATGGTGTTAGGAAGTGTTCTAATTTCATTCTTTTACATGTAGCTGTCCAGTTTTCCCAGAACCATTTATTGAAGAGGCTGTCTTTGCCTCATTGTATATTCTTTCCTCCTTTGTCAAAAATAAGGTACCTACAGGTGCATGGGTTTATCTCTCTGCTTTCTGTCTGGTTCCATTGGTCTGTATATCTGTTTTTGTGCCAGCACCACACTGTCTTGATGACTGTAGCTTTGTAGTGTAATCTGAAGTCAGGAAGGCTGATTCCTCCAGCTCCATCCTTCTTTCTCAAGACTGCTTTGGCTATTCGGGGTCTTTTGTGTTTCCATATGAGTTGTGAAATTTTTTGTTCTAGTTCTATGAAAAATGCCATTGGTAATTTGATAGGGATCTCATTGAACCTGTAGATTGCATTTGGTAGTATAATCATTTTCACAATATTGATTATTCCTACCCAGGAACATAGAATATTTCTCCATCTGTTTATGTCATCTTTGATTTCTTTCATCAGTGTCTTATATTTTCTGTGTACAGTTCTTTTGTCTCCTTAGGTAGGTTTATTCCTAGATATTTAATTCTTTTCTTGCAATGGTGAATGGGATTGATTCCTTCATTTCTCTTTCTGGTTTTTCATTGTTAGCATACAGAAATGCAAGTGATTTCTGTGTATTGATTTTGTATCCTGCAACTTTGCTAAATTCACTGCTTAGCTCTAGTAATTTTCTCATACTATCTTTAGGGTTTTCTATGTACAGTATCATGTCATCTGCAAACAGTGAGAGCTTTACTTCTTCTTTTCCAATCTGGATTCCTTTTATTTCTTTTTCTTCTCTAATTGCTGTAGCTAGGACTTTCAGAACTATGTTGAATAATAGTGGCAAAAGAGGACACCCTTGTCTTGTTCCTGATCTTAGGTGGAATGCTTTCAGTTTTTCACCATTGAGAATAATGTCTGCTGTAGGCTTATCATATATGGCCTTTACTATGTTGAGGTAGGTGCCTTCTATGCCCATTTTTTGAAGAGTTTTAATCATAAAAGAGTGCTGAATTTTGTTAAAGGCTTTTTCTGCATCTATTGAGGTTATCACATGGTTTTTATCTTTCAATTTGTTAATATGGTGTATCACATTGATTGATTTGCATATATTGAAGAATCCTTGCATCCCTGGAAGAAACCCAACTTGATCATGGTGTTTGAGCTTTTTGATGTGTTTCTGAATTCTGTTTGCTAAAATTTCATTGAGGATTTCTGCATCTATGTTCATCAGTTATATTGGTCTGCAGTTTTCTTTTTTTGTGTGTTGTCTTTGTCTGGTTTTGGTATCAGGGTGATGGTGGCCTCATAGAATGAGTATGGAAGTGTTCCTTCCTCTGCAATTTTTTGAAAGAATGTTAGAAAGATAGGCATTAGCTCCTCTCTAAATGTTTGATAGAATTCTCCTGTGAAGCCATCTGGTCCTGGGCTTTTGTTTTGGGGGGAGACTTTTGATAATTTCAGTGCTTGTAATTGGGTTGTTCATAATTTATATTTCTTCCTGGTTTGTCTTGGAAGACTGAACTTTTCTAAGAATCTGTCCATTTCTTCCAGGTTGTCTATTTTATTGCCATATAGTTGTTCATAATAGTCTCTTATAATCCTTTGTGTTCCTGCATTGTCTGTTGTAACCTCTCCTTTTTCATTTCTAATTTTGTTGATTTGATTCTTCTTTTTTTCTTGATGAGTCTGGCTAAAGGTTTGTCAATTTTGTTTATCTTCTCAAAGAACCAGTTTTTAGTTTTAGTAATCCTTCCTATTGTTTCTTTTTCATTTATTTCTGCTCAGATATTTATTATTTCTTTCCTTCTACTAATTTTGGGGGTTTTTTTTGTTGTTCTTCTTCTTCTTCTTTTTCCAATTGTTTTAGGTGTAAAGTTAGGTTTCTATTTGATGTTCTTCTTGTTTCTTGAGGTAGGATTGTATTGCTATAAACTTCCCTCTAAGAACTGCTTTTGCTGCATCCCATAGGTTTTGAGCTGTTGTGTTTTCATTGTCATTTGTTTCTAGAAATTTTTTTATTTCCCTTTTTATTTCCTCAGTAATCTGTTGGCTATTTAGCAGCATGTTGTTTAATCTGCACGTGTTTGTGTTTCTTACAACTATTTTCTTGATATGATATCTAGTCTCAAAGCATTGTGGTCAGAGAAGATGCTTGATATGATTTCAACTTTCTCAAATTTACTGAGGTTTGATTTATGACCCAAGATGTGGTCTATCCTTGAGAATGTTCCATGGGCACTTGAGAAAGTGTATTCTTCTGCATTTGGATGGAATGTCCTGAAGATATCAATGAGATCCATCTCATCTAATGTATAATTTAAGATTTGTGTTTCCTTATTAATTTTCTGTTTTGATGATCTGTTCATTGGTGTGAGTGGGGTGCTAAAGTCTCCTACTATTATTGTGTTACTGTCAATTTCTCCTTTTATGTCTGTTAGTGTTTGTCCTATGTATGAGGTGCTCCTATGTTGGGAGCATAGATATTTACAGTTATTATGTCTTCCTCTTGGATTGATCCCTTGATCATATGTAGTGTCTTTCCTTGTCTCTTGTAATCTTTTTTATTTTAATATCTATTTTGTCTGATATGAGGATTGCTACTCCAGGTTTCTTTTGCTTCCCATTCTCATGGGATATATTTTTCCATCCTCTCACTTTCAGTCTATATGTGTCTTTAGGTCTGATGTGTGTTTCTTGTGGACAGCATATATATGGGTCTTGTTTTTGTATTCATTCAGCCAGTCTGTGTCTTTTGGTTGTAGTGTTTAATCCATTTACATTTAAAGTAATTGTTGATATATATGCTCCTATTGCCACTTTCTTAATTTTAGGGGATTGATTTTGTAGATCTTTTTTCTTGTATTTCTTGATTATATAAGTCCCTTCAACATTTGTTGTAAAGCTGGTTTGGTGGTACTGAATTCTCTGAACTTTTACTTGTCTGAAAAGCTTTTTATTTCTCCATCAATTTTGAAGGAGATCCTTGCTGGGTACCATAATCTTGGTTGTAGATTTTTCCCTTTCAGTACTTTAAATATATGCTGCCATTCCCTTCTGGCCTGCAGAGTTTCTGCTGAAAGATCAGCTGTTAAGTGTATGGGGTTTCCCTTGTACGTTACTTGTTGCTTCTCCTTTGCTGCTTTTAATATTCTTTCTTTGTGTTTAGCCTTTGTTAGTTTGATTAATATGTGTCTTGGCATGTTTCTCCTTGGGTTTATCCTGTATGGGACTCTTTGTGCCTCTTGGACTTGATTGACTATTTCCTTTTCCATGTTCAGGAAATTTTCAACTATAATCTCTTAAAAATTTTCTCATACCCTTTCTTTTTCTCTTCTTCTTTTGGGACACCAATAATTCAAATGTTGGTGCATTTGATATTGTCCCAGAGGTCTCTGAGAGTATCCTCAGTTCTTTTCATTCTTTTTACCTTATTCTGCTCTTCAGAAGTTATTTCTACCATTTTATCTTTCAGCTCATTGATTCATTCTTCTTCAGATATTCTGCTATTGACTCCTTCTAGAGTATTTTTAGTTTCAGTTATTGCATTGTTTTGTATGTTTATTCTTTAATTCTTCTAGGTCTTTGTTAATTGATTCTTGCATTTTCTCCATTTTGTTTTCAAGGTTTTTGATCATCTTTATTGTAATTATTATGAATCCTTTTTCAGGTAGTTTGCTATTTGTTCTTCATTTATTTGTACTTCTGTGTTTCTAGTTTGTTCCTTCATTTGTGTCGTATTTCTCTGCCTTTTCATTATTTATTTAACTTATTGTGTCTGAGGTCTCCTTTCCCCAGGCTTCAAGGAAAGTTGAATCCTTTCCCTGAAGAAGGTTGAATTCTCTCTTCCTTTTGGTTTCTGCCCTCCTGAGGTTTGTCCAGTGGTTTCTGTAAGCTTCATATAGGGTGATATTTGTGCTGAGTTTTTGTTTGTCTGTTTGTTTCCTTGTTTTTCCTCTGATGGGCAAGGCTGAGTGAGGTGGTAATTCTGTCTGCTGATGATTGGGTTTGTATTTTTTTTGTTTGTTGTTTAGATGAGGCATCCTGCAATGTGCTACTGGTGGTTGGGTGATGCTGGGTCTTGTATTCAAGTGGCTTCCTTTGTGTGAGTTCTCACTATTTGATATTCACTAAGGTTAGTTCTCTGGTAGTCTAAGGTCTTTGAATCAGTGCTCCCACCCCAAAGGCTCAGGGCTTGATCTCTGGTCAGGAACAAAGATTCTGCAGGTGGTTGTTATGGCATTAAGTGAGATTAAAACAAATATCCAAAAATTAGAAACCAAAGATGAACTCCAGGCAAATGGCAGTAAAGATTAACTGCAAGTAGGAAAAGCAAACAAAGGAATAAATGTAGAAAAAATAATAATAGGTTTAAAAAATTAAAATTAAAGACAGAAAAAAAAGTGTGTGTGGTGGGGGGGATCCACAGATTTTTCCATGTTGCAAAAGCCCAATGCAGAGGCAGAGGTTTATAACAACAATAAAAAATGCGACTGAGGGGAAAAAAAAAAGTCTCAAAAGCTTAATTGGATTTCATAGTGCCAATAAAA
>SJXQ01009350.1:282139-304750 GCA_006408695.1 Aepyceros melampus
GGGGCGGGGGGGGGGGGGGGAGGGTGCAAAAAGAAACAAATCCAAAAGATTCTACCGAACAAGTTGAAAAATAAGAATAATAAATGTCTTTCTTGAGTCTCTGCTGTCAGAGTCCTTTCCCTCGATGGGAGTCAAGTCCACCTTACCTCCCTAGGATGTCCTCCAACCCTGTGCTGATATTTGGACCTGCTGTGGGGGCAGCTCAAATTCTAATCTGGTCCCACTCCTGTGTTTTCTTGCCTCCAATGTCCACAGCTATCAGAACTAGTGTGTTTTCTTTTATGGGACCTCTCAATGACCTTTTATATATTCCACAGACACAGAGTCTGTCTAGTTGATCGTATGGATTTAATCTGCAGCTTCTACAGCTGGTGGGAAGGTTTGGGGTCTTCTTCCTCTGCCACACTGCCCCTGGGCTTCAATTGTGGTTTTACTTCCACCTCTGCATGTGGGTTGTCCACTGGGGTTTGCTCCTGAGGCTGCATTGGAGGACTTGGGTTTGCCCCTGTGAGGGCCAGGTGTGGAGGTGGTGTAGCTGCTTGGATCACAGGGGTTCTGGCAGCACCAGGTACTCAGGGGAGTTGACAGCCACGGCAGCAGGAAACACAGTGCTCTAGAAGGGTATGGCAACCAGTATTGGCCAATACACTCCAGTATTCTTGCCTGGAGAACCCCCATCCCTGACAGAGAAGACTGGCAGGTCGCAAAGAGTCGGACCCGACCAAAGCGACCCTGTGCGCAAACACACGAGATTTTTTTGCCTGTGACAGCTCTGCCCCGGTGAGAGTTGAGCGTGAAGGTGGTGCAGCTGCTTGGCTTACAGGGACTCTGCCGGTGCCAGGTGTGCAGGGACATGGACTGCTTCCACCACAGGAGTTATGGCCCTGGCAGAGTCTTTTTTTTTTGAACCTCTTGTAGCTGGCGATCAGGAGGCCTCTTTAGCCAGTCTTTCGCCATAGCCCTGCCTGTTCAGGCCCTTAGAGGGATCTCTTGCCTGGGGCCCTTCTCTGTTGTTCAGTGCACAGGCACATGGAGCAGCCCCCTGGCTGGGGTCCTACTCTGTAGTTCAGTGCGTCACTTAAAGGGGCACCCTGGGTGGGGTCCTACTCTGTAGTTCAGTGCGTCACTTAAAGGGGCACCCTGGGTAGGGTCCTACTCTGTAGTTCAGTGTGTCAGGCATTTGGTGGGCCAGCCTCTCTATTGTTCAGCTGCCAATGCTGGTGTGTGGAGAGAGAGAGGCTATGGTGATGTCTCCACACCCTACACGTTATTCAGCAGTATCGCCTTGCTTCCATGGCTGCCTGACTTTCCTCCATAGGCATTTTCCACCACAGTCTCCTCCCTCACATCCCCTCGATCCATCTCTTCGCAGTCAACAGCAGCTCTCACACTTGGATTGCTCCACAATCCTTAAACTCCAGCTCCCAGCCACTGCCCCTTCCAGGAGACCCGTGTTCCTGCCCAGCATACGTATGGCTGAGGCAAGGACTGCCTGATTCTCCTTCCATTTAGGCTGCCACAGATCACCTGTTTCACTCTCAGCCTTAAATTTCTCCTCTGACTCAGACAATTGCCCCAATGTGGGGACCAGACCCCTGCTTCAGTTCCTCCACCCGCTGAAGGCAGGTCCAGTCCCACTAACACTCCTGCTTTTCCCCCTAGTTCCTTCGTCCTACCGAGTTTTGCGTGGTTCTATATATTCTTTTCCACTGTCCACTCTCAGCTGGTGTTCTGCATGCACTTCTGTGTCTGAAGGTATATTCCTGATGTATCCGTGGAGAGAAATATACTCTGGATCCACCTACTCCTCTGCCATCTTGTCTTCCTATCCAATTCTGTGATTCTTAATGAACAGATGTGAGGAATCAGCGAGGAGGTCACCGGGAAGGAAGGGCGTCGACCTGGACAAGACCGTCAGTGCCGTCCCCAGTGCCATCTTTGACTGCCCAACCCCTCCACATGCACTGACTCTGCTCTCTGAGACACTGCTCTTCCTCAGCCTCCCTTCAGGACTGGACTGTTTTCTCCCTTTGCAGTGTAATTGAGAGATAAAATGGCGTGCAGCTAATTGCTGGGTAGGCCACAAACAGAGCCACCTCACATGTAATTTCAGATTGGCAGAGACTGCAAATTATTCAACGTGATAACCAAAAAGATTATAGCAACGTGTGGAAGTGGAGAGAACATTTGTGAGAAACAAAAGGCTGGCTTTGAAGGCAGGGTAGTCACAAACAACCTTCTATAAAAGTGAAGAATGTACTCTGGGCCAAAATTCAAGGGGGCAGCTGATGCTCAGATCTGGGAGACAGGCCTGAGGGTTCCACTCCCCAGGAGCCTTCGTTCCTGTAAGAATAATAAACTGTTATGGAAAGTTAATTCTTAGTTACCCATGAAAGTTCACAAACAGTACCAAACCATATGCACCCTGTTGCTGAAAATAACCCAGCTGGAACTCTGCGCATCTAGCCCAAGCCTCCTCTGACTGCCCTGTTTCCATCAATGGTCCTCTATTCTCTGCATTACTCTAAAGTCTTCTTTCTCTCTTCTCTCTTCCTCTAAGTTCTCATCCCATCATCACTGTGTTCTGTTGAAGGCCTTCCCATCATTCTTCTCGTTGCTTTCATCCATCCATGAACCATCATGGCAACTTCTGGGCTCGAACTTCCCGGTTCTGGGCCTTTCTGCACATCACCACCTTTTCTGGGTTTCTCAGGGAAAGCTCTGATCAGAGCACTTTTCTACTCAACACCTCCCATGGCTCCACCTATCTGTCAAATGAAGCCACCACCACGACCATCCCCATCACCACCACCACCACCACCACGACCACAACCACCACCACCACTGAGCTCCCAGCCAGGGACCTTTGGCTCTGCCCACCTTTCAGGCTTAATTGCTGCCGCTTCCTTCCCCCTGCCCCCCACCCCGCCCCACTCTCCCAGACAGCCTAGAAGCTGTTTCTGAGACATAATCTCTCCTCTAGGAACCAGCTTGGCTGTTCTCCCACTTCGATGGCCTTCATCATGAACTCTGTGGGCCAGACCTGGATGACTCCTTCAAGATATCGAATATGCTTGAGCTCCAAAATCATGACGCAGGTCCTGGGGCAGTGGGAGGGCTATGCTGTGAGAAGCCTGCTCCTGCCTCCTGGGACTCCCTCGCCTGTGCTACCAACCACCCATGGCACAGCCTCCTCCTGACCACAGCCTTCTTGGCCTTGGCCTGCTGGCAGAGGTGGTCAGCCTGTTAGGATAGTTGGCATGTGGTGAAGGGGTTGGCATAGTGGTCACAGTAGGTAAGAATCTCTTTAGAAGCCTCTCTGGCTCTTCTTTATCAGCCACATTCTTCAGTGTTCCCTGAGTTTCCATGTTCCCTTTAAGGCCATCAGAGTCAAAGCCAAAGTATTCTGATGGGATTCAAGTCACATTTCTTCCCCCTCAAAACAACCCACAGCCAATGAGGTAAAAGAAACCACAGACTTCATCCCCGTTGAACTCCTGCCCTATCAGTCTAAGATGGAGAGATCATCCCAACACATCCTCAGTGGCAAATCAAACCCTCACCACTTCCACTTCCCGCAACTCCAGGATGGGCTGCTTTGGCCGTTCCCCACCCTTTCTGTCCATCTGCTGGGATGGCACGGTGCCTGCTCACAAGTTGGTTGGAGCCTATGGAGGTGCCAGGAAACAATGTGTTTTGATGGGCAGCCTGCAGAAGGTGGCAATTGCCATCTCTGGTGAGTGAAGGCCATAAGCGGTGCCAGCCCTGGCATGCCAGGTCTGTACACTTGTTCACACCTGTTGACTCTCCAGTGCCAAGAAAAGCATACTTTAACGAGGGACAAGGGTAGGGGGGAGAAGACGTTCTCAGAGCACTAGCATCTTCGGGTATCCTTGTGGGTACAGACAGAACCTAAAGAGACGTGGACAGGCAGACCCAGGGCCACCTCTGTGTCAGCACGGGAATGGTTTTGTCTGGCCCTGGAATGTGTCCTCAAACACAATCTGTGCTAAGGAAAAGGTACCCAGCAGGGAGACTGCGGCACAGACACAATTCAGCACAGAGACAGGCCTGACCTCCGAGCCAGACAGAGAGCCAGAGAGAAGGACAGGCTGAGTTTAGGAAAGCTCTTTCCACCAACAGCTTAAAATACTTAGAACCCTGGTAAGATATGTCCAGTGCAGCTGGGGCCTCCAACTCCTCACCACCACCTGCCCCAGAGAACCGCTGTCTTCCAGCTGGGACCTGAGTTCAGCTCCCAAGTCAGACAGAGCTTGCTTTACAACTCCACTCCACTAACTGACTGAGTGATCTTCAGCAAGTTACTGACTTTACCCGGGCCTCAGGCTTCTCATCTCGAAAATGTGGGTAACCACACCTACCTCTTTGGATTAACACAAGAATAAGACAGGACAACATAAGGGGCCAAGTACGCTGTCTAACACATAGTAGTAATTGCTCATCCAATTGAGTTTCCTTTTGTGCCCTGCTGTTTCTTGTCTTCTCTCATTCTCTATCCCAAATAGAAAAGGCGTTCCAGGAACCAAATGATATTACAGATGTCAGTCTGGGAATAAGTCACTGAGACTAGGTAGCAGAAGAGATTGCAAGATAAACACAGCGGGAGAGAAAAGGGAAGAGAAAGATGGGAGTGGGCAGGAAGGACACTGGGGTTCCCTTTCTGAAAGGCCCCTTCTCTCTCCACACTCCCCTGTCAATGCTTCAGCCCAGAGACACCCTTGTTCTGTACTCCAGCCCCACCTCAACTCACCAAGACTGTCCAGCCATCTGCTCTGCTATTGCTGTTTGGTTACTAAGTTGTGTCTTTGCAACCCCATGGACTGCAGCACGCCAGGCTTCCCTGTCCTTCACTATCTCCCAGAGTTTGCTCTGACTCGTGTCCATTGAGTTGGTGATGCCAGCCAACCTTCTGATCCTCTGTTGTCCCCTTCTCCTCTTGCCCCCAATCTTTCCCAGCATGAGGGTCTTTTCCAGTGAGTCAGCTCTTCACATCAGTGGCCACAGTACTGGAGCTTCAGCTTCAGCATCAGTCCTTCCAATGAATATTCAGGGTTGATTTCCTTTAGGATTGACTGGTTTGATTTCCTTGTGTCCAAGGGACTCTCAAGAGTCTTCTTCAGCACCACGATTCAAAAGCGTCACTCAAATCAGGAAAGAAAGTACATAGTGAATTTACATCACCTAGAAACCTTATCTATGTGCAGTTGTTCTTATACCAAGCCCTTGACCTCTTCGCTTGCCTGCCATGTGCTGATGGCCATGCTAAGTGCAGAGAGGGTAACAGGGGTGTGAGTCCTGCCCTTCAGGTTCTCAGTACAAGAGGCAGAAATGAGTGCCAATAACCCTTCAACAAGCCAGAATCGGCAGACCCACCAACTAAGATGTAAGCAAACAGCTCCAGGGAAATATGGCTTTAGTTTGTCTCTACACTCCATGTTTGGCTGGTGCTCATGTGCCAGCCTTGCCCGGCCTGCCTTCTGCCACTCGGCCCCTGAGAGTAGGACTCAAGTGCACTGCAGCCTGGGGCATCACAGAAGGTCTTACTGACCCAGAGAGCCTTACTTGCATTAGAAACCCTGAGAGGCCTTGAGAAGTACATTTGAGCGGCTGGTATGATCCTGCTGGTTTCATGGCAATACTGTAATGGTGGTCCATTGGACTTTAAGGCTGAGTCATACTTGGGCTGAGATCTGGATGCTAGAACATCGTGAGTAGGGAAGAGACCTCGAGTCCATAGCTGAGAGCCTGAAAGACAGCTCAGACCTGCCAGAGATCCCTGCGGGATTTCCCCAAGGAACTGTCCTCGGTGCTGATAACAGAAGTGAAGAAGGAAAGAAAGATAGAAAACTATTAGAAGAAAACGCACAGGTAAAGCTCCACCTGCTTCCCAAGGCAGGGGAGTTAGGTGAAGAGGAGAGATGGGACATGCCAGGGATGAAAACAGAGGCATGAATCTTGGAAGTGGAAGAACACTTTTGGAGGGGCAGTTCCTGGATGCCTGAAGACTGTCAAAGGATAGGAACCCCTAAAGCTTCAAGGAGGACAATAGGTCCAAGACAGATACAGGGTGCTTGAAGAGAGCAGATGGGCTGGATCACCCAGTCCCTAGAAAATCTAGCTTTAAGATCCACAGGACAGTCAGAGCAGGATTGACCCACAGAAGGAAATCAAGTTCACTTACAAAATGTATAATACATTCCTCCTGTGAGTCTCTTTCCAGGGATCAATGGTGAGCTAATGCACAGTTCCCACCCTCACAGAGCTTCAAGAAACCCTGGAGTCAAGCAGTCTGCATTCAGAGCCTAGTGACTCCACCCATGAGCTAGGTGAACGTGAGCAAGTTATGGAAGCTCCTCATCTGTAAAATGGGAATAAAAAGTAACACATAATTCAAAAGGTTGTGAGAATTAGATCAGGTGGTATGGGGAAAAACACAGGGGAACACCCAGAACCCATGCTCAGAGCATGTTTGATGCTGTTACTGTTGTTGCCATTGTTATCCTTATCATGGTCTTCATTATTACTCAGTTCAGTTCAGTTCAGTCGCACAGTCATGTCCGACTCTTTGCGACCCCATGAATCGCAGCACGCCAGGCCTCCCTGTCCATCACCAACTCCCGGAGTTCACTCAGACTCATGTCCATTGAGTCCATGATGCCATCCAGCCATCTCATCCTCGGTCGTCCCCTTCTCCTCCTGCCCCCAATCCCTCCCAGCATCAGGGTCTTTTCCAATGAGTCAACTCTTCGCATAAGGTGGCCAAAGTACTGGAGCTTCAGTTTTAGTATCATTCCTTCCAAAGAAATCCCAGGGTTGATCTCCCTCAGAATGGACTTGTTGGATCTCCTTGCAGTCCAAGGGACTCTCAAGAGTCTTCTCCAACATCACAGTTCAAAAGCATCAATTCTTCGGCGCTCAGCCTTCTTCACAGTCCAACTCTCACATCCATACATGACCACAGGAAAAACCATAGCCTTGACTAGACGGACCTTAGTCGGCAAAGTAATGTCTCTTACTATTAGTTTCAAAGTTCAGCTGTGGAGAGAGCTTAATGAGATATAAGCACAGAAAATGTCATTTCAGATTGAAAAGTGCTAAGTGATAAGCTCCCTAAGCAAAGGTTGCTTATGGTGTTCGAGAGTGAAATTTGGTCGGGGGGGCTCTGAGGAAACAGCCTTGAAGCTGAGCACTGAGAGCTATTTGGGTATTAACAGTGGCAAAGGGGGTCGTCAGATGTGAGTGAGTGGGTGAGACAAGGCAGGGAAGACAGCTGTGTCAAGTCCCCAAGACAAGTCCAAAGTCATGGCAAGGAGCTGATCTCCACAAGACTGTCTGCGTTCCCAAAGAGGGTAAGATGGAAACAAGGAGCCCCAGGAGGCAAGAAAAGGCTGATCTACGCTCCCTACTGTGCGGGTGTGAGGCTGAGAAATGATCAGGAGAATCCGTTTCTCTGCCCACACACAGCAGGCTGATGGCTACCAGAGACACCCAGTACTTCACCGCCATGATCTGGAGTCCATAAGCCACCCCTGTGCCAGCAGGGCCCAGGCACACTGCCAGTCCTGGGGAAAAATAGAACTGTCCACGTCCCTCCCCACTCCTCATCATCACCCAGGAGGCACAGGCGATGTCCCGCCCTGGCCGGTCAGCTCCACGGTGTTCTCACCTCTGTCTGACAGGGTCGCTTGGCTCTCGTCAGCCAGGCCACCACTCCCCTGAAGCAACAGCCAACTCCAGCACCAGCCCAGTGGTGCCAGCCTCTGACTCGCACTAACCTCCCTTCTGAGAAAAGAAAAACAAGTGTTGAAGTAATAACACCAGAGGCTCTCCTCCTGGGCTCCACCTGAGTTCATACCTCTGTCCAGTGGGGAAAATCTGGGCTTAGGCATTTCAGAGATCAATGGATCAATCTCATCTCTACCATTTACTGTGAAGCAGCCTCAATATCCTCATCTGTAAAATGGGGCTAATATCATCCATGCACAACTATCCCTGGAGGATAAAGGAACTGATTGGTGTAAGTCATTTTTTGCAGTGCCTACCCCCACACACTCCATGAATGGTGAACAGCATGGCTATTACTATAAAACGGATCTGCATGAGGAAGAAGACTCAATCACTTAGGGAAGATAGTGTCAGAAACCCCTACTTTGAACTCTCATAGTCACCACTCCACAAATTTGCTCCTGAACAGCCAGCTGTGTGGCCTTGGGCAAGTTATTTAGCCATTTTCTGCCTTAGTTTTTGCACTTGCAAAACATACACAATAATAAATCGTACCTTGTGGGGTTGTTATGAGGATTAAACAGATTAATGTGCATAAAATGCCTGGTGCCCAGTAAATATTTGCTATGATAATGATGATTGTTATTTCAGATTGTTATAAGTAGGCCAATCAAGCTACTATGGGGCATAGTGAAAACAGAGTCCAGTTAGGACTATATTGTGATCTATCAGGCAAGAGGTACTGTCTTCGATCAGCAGAGCAATAGGGTTGGAGAGAAGTGCTTGAATTCTAGGTATATTTTGAAGGTAGATTGACAATTATTTGCTGAAGTATCAGTTGTAGGTGTGGGAGAGGATGAGAGGAGTTAAAGAGCCCCAAAGTGCAAGGCTCAGCAGCGTCAAAGATGGAGTTGCCACTTACTGACCAAGAGTAAAGCAGGTATGGGAGGAAATCAGGAGTCCCTGATTCCAAGGTAGTCAGTCATCCAACTACAGATCTCAACGAGGCAGTCTGGGTATCAGAGTAAGATACCAGTTGGGGATATAAAAAGTCAGTAGACTTAGATGAAATTATTAGGAACTAGGGATGGATAAAGAGAAAAGGTCCAAAGATTGAGCCCTAGGGTTCTCCCACCTTTAGGGGTCAGAAAGTGAAAAAAAAAATAATCCATCAAGACAACCAAAAGTCTGGGCTTGGGAATTTCAAAGACCAGAGTATCAATTTCATCTCTGCCACTCACTGTGGAGCAGCCAGGATGGCGGGAGAATAGAGAGAAAATACCTCAGCAGATGAATGAATAAAGAAGATGTGATACACACACATATATACACAATGGTATACTGCTCAGCCATAAAAAAGAATGAAATAATGCCATGTGCAGCAACATCATGGACCTTGGGATTATCGCATTAAGGAAGGAATAAGAGAAAGGTAGAAAAGGGACATTCAAAGAGGAGGAAAGGAAGAAAGAAAAAGAAAGAGGAAGAGTCCTTCTGTTTCCCTCTCCTTTCCATGTGAAAGTGTTAGTTGCTCAGTCATGTCCAACTCTTTGCAACCCTACGGATAATAAATAGCCTGTCAGGCTCCTCTGCCATGGGATTCTCTAGGCAAGAATACTGGAGCGGCAGCCGTACCCTTCTCTAGGGGATCTTCCCAACCCAGGGACTGAACCTAGGTCTCCTGCATTGCAGGCAGATTCTTTACCATCGGAGTTACAGGGAAGACACTCTCTTCTCCATATATCCCTCCACGAGTCTCTGAGCACGAGCCTTAAGGAGTGAGAAAGAAGGGCACCCAGGTGTGAGGGGGCACATGCCAAGGAGACCAGCAGAACAGCCCCAGTTTGGACACAGAGCAGTAAGAAACACAAAAGTAACAATTCCCATCATTAGGTGCAGCTTCTTGGGTTGGAGCCTTTTACATACATTAACTCAAGATTAAGGATCTCAGTCCCTAATTCTGCATTTAAAAAGCAGAAGCCCTGTGACCTCCCAGAACTGTAACTTCTCTCATCATCTCAGTGTTCTCAGCTGGCTCACGGGGGAAGCTTCCTAGCTCGGACGGCTTTCAGAGGATCAAATGAGAGCCTACATAAATATAAGTATTATTCATGCTATAATTGATGTGATTATTGTCACTCCAGCTACTGAGCCTGAACAGAAAACACTTACGAGCATGAAGTGTAGTAATCCTGGTATCCAGTGGTTACTATGTGGTCGCTCTTTAGCTCTGCTGAAAAAAACGGTGACTGTGGAAATCATTTTAGTCCCATTCACAGATTTTTAAATAACTGACTGTATGCAGGGGAGAGGATTTGGCTGTGGGGAGGGGTGGTCGCTGGTACCACGCAGCTGCTATGGCTGTGAAAATTTAACCTCAAGCAGCCTAAACATTCATTTTACAATGTACACTGCTGATTACTTAATTATGTCTAAAATATAAGTCAGACACACTCCGAACCCCAGGGAGTAAATACACAGATCTATGAAGCAACATCTATGCACTCATTCTGGTCTCACATTTCTGAATTATCTTTTTCCCCCCAGTGAATCTGAAAAATCTCTTCCTTTTCTGCAAAACATATGGCTATTGCAAACAAATGATCATTTTCTCAGTATTATGAGCTCAGAGGAGGAGAGCCCGTCTTCAACCTAACATTTCGGACTCTTACCAACAGGTTCTTATCTTTATGTATATTTGAACTAGGAGATCTACATATGCTTGATCTCAGCATGAACCTCCCTATGACCTGATTTTGTTACCATGGTCACCAATTAGATGAGTCCTGTTGACTGCAGAACAACAGTCAAAGGATTTCTATTAAGTTCCAGGGTGGAATAACAGTCATATTCTGTGAACACACTTTATAGGTTATTTTTCCCATTTGCTTGCCCCAAGGTCTGCCTCCCTCTATCTGCTGAGAATGCAGTTGTTATATAAAATACAAAGAAAATGTTTCCTGGGGCCAGTAATTAAATTTTCCTATAAAATAAATGGATCAGCTGGACTCCTATTTCCCTCTTCTCCCTCTAGGATATAGCAAGGTACATCTTACTCAGGACCCACCTACAATCATCTTTTCCTAAAAAACTTTACTCCCACACCATGGCCTCACATGGGTAGGTGTGTGTGAAAATATACTATATCTTTTACTGATATTAGCTATCTTATATACGAAAATACTTAAGGGTAATTTTGAAAGATTTAGGTGGGTGAGGCTTTTCATGTAAACACTCCAGCCAGTGGGTGTGGTCAGTGATTCAATGATCTCATGAAAACCATGCCTGATGATTTATAAATGTTGACATTAACAGGTAACATGTATGTACAGAACATTTTTATGACTACATGAGTTCCCAGTTTGTTCTGGTCCACACAGTCAAAG
Source organism: Aepyceros melampus (assembly GCA_006408695.1). Classification (NCBI taxonomy): domain Eukaryota; kingdom Metazoa; phylum Chordata; class Mammalia; order Artiodactyla; family Bovidae; genus Aepyceros; species Aepyceros melampus. Next base: position 293,272 of record SJXQ01009350.1, read on the forward strand.
GCTTTGGCATGGTCAATAAAGCAAAAGTAGATGTTTTTCTGGAACTCTCTTGCTTTTTTTGATGATCCAGTGGATGTTGGCAATTTGATCTCTGGTTCCTCTGCCTTTCAAAAGCCAGCTTGAACATCTACAAGTTTGTGGTTCACGTATTGTTGAAGCCTGGCTTGGAAATTTTTCAGCATTACTTTACTAGTGTATGAGATGAGTGCAATTGTGCAGTAGTTTGAGCATTCTTTGGCATTGTCTTTCTTTGGGATTGGAATGAAAACTGATCTTTTCCAGTCCTGTGGCCACTGCTGAGTTTTCCAAATTTGCTAGCATATTGAGTCCAGCACTTTGACAGCATCTTTCAGGATTTGAAATAGCTCACCTGCAATTCCATCACCTCCACTAGCTTTGTTCACAGTGATGCTTCCTAAGGCCTACTTGACTTCACATTCTAGGATGTCTGGCTCTCGGTGAGTGATCACACCATTGTGATTATCTGGGTCATGAAGATCTTCACTTCATGGGAAATAGATGGGCAAACAGTGGAAACAGTGTCAGACTTTATTTTTGGAGTCTCCTAAATCACTGCAGATGGTGACTGCAGCCATGAAATTAAAAGATGCTTACTCCTTGGAAGAAAAGTTATGACCAATCTAGATAGCATATTCAAAAGCAGAGACATTACTTTGCCAACTAAGGTCTGTCTAGTCAAGGCTATGGTTTTTCCTGTGGTCATGTATGGATGTGAGAGTTGGACTGGGAAAAAGGCTGAGTGCCAAAGAATTGATGCTTTTGAACTGTGGTGTTGGAGAAGACTCTTGAGAGTCCCTTGGACTGCAGGGAGATCCAACCAGTCCATTCTGAAGGAGATCAGCCCTGGGATTTCTTTGGAAGGAATGATGCTAAAGCTGAAACTCTAGTACTTTGGCCACCTCATGCAAAGAGTTGACTCATTGGAAAAGACTCTGATGCTGAGAGGGATTGGGGGCAGGAGGAGAAGGGGACGACAGAGGATGAGATGGCTGGATGGCATCACTGACTCGATGGACATGAGTCTGAGTGAACTCCGGGAATTGGTGTTGGATAGGGAGGCCTGGCGTGCTACAATTCATGGGGTCACAAAGAGTCAGACGTGACTGAGCGATGAACTGAATTGAACTGAAGATCTTTTTTATACAGTTTTTCTATGTATTCTCGCCACCTCTTCTTAATATCTTCTGCTTCTCTTAGGTCCATACCATTTCTGTCCTTTATTATGTCCATCTTTGCATGAAATGTTCCCTTGGAATCTCTAATTTTCTTAAGAGATCTCTAGTCTTTCCCATTCTATTCTTTTCCTCTATTTCTTGCATTGAACACTAAGGAAGGCTTTCTTATTTCTCCTTGCTTTTCTTTGGAACTCTGCACTCAAATGGGTATATCTTTTCTTTTCTCCTTTGCCTTTCACTTCTCTTCTATACACAGATATTTGTAAGGCCTCCTCATATAACCATTTTGCCTTTTTGCATTTCTTTTCCTTGAGGATGGTCTTGATCCCTGCCTCAGGTACAATGTCATGAACCTCCGTCCATAGTTCTTCAGGCACTCTCTCTGTCAGAGCTAATCTCTTGAATCTATTTGTCACTTCTACTGTATAATCATAAGGGATTTGATTTAGGTTGTACTTGAGTGGTCTAGTGGTTTTCCCCACTTTCTTCTATTTAAGTCTGAATTTGGCAATAAGGAGTTCACGGTCTGAGCCACATTCAGCTCCCAGTCTTGTTTTTGTTGACTGTATAGAGCTTCTAAATCTTTGGCTGCAAAGAACAGAAACAATCTGATTTCAATGTTGACCATCTGGTGATGTCCATGTGTAGAGTCTTCTCTTATGTTGTTGGAAGAGCGTGTTTGCTATGACCAGTGCATTCTCTTGGAAAAACTCTATTATCCTTTGCCCTGCTTCATTCTGTACTCTAAGACCAAATTTGCCTGTTACTCCAAGTGTTTCTTGACTTCCTACTTTTGCATTCCAGTCCCATATAATGAAAAGGACATCTTTTTTGGGTGTTAGTTCTAGAAGGTCTTATAGGTCTTCACAGAACCGTTCAACTTCAGCTTCCTCAGCATTATTGGTCGGGGCATAGACTTGGATTACTGTGATATTGAATGGTTTGCCTTGGAAACAGATCATTCTGTCATTTTTGAGANTTTGGGTGTTAGTTCTAGAAGGTCTTATAGGTCTTCACAGAACCGTTCAACTTCAGCTTCCTCAGCATTATTGGCCGGGGCATAGACTTGGATTACTGTGATATTTAATTGTTTGCCTTGGAAATGAACAGAGATCATTCTGTTGTTTTTGAGATTGCATCCAAGTACTGCATTTTGGACTCTTTTGTTGACTACAAAAAAGCAAGAGAGCTCCAGAAAAACATCTACTTCTGCTTTATCGACTATGCCAAAGCCTTTGACTGTGTGGATCACAATAAACTGTGGAAAATTCTGAAAGAGATGGGAATACCAGACCACCTGACCTGCCTCTTGAGAAATCTGTATGCAGGTCAGGAAGCAACAGTTAGAACTGGACATGGAACAACAGACTGGTTCCAAATTGGGAAAGGGGTATGCCGAGGCTGTATATTGTAACTCTGCTTATTTACTTCTATGCAGAGTATGTCATGAAAAATGCCAGACTGGATGAAGCACAAGCTGGAATCAAGATTGCTGGGAGAAATATCAATATCCTCAGATATGCAGATGACACCACTCTCATGGAAGAAAGCAAAGAAGAACTAAAGAGCCTCTTAATGAAAGTGAAAGAGGAGAGTGGAAAAGTTGGCTTAAAGCTCAATATTCAGAAAACCAAGATTATGGCATCTGGTCCCATCACTTCATGCAAATAGATGGGGAAACAATGGAAACACAGGCAGACTTTATTTTTGGGGGTTCCAAAATCACTGCAGATGGTGATTGCAGCCATGAAATTAAAAGACTCTTGCTTCTTGAAAGAAAAGCTATGACCAACCTAGACAGCATATTAAAAAGCAGAGACATTACTTTGTCAACAAAAGTCCATCTATTCAGAGCTATGGTTTTTCCTGTATTCATGTATGCATGTGAGAGTTGGACTATAAAAAAAGCTGAGCGTGAATTGATGCTTTTGAACTGTGGTGTTGGAGAAGACTCTTGAGAGTCCCTTGGACTGCAAGGAGATCCAACCAGTCCATCCTAAAGGAGATCAGTCCTGGGTGTTCACTGGAAGGACTGATGCTGAAGCTGAAACTCCAATACTGTGGCCACCTGATGTGAAGAACTGACTCACTGGAAAAGACCCTGATGCTGGGAGGGATTGAGGGCAAGCAGAGAAGGGGACGATAGAGGATGAGATGGTTAGATGGCATCACTGACACAATAGACATGAGTCTGAGTGAATTCCAGGAGTTGGTGATGGACAGAGAGGTGCTGCAGTTCATAGGGTCGCAAAGAGTCAGACATACTGAGCGACTAAACTGAACTGAACTGAGTTCCCAGTGGCTACCATAGCAAATTAGCACAAACTCAGTGACTTAAAACAATAGAAATTAATCCCCCTCAGGCTGGAGGGGAAAGTCTGAAGTCACGATGTCCATTGGGCAGTTCTTCCTCCAAAGGTTCTAGCAGAGAGTACTTTCTTGTCTCTTCCAGTTCCTGGTGGCTTCAGGCATTCCTTGGCTCGTAGCTGCGTGGCTCCAATCCCTGCCTCCATCTTCACATGGTCTTTTGCTGTGTCTCTGTCCTTTCTTCTTCCTTCTCTGAGGAAGACAACTGTCACTAAATTTAGAGCCTACTATCAATCCAAAGAAATGACACCTTTAACCAGTGGTGTTGGAGAAGACTCTCGAGAGTCCCTTGGACTGCAAGGAGCTCAAACCAGTCAATCCTAAAGGAAATCAGTCCTGAATATTCATTGGAAGGATTAACATTGAAGCTGAAGCTCTAATACTTTGACCACCTCATGCGAAGAGCCAACTCACTGGAAAAGACCCTGATGATGAGAAAGATCGAAGGCAGGAGAAAAAGGAGATGACAGAGGATGAGATGGTTGGATGGCATCACCGACTCACACGACAGGAGTGTGGGCAAACTCCGGGAGATGGTAAAGAACAGGGAAGCCTAGGGTGCTGCAATCCATGGGGCTGTAAAGAGTGGAACACAACTTAGCGACGGAACAACAAGATAATCCAGGATGACCTCATCTTGAGAGCCTTCATTACATCTGAAAAGACTCTTTTCCTAAACAAGGTCATATTCCCAGGCCCAGAAAGTTAAGATGTGGCTCTTTCGGAGGGGCTGCCATTCAGTCCTTTATAATAACAGCACGCTTTTCCAAAGGCTTTACAAAATTAAGCATAGGATTTTTATATGTGCAATGTCAGATACTTATACCAACTTTGAACTTCATACAATGCCAAAAACTATTTACAAGAAAACACACCTCCCTCAGCATTTTTAAATTAATCAAAAGTGAAAAGCTTGATTTAAATTGGCAAATCAGGTGTAAGAATCTGAGAAGTTATAAAAAATACTAAGCAAATACCTTAAGGTGTCTCAGAATGGCTCTAAGACGAAAGTAAACTCCAAACATGACAGGCATTCTGAAGATAGTGAAGGAACAGAAGAATGAAAGATAGTGAAGAAACAGAAGAATGAATGAAACTGAGAGGACCACGGAAACAGCTCGGAATGAATCAGAGAGATGAGAATTAATAAGATGGGTGAAAACAGTCAAGCCATAAGCAACATGGAGGACATGACAACATATCTGAGCCCCTGAGTGCCTGATAACAGGAGCAAGAGCCACTGTGGGATGTATTTTGCTGATGGCTGTTGGCATGGCTGGACTAGTGTATGTTATACTGATAAGGCTACTCATCGGTACTGCTTTGTGTCATTGCGCCACTTTGCCATGCACTTTGTACAGTATTATTGTGTTCTTGGGCTTCCCTTGTGGCTCATCTGGTAAAGAATCTGCCTGCAATGTGGGAGACCTGGGTTCAATCCCTGGGTTGGGAAGATCCCCTGGAGAAGGGAAAGGTTACTCACTCCAGTATTCTGGCCTGGAGAATTCCAAGGACTATGTAGTCTATGAAGTTGCAAAGAGTCAGACATGACTGGGCGACTTGCACTACACTATTGTGTTCTTATGATGGTGGCTTTTGATCATGGCGATTCACGTTTCAAACTGTTCAGATATCAATGTATTTCTCCTCCCTTTCTGTATGCAGTGCATACAGAGTTTGGGCTGGAAAGTTTGGAGAGTTTTTTGCTTTTGTTTTTAGCTCCTGCTAACTGGGTCTTAGAAAGCATCACTACAAACAAAGCTAGTGGAGGTGATGGAATTCCAGTTGAGCTATTGCAAATCCTGAAAGATGATGCTGCGAAAGTGCTGCACTCAATATGCCAGCAAATTTGGAAAACCCAGCAGTGGCCACAGGACTGGAAAAGGTCAGTTTTCATTCCAATCCCAAAAAAAGGCAATGCCAAAGAATGCTCAAACTACGCACAATTGCACTCATCTCACATGCTAGTAAAGTAATGCTCAAAATTCTCCAAGCCAGGCTTCAGCTATACATGAACCACGAACTTCCAGATGTTCAAGCTGGTTTTAGAAAAGGCAGACGAACCAGAGATCAAATAGCCAACATCCGTTGGATCATGGAAAAATCAAGAGAGTTCCAGAAAAACATCTATGTCTGCTTTATAGACTATGCCAAAGCCTTTGACTATGTGGATCCCAATAAACTGTGGAAAATTCCACAAGAGATGGGAATACCAGACCACCTAACCTGCCTCTTGAGAAATCTGTATGCAGGTGAGGAAGCAACAGTTAGAACTGGACATGGAACAACAGACTGGTTCCAAATAGGGAAAGGAGTACATTAAGGCTGTATATTGTCACCTTGCTTATTTAACTTATATGCAGAGTAAATCGGAGAAGGCAATGGCACCCCACTCCAGTACTCTTGCCTGGAAAATCCCATGGGCAGAGGAGCCTGGTAGGCTGCAGTCCATGGGGCCGTGAAGAGTTGGACACGACTGAGCAACTTCACTTTCACTTCTCACTTTCATGCATCGGAGAAGGAAATGGCAACCCACTCCAGTGTTCTTGCCTGGAGAATCCCAGGGACGGGGGAGCCTGGTGGGCTTCTGTCTATGGGGTCGCACAGAGTTGGACATGACTGAAGCGACNTTTCTGCTTTATTGAGTATACCAAAGCCTTTGACTGTGTGGATCATAATAAACTGTGGAAAATTCTGAAAGAGATGGGAATACCAGACCACCTGACCTGCCTCTTTAGAAACCTGTATGCAGGTCAGGAAGCAACAGTTAGAACTGGACATGGAACAACAGACTGGTTCCAAATAGGAAAAGGACTACATCAAGGCTGTATATTGTCTCCTTGCTTATTTAACTTATATGCAGAGTACATCATTAGAACACTGGAGTGGAAGAAACACAAGCTGGAATCAAGATTGCTGGGAGAAATACCAATAACCTCAGATATGCAGATGATACCACCCTTATGGCAGAAAGTGAAGAGGAACTAAAGAGCCTCTTGATGAAAGTGAAAGAGGAGAGTGAAAAAGTTGGCTTAAAGCTCAACATTCAGAAAACAAAGATCATGGCATCCGGTCCCATCACTTCATGGGAAATAGATGGGGAAACAGTGGAAACACTGTCAGACTTTATTTTACCCAATAACAAATGTTAAATCTTACTGAAATATTTCCCCAGGTATTCAGCCAAAACAGCTGTAGAAAGCAACAACCTACTCTTTCAGTATATTCTAAGTTATCTGGTTCTATAAATGAAGAATGTTTTTTACCCAAATGAGGGAGGGTGTAGGTGAGTAACTTTTCAATATTGATTAAGCTTTGATGAGGATTACCATAGAGGTCTGAACTCCAGTTTTCTCATTTGATTTTTTTCTTCTTCCTTTCATCATTAAAAAGAATATTATACAAATGTGGTAGACATTGGGCTGTATGTATGCTAATTTTCCTCTCTCCGGGCACATCTCTATTTCTATTTCCCCACCACCTTGGACTCAGGGTGGCCATGGGACCCTCTTTGGCCAATGAAATTAAAAAAGGGATATGTGTTCATTCCTTTCAGGAGAAAGGCATTTGTTAAGTCATAGTTTCTTTTTTTTTTTTTTTTTTTTTTTTTTGGCAGTTTGTCATCACGGCATGACCTAAGCCATAATAGAGGTAGGCATTGTTATTATTAAAAATTAAGCTTTTTCCAAACAACACAAAAGTATATAGAGGTGCATTGTCCAACACAGTAATCACCAGTCACATGTGGCTATTTAAATTAAAATTAAGCAAAATATAAGGATTCACACTGGCCATATTTCAAGTGCCCAACAGCTAGTGGCTACTGAAAAGGACAGCACAGACACAGCACAGCTCCCTCATCATAGGAAGTTATCCTGGACAATGCTGAAGAGTTAACCAGCAAAATACACGCACTCCAATGTTCAATACAGCACTACTTATAATAGACAAGGCGTGGAGGCCACCGAAATGTCCATCGACAGATGAATGGATAAAGAAGATGTGGTGCATCAGTACAATGGAATACTACTCATCCATTGAAAAAAAGAATGAAATATTGCCATTTGTCACAATACGGATGGACCTAGGGAATATCATACTAAGTGATGTCGAACAAAGACAGATATCATATGATATCACTAATATGTGGAACCTAAAAAGTAATATAAATCAATCTAGTTACAAACAAAAATAGAATCACAGACATAGAAAATAAACTTACGATTACCAAAGGGGAAAGAGGGGGACAAGGATAAATTAGGAGCATGGGATTAACAGATATATACTGCTGTGTATAGACTAGATAAACAACAAAGATTTACTTGTAACACAGGGAATGATAGTCAATATCTTATAATAACCTATAATGGAAAATAATCTGAATATGTATATATATATATAACTGAATCACTTTGCTATACACCTGAAACTAACACAATATTGTAAGTCAACTATCCTTCATTTAAAAAAAAAAAAGAGTTAACCAGCAAAATACCCAAATCATTGCCTTCTCCCTAAAGGTCATCACTCCTGACAAATGTTATATATGATCATTCCAATCCTTCTATCTTGTATTAGTTTTTCTATGGATTTAATTATAAATATAAACACATGTATATATACACATATTGCCTGGTGATGTGCCTTTTTAATTCAACTAACAAAATGATCTGGAGGTCATTCCATGTAAGTAAATATAGATACTCTTAACCATTTCATGGCTGAATAATACTGCTTTAAGGAATTTTCATAATTTATTTAACTATTTTTCTCTTGCTGGACATTTAAGTGGCTTCTACAAGTAACCACTCTTTAGTATTTTGCTATGGATCCTTCTGGTTCTTTGTCTAGATAATTTTTTCTAATTTGACATGACACACGACATGTATTATGCTGTGATTTCTCTTTTTCCATTTAAATAACAATAAAGTTGGAGATTATTTTATGTCATTTAAATTCTCCTAAGTCTTTTCTAATACTTTCATAATTTTGATTTTACATTTAGATCTTGACTCCCAACTACAATTTCTTATTAAATAATTTTAATAATGATATAAATACAATGCTGTGAAATTAACAAATTAACATGCACCAGATTCTAAATTCTTTTTTCCCTTCTATTAGTTCACTTTTCTTAGTTTTTAAGTACTATAGGTTTTATTTGAAGTCCTGTGGCCTCATGTGCCAAGTTTTCCTCATTTTTTCTTTATTAGACTCTCTTGGTTCTTTTTAATATATTTTTACCTTTATCTGAATTTTAGAGTTGGATTGTTAACTTCCTTCCAAAATTCCATGTTAGAATTTTGAGTTGAAGAGCCCTGAATTTATAAATGAATCTGACAAAACCTTATATTTTTACAACACTGAGTTTTATCATCCAGAAACATGACATAACTGCATTTTTCAGATATTATTTAATCATCTTTCAGTAATGATTTATTTTCTTCAAGAAAGTCATGCAAATTGAAAAGAAATCTTACAAACTGTATTAGGTTTACTCATTTTTTTAATGTGTATGTTATTGCTGATATTGTGAATATAATCTTTTAAAAATTCATTTTCAAATAGGTTACTAATATAAAAAGACTATTAATGTTTCCATTTTTATATCTCCTTAATTATATGAATATCATTAACAGTTTTGACCACTATTAAGAGAAACCTTTCGGATTTTAAAACCAGATAATCAGTATTATCTTCAGGAAAAGACACTTTCTCTCTTCTCTCCATATTATGCCTCTAATGTCTTTTCCCTGTCATCCCGTTTTTGAAGCACAGCAGTGAAAATGAGCATTTTATATTCCTCCTGGATTTAATAAAAATGCTTCTTACATTTCTCTAGTAAGCACAGGAGAAATCAGTGTTAAATTTAATCAAGTGATTGTTTTCAGCATGCATGAGATGATTACTAAGTTTGACTCCTTTAATCTGTTGCTGTCATAAATAGTATAAAAATATCAAAATTCTAAACCATTCTTGAATTCCTTGAATAAACCCTGCATGATCATTATGTAATACTGGTTGAACAGACTGCTGGATTTCAAATACTAAATTTACTTAGGACTTCTGCATAGGGGCTCCAAGGTGAGACTGGCACATGCATGCATGCGTGTGATAGTTTTCTGATTTTTCTATCAATATACTAGCCTCAAAAATATGAATTTAGAACCCTTTCATACTGTTATACAATCTTCATGTAAGCTACCTGAGCTTGACAGCTTTCTCTAGGAAATATATTTATAACTATTTTTTCTTCAAGCCTTTTTTGGCTGTACTCCACATTTTGTTTTCTATATAGCTCTCACTGACCTTGATTGATCTTATAATTTTCTTTGTTTTCCTCTTCATTCCAAGAGTAATTTGGGTTACTTCTGGCTTTTATTTTGTCACTAATTTCTAATTTTACTACACTGTGATCTGAAAAATATGGCCTGTGTTTTCTGCTTTGGAGAATTCCATACATGTATGGAATAATATTATCTTCAGTCTGTTGCTATAAAAAACTGTATCTGGGACTTCCTTGGTGGTCCAGTGGTTGGGAGTCTGCCTGCCAATGCAGGGAGCACAGGTTCAATCCCTGGTTCAGGAAGATTCCACATGCTGCAGAGCAACTTAGCCCATGTACGACAACTACGGAGCCTGCAAGCTGCAACTACTAAAGCCTGCACGACCTAGAGCCCGTGCTCTGCAATGAGAGGCCACCACAACGAGAAGCCTGCTTGCCACAACCAGAGAAAGCCTACACACAGCAACAAGATCCAGTGCATCCAAAACTAAATAATTTTTTAAAGTATCTAAATAGTGATATGTAAAACAAAAAACAAAAATATCAAGCTAAGCTTCATAAGCTTGCACTCATCTCACACACTAGTCAAGTAATGCTTAAAATTCTGCAAGCCAGGCTTCAACAATACGTGAACTGTGAACTTCCAGATGTTCAAGATGGTTTTAGAAAAAGCAGAGGAACCAGAGATCAAATTACCAACATCCGCTGGATCATTGAAAAAAACAAGAGGGTTCCAGAAAAACATCTATTTAAAAAAAAAAAAACATCTATTTCTGCTTTATTGACTATGCCAATGCCTTTGACTATGTGGATCACAACAAACTATGGAAAATTCTGAAAGAGATGGAAACACCAGACCACCTGGCCTGCCTCTTGAGAAATCTGTATGCAGGTCAGGAAGCAACAGTTAGAACTGGACATGGAACAGACTGGTTCCAGATAGGAAAAAGGAGTACATCAAGGCTGTATATTGTCACCCTGCTTATTTAACTTCTATGCAGAGTACATCATGAGAAACACTGGGTTGGATGAAACACAAGCTGGAATCAAGATTGCTGGGAGAAATATCAATAACCTCAGATATGCAGATGACACCACCCTTATGGCAGAAAGTGAAGAACAAATAATAAGCCTCTTGATGAAAGTGAAAGAAGAGAGTGAAAAAGTTGGTTTAAAGCTCAACATTCAGAAAATGAAGATCATGGCATCCAGTCCCATCACTTCATAACAAATAGATGGAGAAACAGCAAGAGACTTTATTTTGGGGGGCTCCAAAACCACTGCAGATGGTGACTGTGGCCATGAAATTAAAAGACGCTTGCTGGGAAAACTGGTCAACCACTTGTAAAAGAATGAAACTAAAACACTTTCTAACACCATACACAAAAATAAACTCCAAATGGATTAAAGACCTAAATGTAAGACCAGAAACTATAAAACTCTTAGAGGAGAACATAGGCAAAACACTCTCTGACATAAATCACAGCAGGATCCTCTATGACCCACCTCCCAGAATACTGGAAATAAAAGCAAAAATAAACAAATGGGACCTAATTAAAATTAAAAGCTTCTGTGCAACAAAGGAAACTATAAGCAAGGTGAAAAGACAGCCTTCTGAATGGGAGAAAAT
>SJXQ01009351.1:0-13334 GCA_006408695.1 Aepyceros melampus
TACAGTTCTTCCGTGTATTCTTGCCACCTCTTCTTAATATCTTCGCTTCTTTTAGGTCCAGACCATTTCTGTCCTTTATCGAGCCCATCTTTGCATGAAATGTTCGCTTGGTATCTCTAATTTTCTTGAAGAGATCTCTAGTCTTTCCCATTCTGTTCTTTTCCTCTATTTCTTTACATTGATTGCTGAAGAAGGCTTTCTTATCTCTTCTTGCTATTCTTTGGAACTCTGCATTCAGATGCTTATATCTTTCCTTTTCTCCTTTGCTTTTTGCTTCTCTTCTTTTCATAGCTATTTGTAAGGCCTCCCCAGACAGCCATTTTGCCTTTTTGCATTTCTTTTCCATGGGGATGGTCTTGATCCCTATCTCCTGTACAATGTCACGAACCTCATTCCATAGTTCATCAGGCACTCTATCTATCAGATCTAGACCCTTAAATCTATTTCTCACTTCCACTGTATAATCATAAGGGATTTGATTTAGGTCATACCTGAATGGTCTAGTGGTGTTGCCCACTTTCTTCAATTTAAGTCTGAATTTGGCAATCAGGAGTTCATGATCTGAGCCACAGTCAGCTCCCAGTCTTGTCTTTGTTGACTGTATAGAGCTTCTCCATCTTTGGCTGCAAAGAATATAATCAATCAGATTTCGGTGTTGACCATCTTTCCTCTGTTTCTTTGCATTGATCACTGTAGAAGGCTTTCTTATCTCTCCTTGCTATTCTTTGGAAATCTGCATTCAAATGGGTATATCTTTCCTTTTCTCCTTGTCTTTAGCTTCTCTTCTTTTCACGGCTATTTATAAGGCCTCCTCAGACAGCCATTTTGCTTTTTTGCATTTCTTTTTGTTGGAGATGGTTTTGATCACTGCCTCCTATACAATGTCACAAACCTCCGTCCATAGTTTATCAGGCAATCTACCTATCAGATCTAGTCCCTTAAATCTATTTCTCACTTCCACTGTATAATTGTAAGGGGTTTGATTTAGGTCATACCTGAATGGTCTAGTGGTTTTCCTAACTTTCTTCAATTTAAGTCTGAATTCGGCAATAAGGAGTTCATGATCGAGTCACAGTCAGCTCCCAGTCTTGTTTTTGCTGACTATATAGAGCTTCTCCCTCTTTAGCTGCAAAGAATATAATAAATCTGATTTCGGTGTTGACCATCTGGTGATGTCCATGTGTAGAGTCTTCTCTTGTGTCGTTGGAAGAGGGTGTTTGCTATGACCAGTGCATTTTCTTGGCAGAACTCTATTAGCCTTTGCCCTGCTTCATTCCATTACTCCAAGGTCAAATTTGCCTGTTACCCCAGGTGTTTCTTGAGTTCCTACTTTTGCATTCCAGTCCTTATAATGAAAATGACATCTTTCTTGGGTGTTAGTTCTAAAAGGTCCTGTACGTTTCCATAGAACCATTTAACTTCAGCTTCTTCAGCATTACTGGTTGGGGCATTGACTTGGATTACCGACATATTGAATGGTTTGCCTTGGAAATGAGCAGAGATCCATCTGTCGTTTCTGAGATTGCATCAAAGTATTGCATTTCGAACTCTTTTGTTGACTATGATGGCTGCTCCATTTCTTCTAAGGGATTCTTGGCCACAGTAGTAGATAGGATGATCATCGGAGTTAACTTTAAATACCCACAAATCCTTCACTCTTCTTCTTTAAAGGAGGAGGCACCAAGGCCGCAGAGGGAACAGTGTACAACTATCGCACACTCACTCTTCGTATCCAATCCATCCCTCAAAGCTCGATTTTGAATTAACTCAATTTTTCACTCAGTTTTCTGTCATCAGTGTGTTTATGCCACCCATTTGATATTTACTAAAGAATATTTTCTGTTGAAACATAAAAGTATTCTTTCCCCTCTCATTTAAATGTATGCTCTATATATTTCCAAAGATCTCAAGCCTTTTCACTTTAGGTATTCAGTAACTGTTGAAACACTGTTTCTTAAAAAACATGAGTTAAAGTGTATGTAAGATATTTAAAGTAGATCGATAGTGGCAAGCTGCTGCATAAGGCAGGGAGCTTAGCTTGGCACTCTGTGATAACCTAGAGAGGTAGGATGAGGAGGGATGGGAGGCCAAGAGGAAAGGGAGATATATATATACCTATGGCTGATTCACATTGTTGTATGGCAGAGACCAACACACAATTTTAAAGCAATTATCCTCCAATTTTTTTTTTAAGATCTTTTATTCCTTTTTGCCTTCCATGGTACAAATGACCTTATCTCTGCATATCGACAAATAGAACCTTTTTAAGAATTTCAAGATGCACACTGGTGCAACATTAGTTAAAAACTGGCAAAGGACTGTGGAGACATTCTGGCCCAAAATTCCGGAAACCAAATTTTAATTTAGAAAGATAATTACATAAAAAGTATAATCTGCCACAATGCTCCACTGGATAATATATAATACTGGGTTTTAACTAACTTCAGCTTGGTTTTTTGAGAACTGAAAATGTGTTTTCTTAAATTACACATGTTCTAAGAGTTGCCCGGTATAAACTCAAATCTGTTAAACTGATACACAACATACAAAAATGAGTTGTAACACTGTAATACTGTGAGGTTACAACATTGTTTCAGGTTGGGTTCTAAACTATTTATAAATATACTACTTTTTGTGTACATACGGGTTGTAATAGTTTTGTTTGCCATGTTGTTTAAAACAATTGAGCGAATCTAATACAAATGTTTGAACATTCATTTTTTTTTTTATAATTATTCTCAGTCAAATGGATGGGAATAGTTGGAATCTGAAGAACTGTAAATGCTCCTGCTTACTGATCAGATTCCCTATATTTTGTTTTAACACTAAACATTTGAAATCACAAAATGTATTACTTGATATGATTATTGTCACAAGAATTAAGTAGATATAGTAGAATAGCACTTTATTTGGGTTATGACCAACAATGTTAAAATTACATGTACACATATTAGTCAGTTTTCACTGTTATTATTTATTAACAAATGATCTGAAACTCTCAGTGGATTAAAACAATAAAAGTTTATATCTTACTTCATTATGTCTCAACTGCAGGTCAGCTACAGCCTCACTTCATTTGTCTTCTTTTACCAAAAGGGTCAGGCCTTATCGTGTAGAATGCCTTACTATTATTCCAATATTTCAACTTAAATAAAGCTCACTCCTGCTAAACACTCTTTGTGTGCTGGCAGGGAAAAAAAAAAAGTTCAGTGGCAGAACCACATGATGGCTCTTAGAGTTCTTGCTAGGATGTGGCAACATCATTCCCAAAGCAAGTAGCATGGCCAAACTAATATCAATAGAGCATGGAACTAGAGCCTCTTCCAGAAAGGGGAACATATCATTAAGAATGGTAACAGAATGTACCACAGGGTGTATGATACATCTCACTGCAACCACACTATATGAATGTCGATGAGGCACTAAAATAGGAATCAGGCAACTCTGATCTAGAAATCATAGAGAGAATAAATAGTTGTATTGAAATAGCATCTGCTTATTTCCTCTGCCTGCAAAGAACAGGAAAGGGTGTGTATGAAAACACACTGCCAAGTCCAGACACACACACACACGCGCCCAGTCACACACTGGTGTTGACAATCAGCAATCTTTGAAGACTGAGTTTCGCTGCCTCCCAAAGTCTTTAATTGGGTGTCAGTTAGGTTAGCAATAATTTCTGAGACTAAGGGGAAAAAGAATGCCTTGAAGGACAGTTATTTTCTGTGATGCCAGCTTCTGTGTTCTGTCTCTAACTGACGGCACTGGTTTGAGAGGTGAAAAATGTTTCTCTTTGTTCCGTTCGGTTCCCTTCAGTTGCTCAGTCGTGTCCGACTCTTTGCGACCCCGTGAATCGCAGCACATCAGGCCTCCCTGTCCATCACCAACTCCCAGAGTTCACTCAGACTCACGTCCATTCAGTCCGTGATGCCATCCAGCCATCTCATCCTCAGTCGTCCCCTTCTCCCCCTGCCCCCAATCCCTCCCAGCATCAGAGTCTTTTCCAATGAGTCAACTCTTCGCATGAGGCGGCCAAAGTACTGGAGCTTCAGTTTTAGCATCATTCCTTCCAGAGAAATCCCAGGGTTGATCTCCTTCAGAATGGACTGGTTGGATCCCCTTGCCGTCCAAGAGATCTCAAGAGTCTTCTCCAACACCACAGTTCAAAAGCATCAATTCTTTGGTGCTCAGCCTTCTTCACAGTCCAATTCTCACATCCATACATGACCACAGGAAAAACCATAGCCTTGACTAGACAGACCTTAGTCGGCAAAGTAATGTCTCTGCTTTAGAATATACTATCTAGGTTGCTCATAACTTTTCTTCCAAGGAGTAAGCGGCTTTTAATTTCATGGCTGCAGTCACCATCTGCAGTGATTTTGGAGCCCAAAAAAACAAAGTCTGACACTCTTTCCAGTGTTTCCCCATCTATTTCCCATGAAGTGATGGGGCCAGATGCCATGATCTTCGTTTTATGAATGTTGAGCTTTAAGCCAACTTTTTCACTCTCCTCTTTCACTTTCATCAAGAGGCTTTTTAGCTCCTCCTCACTTTCTGCCATAAGGGTGGTGTCATCTGCATATCTGAGGTTATTAACATTTCTCCCGGCAATCTTGATTCCAGCTTGTGTTTCTTCCAGTCCAGCATTTCTCATGATGTACTCTGCATAGAAGTTAAATAAGCAGGGTGACAATATACAGCCTTGACGTACTCCTTTTCCTATTTGGAACCAGTCTGTTGTTCCATGTCCAGTTCTAACTGTTGCTTCCTGACCTGCATACAGATTTCTCAAGAGGCAGGTTAGGTGGTCTGGTATTCCCATCTCTTTCAGAATTTTCCACAGTTTCTTGTGATCCACACAGTCAAAGGCTTTGGCATAGTCAATAAAGCAGAAATAGATGTTTTCCTGGAACTCTTTTGCTTTTTCCATGATCCAGCGGATGTTGGCAATTTGATCTCTGGTTCCTCTGCCTTTTCTAAAACCAGCTTGAACATCAGGGAGTTCACGGTTCACATATTGTTCAAGTCTGGCTTGGAGAATTTTGAGCATTACTTTACTAGCATGTGAGATGAGTGCAATTGTGTACCAAACAGGAAAAGAATAAGTTATTTTCCAAATCAAAAAAAGATTTATTATATATTATTATTCAGTCTACACCAGGAATATAAGTATTAGAAAAGAACACAAAATATGAGTCAATCTTCATAATTTTGCTGTCCTTGTAATTGTTACCCCAAGAAGTGTCAATCAGTCTTCCAAGTTATTTACATTAAGCAGGCAAGTGACCTGGCTTATGACTTCAACATATGTTGCATTAGAGGAATATTTAATGCTTAGAACTTGTACAGAGAAACAGGCTTGAACTGAAACTTTTGGAAGAGTAGGAAGTGATAAGGAGTTCAATATTTCATAATTTACAGTAACAGGAAGTAAAACAGTTACTGGCTAAAATAAGTCTTGGAATTAACCAGCCAGAATGAACTCATTAGGCAAAAAAACCTTTAGCAAAACCCGAGGTTAGTATATTTTTCTCATTAGTCATCTCTGGTCCCATAAAAGAGACAATCAAGACGACATAATCCTACTTTAATAAGGGCTTGCCAAATATAGCTCTTCAAAATTAATTAGCCTACTAATCATAAAAGAGAAATGAATAGGTAGGTAGACTCTCTAACACTGAAAATACCCTGAAGAAGTATCAGACCCATTTTATTCTATTAACATGTCTATTAGTTTCACCTCACATGATACTAATATTAACACACTGGATGATACTCTTATTAATAAATAATTTTCTTTTTTCTATATATATCTAATCTTCACAAAGATCCCATCATTCATATCTCCACTGAATCTACTTGGTAAAAAATTTATTTTTTAAAAAAATATCCTAAAAAACAGATGCCAGATGATCGCAAGAAATATCCATAAGAATGCAAACATCTTAGTGATCCTATCCCAATATGTATGGTTTTTTCTCATTAATGTTTGAGAGAGAGTATGTGGAATAAAGTAGCCTATTTTCTGATGGACCTCTGATGGATCCTTCCCCAGAGTTGGGGAAGGATCTTAGACAATATGGACAGATAAATGAAAAAATGACCAAGTGGAGGAAAAAATTCAATTACCAGTCTTGACGACTCAATATTTTATGTGATAAGATAGTTATATTTCATGTGTTTACCAAAGATCTTCAAAAAATACTGACAGAGAGAAGAATATTAGGGACTTCCTCTTCCACATAGGCTAGAATTTCATCTTGTATGGTTCTTCTAGTAGTCTTAACACTTAAGTGAACTAACGTAACCCCAACACAAATAACTTGGACATGACATGAGCTGAGGCACACATGATGTACCTGCACATTTCACACACAGACTCACTCAAGAGAGTTTCAGCGTGCTGCCACTACCCCAGGAATGAATGCACTAGGCGCTGAGGTGCAATGTCTGTGTGACCTGAGGCAGTTTGGATATGCTAGCTAGTCATGAGCTGGAAACAAAAACCTGGGTCACAAATACAAATGTGTAGTTATCAGCATATACTAATAGATGGTATTTTTAAAATGGAAATAAATCAGATCACTTAGGGATGTACTAGAGATACATCGGAGAAGGCAATGGCACCCCACTCCAGTACTCTTGCCTGGAAAATCCCATGGGTGGAGGAGCCTGGTGGGCTGCAGTCCATGGGGACGCACAGAGTCAGATACGACTGAGCGATATCACTTTCGCTTTTCACTTTCATGCGTTGGAGAAGGAAATGGCAACCCATTCCAGTGTTTTTGCCTGGAGAATCCCAGAGACAGTGGCCCCCGGTCTATGGGGTCGCACAGAGTTGGACACGACTGAAACGACTTAGCAGCAGCAGCAGCAGAGATACATGAAAAGAAGATTAAGGGAGACAGAAGAAAAAGTTGGCTTAAAGCTCAACATTCAGAAAACGAAGATCATGGCATCCAGTTCCATCACTTCATGGGAAATAGATGGGGAAACAGTGGAAACAGTGTCAGACTTTATTTTTCTGGGCTCCAAAATCACTGCAGATGGTGACTGCAGCCATGAAATTAAAAGACACTTACTCCTTGGAAGAAAAGCTATGACCAACCTAGATAGCATATTCAAAAGCAGAGACATTACTTTGCCAACAAAGGTCCGTCTAGTCAAGGCTATGGTTTTTCCTGTGGTCACGTATGGATGTAGAGTTGGACTGTGAAGAAGGCTGAGTGCAGAAGAATTGATGCTTTTGAACTGTGGTGTTGGAGAAGACTCTTGAGAGTCCCTTGGACTGCAAGGAGATCCAACCAGTCCATTCTGAAGGAGATCGGCCCTGGGATTTCTTTGGAAGGAATGATGCTAAAGCTGAAGCTCCAGTACTTTGGCCACCTCATGCGAAGAGGTGACTCATTGGAAAAGACTCTGATGCTGGGAGGGATTGGGGGCAGGAGGAGAAGGGGACGACAGAGGATGAGATGGCTGGATGGCATCACTGACTAGATGGGCATGGGTCTGAGTGAACTCCAGGAGTTGGTGATGGACGGAGAGGCCTGTCGTGCTGTGATTCATGGGGTCGCAAAGAGTCGGACACGCCTGAGTGACTGAACTGAACTGAACTGAAGAAATACCAATATTTAATGGTATCACAGACAGAGACAACTATTGAAATGGGAAAATCATTAGAAGCAGAAGAGGGAATTCTAAGCACAAGGAAGTGGTCAGTTCTAAGCAGGGTGAGTTGAACTCTGTTTCACAGAGGTTGTCAGTGATTTTCACAGTATTGGTTGTGGTGGCACTGGCACCCTGGGAGAAGAAGACAAGAACACACACACATGCACACTCAGTTATGATGTCCTCTGGTACATACACATCATATCCAGGATGCTCCATTGTTTGGAAAGCCTGGTATTTCTGTGATCATTCAATAACTGAAGCACCTTACTTCCAAACGGACTAACTTATATTGGCTACTACTATTTTTGCACTTCCCAGGTGGCTTAGTGGGAAAGAATCCACCTGCCAAGCAGGAGATGAAGGAGACATGGGTTCAATCCCTGTGTCAGGAAGATCCCCTGGAGGAGGAAATGGTAACCCACTACAGTATTCTTGCCTGGAAAATTCCGTGAACAGAGGAGCCTGGTGGACTGCAGTCCATGGGGTCGCAGAGTTGAACATGACTGAGCACATACTCAAGATCATATAAATAATTTGCTTATTGTTGCTAAAACATTCTATAATAATTGACTACATGTAAGACTGTGAAGCTAGGCAAGATCTTTAAAAATCGCCAGTGAAGAGTAAATGAGAGACTTTCATATGCAGACAGTTTCAGAACTAGTCGAAGCAGAAAGTTAATTTTTGCATATGTTATTAAACCTTTGTTCTTAGTTGAACTACCTAAAAAATTAAATTCTAGATTTATTCAAAGTAGTTGCTAATTTATCCATAAGTCCTTAATTGTAAAGAGATATAAGCAAGTTCAAGAAATTCCTAGAATATGCTTTACAGAATATCCTACCCTGCCCTCCCATCCGCTACACACACATATTATTTATTCAAGTCATAGATCTCAAGACCATTCAACCAGGAGAATCAAGATTTATACAGTAGTTGTAATTTATGTATGAACAACAGTGACCTCATGTGGCTAATGTTTCATGCCTGAAACTATTAGACTAAGAACAACAAGAAATAGTGTATGCTATCCATCAAAACTTATGTCATAATGAATGATTTGAGCTGCCCATGTCATGCAACATAATTTCTGTTTTAAGGCCTCTGATCACAATGCAAGCCTTTCCAAGGGCCAGTGTAGGTTCACTCTATGTATGTTTATAAGGTGAGATTGTTCAAAAATTAATATTATGGAATAGGATATGTTGAGGGCCAAGGGCCAAATCTTCCTTCTTTGTGTCACCAAAAGATTCAGTTCTGGTCTTTGTACATGGAAGCATTTGGTTCCAAACACTTTTTAAATTTCATCTTGCCTTCCTTGTTCTGGGTATTCTAATGTTAAAAGCAAATGCCTAGGCAATTAAAGACATAGACCTTTGGCACTTCATTGCCCAGTTGTTTCTAACTTTGAGAGAATGGCTGTATTTCTCTTATATTTCAGCAGTCCCTTAACTAACTTCAACAATGATAATAGTCACTACTTTCACTAAGGATTTCCTCAAAAACATATTTTACTGTGTTATCTGCTACTAGAATAAAAAGAGATTTCAAACATGTTATGTAACATTAAAAATAAGCAACCTCTAGCTCTTCTTTATAGTGAAACATAATATCCTTTATCATCAATTTAAAATTGCTATAGTTAAATCAAAGGTAAGTACCTAACTGCATCAGCAGCATGTTCCTCACTTGGGAATTCTTCTCTATCCTTACTACCAAGTGACACTAAAAGGTCACCAGCTTTGAGTAGGGCCCAGACAGTGCAAATTCTTAATAGTAGGACTGGGCAATAGTGTGACCAGACCCGGCACTTGAGCCATAGGACAATGCGGCCTCCATCATTTTAGAGGCATTTGTGATGGGAAACAATGCCATGTGGAGGTTATCGAAAGCCCCAGTGAAAGAATTACAATGTGAACACCTAAAGTGCTGAAGCAAAGCCATGTTTTCTACAGAAAAGAATTCTATGACATTGAAAAGAGCCCCTGGGGCCCAAGATGGAGCACCTGACCATAGAGCATCAGTGGACTGTTCTGCAAGAATTGCCCATATTGAGCTGGGAATTGTCAGATGCATCAAGGCCTGGAAGGCTAGCCCAGTAGCAATCCACCATAAAACAGAAATGATACGTCTAAGGATCAGACATGAGCAGCGCCAAAAGGCAAAGCAAGTTGCAAAAACAGGTGGCCCAGACTCCCATATCACTCACCAGTGTCACCCTGGCACCACTCCGTTGGCTAACATTTGTGGCCATATGGCAAGGGGAGGGGCTCCTAAAATCAAATGACAGGAGGAAAATGACTGGGCTCTTTTAAGGATGGGTAGGCTTGCTATATGCCTACAAGCTGAAAATGAACAGTAGCTATAGACCAGCACTGCTTAAAGGAGGGCCAGGAAGTCAGCAGGGAAGGAAATGCTCCCCAATAGGCACATCTTTGGGTGGTGTACTTGGTCATCCGCTTTGCAAGGAAGGGGCTTCCCTGGTAGCTCAGCTGGTAAAGAATCTGCCTGCAGTGTGGGAAATCTAGGTTGAATCCCTGGGTTGGGAAGATCTCCTGGAGAAGGGAATGGCAACCCACTCCAGTATTCTGGCCTGAGAATTCCATGGACTGTATAGTTCATGCGGTCACAAAGAGTCGGACACCACTGAGCGACTTTCACTTTGCAAGGAAAGAGAAATAGTCTGAGGTTGGAGTATATGGAACAACAGTCATCTGAGGATAGATTTTGGGAAGGAGAAAGATTTGGAGATCAGGGTTAAGGAGGTCTAGGGAAGGGGCATGTGGATGAATCTGTGGGGGTGGACCTGAATTATTTTATATTACATTATTAAAGCCCCCCAGAGAATACCCACACTCAATTCAGTCACTCAGTTGTGTCCAACTGTTTGTGACCCCATGGACTGCAGCATGCCAGGCTTCCCTGTCCATCACCAACTCCCGGAACTTGCTCAAACTCATTTCCATTGAGTCGGTGATGCCATCCAACCATCTCATCCTCTGTCATCCCCTTCTCCTCCTGCCTTTAATCTTTCCCAGCGTCAGGGTCTTTTCCAAGGAGTCAGTTCTTCACATATCCAAGCCCCCCAGAGAATACCCACACTAGAAAAGGCAGTGAATTACCAGTGTATTGACAAAGTAATCCAGCCAGGTGATGTCAACCAGCTGTTGTCATTAGCCACCCCAGCGCTGGCACAATGTTGGCATGAAAGCTGTAGCTATGGTGGGAGGAATGGAAACTCTCACTGGGCCTTACAGCATGGGTTCCCACTTACCAAAGATGATCCAGCTTCAGCTGCTACGATATCCAATTTGCCAGCAATAGAAATCAGTGCTGAACCTCAATATGACGCCATTCTTTAAGATCAGCTGGACAACTGGGATTATGTTGGTTACTTGACTCCTTTTCTGCTGGTAGGGCCTCAGCCAACACCACTATTATAAGCTTAAAGAGTGTTTGACACTCAGAAATGAAATTCTTTATATAATCGTATCAACTAAAGAACACACTTGAGTGCAAATTAGGTGAGGTTGTGGACATCTGACCACAGGATTCACTGGTTCTACTGCATACTGAACCTCCCAGAAGCTGTCGGCCTGACAGAGTAATGGAAAAGCCCTGAAGTCATAGCTGAGGTGTCAGCTTGGAGATCATATCCTGCAAGGATGGGACATCATTCCCCAGGATGTAGTATACAATGCCCCCACCCCCTGCCTCCTTTATCGATGGTTTTGCTTTCCTCACATTCAGTTACTCATGGCTGAAACACAGTACAAAAATATTAAGTGGAAAATTTCCGAAATAAAAAATTCATGACTTGCTGCCACTGTGGGTAGTCCGTTAATATCTCACACTAACCCACACCATCCCAGTTCCATCCTGCCTGGGAAGTGAATCATCCCTTTGTCCCACATACCTGCCCGTTAGTCACTTAGGCACAGTTAGTCACAGTGGTCAGCATGTCCATCATGGTATTGCAGTGCTTGTGTTCAAGGAACCCTTATTTCACTTAATTATGGCCCCAGTGTACATGAATGGTGATGCTGACAATTCACATATGCCGAAGAGAAGCTGTAAAGTGTTTCCTTTAAGCAGAAATGTGCAACTTCTCCACTTATTAAGAAAAAAAAAAAAGAAATCGTGTGCGGAAGTTGCTAAGGTCTATGGTAAAAACAAATCCTTTATCCATGAAATTGTAAAGAAGGAGAAAGAAATTTGTGCTAGTTTTGCACTTGTATTTCAAACTGAAAAAGTTACAGCCATAGTGAATGATTAAGTGCTTAACTAAGATAGAAAAGGAATTAAATTTGTACGAGAAGATACCTTGAGAGAGACTATATTAATGTAACTTTTATTATGGTATACTGTCATAATTGTTTTGTTATTTGTTATTATTTTTCATTTCTTATTGTGCCTAATTTATAAACAAAACTTTATCTTAGGTATGCATGTGTAAGAAAAAGCAGACTGTATGTAGAATTTGGTACTATCTGCAGTTTTGGGCATCTACTGAGGTCTTGTATCCCGCGTGGATAATGAAGGGGTTACTATACATACTGAAACAGTGACCTTATATGGTTCTGTGTCCCCAGTAGATAGAATGCTTGTGTCTGGATCTGGGAGGCCAGGCAAGAAAGTGGAATACCTCTGCTTAGTGTCACTCCCAGCGAGTTACTTGGGGACTGTGTGCTTCTCTTGCTTGCAGGTCTAGGCTCTGCAAGTCTGGGGGTGCTGGCTCCACTACAGAACATAGCAAACGTCCAGTTGAACTCTGAGCAGTGGCTGCAGCTTGGTCATTTGGGAACCCCATGAAAGAAGGAACCAAGTCACCACTTTCATAACCGGGTGGAATTAATCCTGATCCGCAGGAGGCTGCAAGGCTTCCAGTCTTCCTGTTTTGTAAAGGAAGCAGGGGCCAAAGTGTTTAGCATTCATGTGATCCACTGGCATATCTCGCAGAACTTTTCTGCCTGGTTGTGAGAGATACTTGATAAATGCAGCAGCCACAAGGGTATGGTGATTCGGAGCAAAGATATCTCAAGGAGAAGATAGGGCTAGCCCACAGAGTAAGCACCTAGACCTGCATAGGTACTTAACAGGCAGAAGAAATTCAGAATGTACAGCAGAGGAGATACTTTGGCTTCTAAAGTTGTTCGGGCAGGAAGGGGGACCCCTTCCAGGGCCCGAAAGTGGGCTCTTGTCTAACACTTGGAAATGAATTGTCTGAGGAGACACATATGCCGACAAAGCAAGAGATTTTATTGGGAAGGGACAACTGGGCAGAGACCTGTAGCGTAAGGGAACCCAGGAGAATTGCTCTGCCACATGGCTCACAAGTCTCAGGTTTTATGGTGATGGGATTAGTTTCCCGGTTTCTTTAGCCAATCATTCTGACTCAGCGTCTTTCCTGGTGGCACACGCATCAATCAGCCAAGATGGATGCCAGCGAGAAGTATTCTGGGAGGTGGTCAGACACGTGGTGTCTCCTTTTGACCTTTCCAGAACTCTTCTGGCTGGTGGTGGGTTATTAGTTCGCTGTTCCTTACCAGGACCTCCTGTCGTAAAACAACTCATGCAAATGGTTACTATGGTGCCGGCCAGGGTGGGTGGTTTCAATCAGTGTGGGTCCCCTAACAAACTTGCTGTAGCGGGGGGGGGGGGGGAAT
>SJXQ01009351.1:13489-52408 GCA_006408695.1 Aepyceros melampus
GGGGGGGGGGGGGGGGGGAATACAATTTGTCTTACTAATTTTCTTGCAGATCTCCCAGGAAAAAGAGACCAAATAGAACCTGAAGAAACTTTTACTAGATGGACCAAGCTTACAAAAATACAAAGCGTGTGGATGCAAGTTGCTCACAGAGGCTGTGATGTGTCACTCATATTTCCACCCCGTCAGCTCCCCAACCCCCAGCAAGCCTACCACCCCAGCTGCTTGGACCATTGTCTGCTGATAGCTCAGGAGATGAGCTCCTCCCTCCAAATTGCCTTCAAATGAAAGGAGATGCCTGGCCCCAGGTTATGTCTCCCACCACCAGTCAGTTCTCATCTGATGGTGGTGTTAGGGGAAGCACACTGATTGAAACCACCCACCCTCGCCAGGTGTCATAATAACTATTTGCATCAGTTGTTTTATGACAGGAGATCCTGATAAGGAATACGGAACTAATAAGCCACCACCAACTGGAAGAGTTCGGGAAAGGTCAAAAGGAGACACTGCGTGTCTGTCCACTTCCCGGAATCCCTTTGGCTAGCATCCATCTTGGCTGAGCAATGCGTGCGTCACCAGGAAAGAATCTGAATTAGAATGACTGGCCAAAGACCACCCGGAAACTAATCCCATCACCATAAAATATCCCATCACCATAAAACCCGAGACTGCGAGCCACGCAGAGCAGTTCTCCTGGGTTCCCTTACCCTACTGCTCTCCGCCCGGGTGCCCTTTCCCAATAAAATCTCTTGCTTTGTCAGCACATGTGTCTCCTCGGACAATTCATTTCCCAGTGTTAGACAAGAGCCCAGTTTCGGGCCCTGGCAGGGGTCCCTCTTCCTGTAACAGTGGGACCATATTAAAGGTACAAACTTTGGGCCCTTGCCTCAATTTGAGACAATTTGGCACAACTCTGAAAATATAACTATAAAAGTTAACAACAACTTCAATTAAAAAGAGCCAGGAGATGGGCTGGGAGAGTTCTTGTCTTATGATGATAAAAAGAGTCCAACAGGAAGAAGCAAGCCTCCTCTTCTTTCCTGGAAAGGACTCAGTCGATGAAAATCCAGGGGCTCTGTTTTCTACAGCCCTCCACACTTCCTTTTCCCCTCTATAAAAGAGTTCTCCTGTCCCTGGTATGCAGGGACTTGCATATGGCTTGCCAAGTTTTCAGGAACCCCTCTCCCCCACCATTCCCTGTATTAAAATACTTTGCTGATCTGTAGAGACCAGCCTGAGCAGCCTGAGGTTGTAAAAATTGTTTCTAGCCCTGATTTGTTCCCTAGCCTGTAATCAGTCTACCATGAGAGGCGCCACTAGGGACATAGGTATGAGAACAGTGTCTTCTGACTTCTTCGGGAGCATTCCAGGGAACAAGGAGAAAGGTTAAAAATTTATTAGGGGCTCTAAAGAAACAGACCTGCACCCACGGGCTCTTTGTTAATCTTAAATCAGGGCTATTGTCTTAAGAGGAAAAAAAACACAGAGGGGGATCATACTCGCATCTTAAGAATACAGCCCCCAAGAGTCAAGCTAAAAGTTGATTGCCTCGGGCCATTCAACTAAAGCAGCATAATTGTAGGTTAGTTAGCTATTTAGGCCTAATAACGAATGAACCTATCCCCGAAAAGGCCAAAGTTTGTGAACCAATCAAAACACTCCATCTCAACTGCACCTGTTTATGATTTTTTGCTTATAAACTGCTCTGTAACAATTGTTTGGGGTTCATCTCCTCGGGTGGAGATTGAACCCCGGCGCGTCGGCTTAATAAATCCTCTTGCTAATTGCATCGAGTCCGAGTCTCGGTGATCTTGGCGACAACGGGTCCTGGGCAAAGATCAGGAGGTCTAACAATACTAAATAACTTTTTCTTTTTTTTTGGCTGGAGAAATAACTGATAGTCTGTTTTAGGTCAATGAAACTTTAGAGACTTACCTCCTCTCTCGGATTGGCCAAGGTCTCTGCTGTGCCTGCATCTCAGTCCAGTTCTCTGTCTGCCCAATCCTACTGCTCTCACTCCTTTAGAAGAGCTTTTGTGGAGCACCCTCCCCAGTAAGCCTCCCTCACACAAACCTCAACGTCAGAGTTTGTTTTCTCAGGGGCACGATGTGAGACAATAATCTTTTAATGCTGTTTTCTCAATCACTTGATTTTTCATTGTAAAATAAGTTAATACTATTTTTAAAGAACCGATTTCAAATACCCAAAAATGTAGAGACATAGTTGGCTAAATTATTTCCCAACAATGCAAACAGACTCTCACTGCAAAGCATACATTTTTACTGTGTTACTTTTGGTTTTGGTTTCCCTTCTGATGCCACAAGGAAGCTCTGCTTTCCACCAGCCAATTCTCTTTCTTTCCAAGCAGAGTTTCTTATGAGACTTAGTTTTGCTTTTTTTCTTTTCTAGTTTAGATTTTACCCCCAAAATGCGAGCTATATAAGAAGGTATTAGCACAATAGAAGCAAGGAGAAAAAAAAAAAAAAAAACTTTTGCTTTTTTCTAAATACCCTATAGGAAGTTGTAAAAAGATTCATGCATAACAATTGGATGTAAATTTAGGTAATGATTTGGATCTTCTCCAACTGCAGCCGCAGCCTGGCAAACAACAGATTTCCTTAGAAATTCATTGTAGCTCAAACATAAAATTCTTGTTTCACCATGGCTAATTGACATCACACAAGCATATGTAATGAGTTTTTCAATAAAGAAACAAATACCTTTTGTGTAGCAGGAGTAAGAAGGCCAAAATGGAAGAATATTTCAGTAAATGAGTCAAGACAGGGATTCAGATGTTTTAAGTCTTTTCATTTATATCACTGATTCGAAGAATTTCCAGATGAAAAAGTGGCAGCATTTTGTGACAGAGGCATTCTAGAGTAATTATTGGGGGGGGGCAACAAAAACACCCCAAGTTCCCCATATTTAATTAGTATAAAAATATTAGCCTTGCAGATTTAGCTTCTTTTTTTCTTTCTTTTTTTGGACTGGGGATACAGAGGAAAAATAACTAATATATAATATAGACATGGGATGAGTTCAAAATCACTGCTTTCTCAGCCCATGTGATTTATTCAACTTGTTATTTTTAAACCATTTTTTGAAAATCTGCAAGCGTCTAGAAAAGATTTAAGATGACAAAAAACTAAAGCAAATAAGCAAAATAAGATGATACATAAGAGAATAAACGAATATGAATAGAAATCAAAATGAGAGTGGAGTTAATCAGTTAGGAATTAGATTAGCAAACAAAAATTTCCTTATCTGGGCAGTACATTTCATGGAAGATTGTTAATTTGGCTAAACTTTCTAGCAGCCATCAAAAAGAGGAATGATGATAAGGATTCAATTGACAGCTTCTACAAACCAGGGAAAAGCAACAAATTAAAATAAGTATAATGCTCCTCATTGCTGAGAAACATTTTTCCTGAGGCTTACCAGAGATGCCATCATATTGTAATTTAAAAAAAACTTCAATTAGATTATGTGAGAAAATTGTTAAGAAACAAAAGTTTTCAGGGGAACCCTTTTGCTTCCTTAGCAAGCAATTTGTTGTTTTCATAATGTCCCTCAATTTAAGCCAATAACACAATACTAAGAAGCAAAGTCAGCAAATAAAATTTAAATAAAGTCTACTTCAGATACTATGAAAGAGAAAATTACTGTGACACTTCTTAAAATGGTCAGGAATACTTTACTCAAGACTACTGATTGTAAAAGGAAAAGAGATCAGGTTCAAGTCCAAGTACAATGTGAAGATTTATAGGCAAGGTTCAGGATGATGGCGATCGGTGATCGAGACTTAGTAAGAGGAGACATCAAGGGCAGGAAGATTTCTTGCTAAACTGGCTTTATAGAATTTTTGCTAAAGGCTTCAGATCAAGGACTTACACAAGGAAGTTAGGGGATGTGGATCTTGATCAGATATTAAGAGTGGGGGAATTCTTGGCAAAATGACTTAGCTGAATTCTTGCTAAGACTGGACAATGCAGGTTTGGCAAATGTAGGACAGACCCAAAAGACCACTTGTGAGACCTAGACAAGAAGAGACCGCAAAGGAGACTAGCGTTTGGTCAAGGATAGAGTCTTAGTCAGTATCTACTGTGAGCTAGGGCTTCCCTGATAGCTCAGTCGGTAAAGAATCTGCCTGCAATGCAGGAGACCCCAGTTCGATTCCTGGGTTGGGAAGATCTGCTGGAGAAGTGATAGGCTACCCACTCCAGTGTTCTTGGGCTTCCCTTGTGGCTCAGCTGGTAAAGAATCCACCTGCAGTGTGGGAGACCTGGTTCAATCCTTGGGTTGGGAAGATCCTACGGAGAAGGGAAAGGCTACCCACTCCAGCATTCTGGACTGGAGAATTCCATGGATCATACAAGTCCATCGTCTCACAAAGAGTCTGGTATGGCTGAGTGACTTTCACTTCACTTCACTGTGAGTCAACATCAAAGACTACCAAGATCTGTTCAAAAAGAAGTTTGGCAAATAAGTATACTTTGGTTAGGACGTCTGCATCTAAAGCAACAGCCTGCAGTGAAGCAAATCTCCATGTCAAATACTGCAGGATGAGAAAAAGGAACAATGGATAGTTATTTCCCACTCCTCATGCTTCCAAATGAAGGCACTTCCATTAGAACAGCAGTTCTCATTTTTTTTCTCTCAGGATACATTTTCACTTTTAAGTACTACTGAGGACACCAAAAAACTTTTGTTTACAAGAGTTATCTTTTTTATATAGGGAACTGTGAGAATTTAAAAATATTTAGTTATTAATTCATTTAAAATAGCAGCAATAAACTTTTCTAAGTTAATATAAGTAACATAGTTTCATAAAATAATATTTTTCAAGCCAAAAAATCAGTGTGATGAGATGCATCACTTTACATTTTTTGTAAATATTTTTAATGTCTGAACTTAATAGAAGACAGCTGGGTCTTCATATTTGTTTCTCATTCCCTTGGACAAAGTATATTTTTCTGGTTGAAGTACATAAGAGGATCCAGTCTCACACAAACATGTGGTTGAAAAGGAAGACCTTGAAGAGCTCTAAAAGGAGGCCTTGCAGATCCTCCGACCACAATTTAAGAGCCATTCCTAACCTTTGATTCTCCACTCATTCCCCTCTAGAGAGGAGGTGTGAATTTACCAACAGATTATTGTGCTGTTGCAGTCACTCAGTGGTGTTCAACTCTTTGTGACCCCATGGACTGCAGCATGCCTGGTTTCCCTGTCCTTTGCTATCTCCTGGAGTTTGCTCAAACTCAAGTCCATTGAATCAGTGATGCCATTCAACCGTCTTATCCTCTGTCATCCCTTCTCCTCCTGCCTTCAATCTTTCCCAGCATCCGGGTCTTTTCCAATGAGTCGGCTCTTTGTATCAGGTGGCCAAGGTATTGGAGCGTCAGCATCAGTCCTTCCTATGAGTATTCAGAGTTGACTTCCTTTAGGATTGACTAGTTTGATCTCCTTGCTGTCCAAGGGACTCTCAAGAGTCTTCTCCAGCACCACAGTTCAAAGGCATCAATTCTTCTGCACGCATAGAAGGAAAAAAAAGGGGAGGTGCTGCTCTCTATGTCATAACTAGGAGCAGTTTGGGATTATCTAGTGTCACCTTTGGATTTCCCAAGTGGTGCTAGTGGTAAATAACCTGCCTGTCAATGCAGGAGAGTAAGAGATTCGGGTTCAGTCCCTGGGTCGGGAAGATTTCCTGGAGGAGGCTATGGCAATCCTTGCCTGGAGAATCCTATGGACAGAGGTGGGCTATGGACAGCCAGCCTATGGTCCATAGAGTTACAAAGAGTTGAATACAACTGAAGCAACTTAGTAGCAGCAGCAGCGCAACCTCTGTCTGCTGAATTCTGGGGCATCACTGTTTATTTTGTACAGAGTTAAAGACACATTTTTTCAGGTGGACATTTATAAGGGAAATAAAAAGTTAAATATTTATCTCCATCTGTCTGACTGCTGTGCTGATCTCTCAATCAGTTTGGAACACAAGAGCACAAGACACGAGAGTTATTTACTGACCCTCTTAAATGCCAGCAAATGGAAGGACATATGCTGGGCTGCCCAAAGCCATGCTGCCTTGAAAATACAATGTCAGGAACGACAAGGGAATAAATTTTAAAGTCTTCTCATTTGGGATGTTAAGTAAAATTTTAATTTTAGGAATATGTGTAATTATGTATATCAATAATCTAGAATAAGCATAAAAATTAGAAGAAACTGGAAAGAAGGCATATGCCTAAGAAAACAACTTTGAATCATTTGGATTTATAAGCTAAAGGAATAGTCAAAAGAAAACCTGTTTCTTAAATACATAACTTTTCTACAAGATTATGTACCTACGTAGAGTAGGAGCTCAGAATTAGAATTATAAGATACCAAATCTGCTGAGCTTCATTTGACTTGTAATAACCAGTGGACAGAGGAGCCTGGCAGGCTACAGTTCACGGGGTCTGCAAGACTTGGACATGATTAAGCACATGCAATACATACTTGCTAGACACCAAAAATTATTCTAGTGAAATACTTAATATAGGTAAGCAAAATGAAAATAAATAATTCAAAATACTGTTTAAAGGACCACAGCAAAAATGTCTGTATATTGAGGCTTCATGACAGGCACAATGAGGTACTAAGGAAAAACACATATAGACATTTCTGTGTTTTTGTACACCAAAGAAATAGTCAAGTGTCTTTCTCTGCATTAAATGAAATTTTACTGACATAACTAAAAATTAGTAATATGACACTGAAATATAGCCTCCCACCCAAACTTAGTCTAAATGTTAATTCAGTTCAGTTCAGTTAGGTAGTTGTGTCCAACTCTTTGTGACCCCATGGACTGCAGCAAGCCAGGCCTCCTGTCCATCACCAACTCCCGGAGTTTACTCAAACTCATGTTCATCAAGTCAGTGATGCCATCCAACCATCTCATCCTCTGTCATCTGCTTCTCCTCCCATCTTCAACCTTTCCCAGCATCAGGGTCTTTTCAAATGAGTCAGTTCTTCGCATCAGGTGGCCAAATTATTGGAGTCTCAGCTTCAGTGTTAGTCCTTCCAATGAATATTCAGGACTGATCTCCTTTAAAATGGACTGGTTGGATCTGCTTGCAGTCCAAGGGACTCTCAAGAGTCTTCTCCACAGTTCAAAAGCATCAATTCTTCGGCACTGTTTTCTTCACAGTCCAACTCTCACATCCATACATGACCACTGGAAAAACCATAGCCTTAGCTTTTCTTTCAAGGAGCAAGTGTCTTTTAATTTCATGGCTGCAGTCAACATCTGCAGTGATTTTGGAGCCCAAGAAAATAAAGTCTCTCATTGTTTCTATTGTTTCCTCATCTATTAATTACACTAAAAGTCAGTGTAATTTATTTCTTATACTCTCTTATACTTCCATGAGATTTTTCAATTCATGGAAGTATGATTTCTTACCCACAAACTCTGGGAGCAAAATACTTTCAATTAGAGTATAGGATTTCTTAGAAAAAACCGTCATGTCATATAAGTAAATATGGAGGTTTTAAAATTCAAGTTAGTGTTTTGAATATTTAAAATGGTTTCTGCTTGAATGAATAAACAAATGTTCCTTTAATTTATGCTTTCTTGTTAGCTACATCATCATCACTATTTACAGCTCTTTTCTAAGGACTATCTGCACTTAACATACTTCTTAAACTGTCACGAGTAGTTCCAACCCCATTATCTGCACTATTAATCATAACAGTCAGACCAGATGTCCTTGCCTTTAGACTAAGACCAGCATCAAAGTAAGGCCAGTATGGCAGTCATTTTAGGTGAATATTTTAAGAGGGGGTGTCAAAAAACTCAGCATAAATGATATTTAAA
Source organism: Aepyceros melampus (assembly GCA_006408695.1). Classification (NCBI taxonomy): domain Eukaryota; kingdom Metazoa; phylum Chordata; class Mammalia; order Artiodactyla; family Bovidae; genus Aepyceros; species Aepyceros melampus. The sequence goes on from SJXQ01009351.1 coordinate 21,339, forward strand.
TGTCCTATTTTTAAAACTGTAATAAACAAAATAACAAATTTTTTTAAAAAGGTAGGCTGTTTGTTGCATGGCTTTGTGTTACTGGGCAACACAAATGACAGTCTTCCAATCAGCACGAATTTTCCAAGTTCCCATCCAGAGTGGGCTTGTGAGGATTCACGATGATGTGTAAACAGACTGGGAAATATGGAGCTTTACGTGTAGTCACTATATTTTATAATAAAGCTTCTATTAACTTTTAACCCTTGGTTCAAAATATGGGAGGACATTTTGATAAGCGTACTAGGGGTGCACATTTCTGGTTTTGTCTGAGACCAGTATGGCTATGCCGGGCACTGATGGACATCACTTTCATGCCTTTTGTTCTTACGTTAACTGTGTGCTGTGAACGCAAAATTTCTATCTCTTCCCTTTACGTCACAGTTCAGCTTCTTCTAAGTAGCTTTTACGTTCTCCTCTACCTCATCTCAAATTTCACCCATTCTTCACTTTCTACTCCATGGGAAATCTACCCACTAATGTCTTAAATGACATTCATATTGCTAAATCCAGTGGGTCCTTTGCAGGCTTCATTTTACTTCACTGCTTAGCATCTTTCAAGGTTGTGGATTACTGTGTTCTTCCAGAGACAATCTTTCGGGTAGCTACCATGGGTAGCTATCATGATAGCTATCACGACATCACACTCTGTTTTCCTTCTACCCTTCTGCCTACTTTTTATTACTGGTTTCTCCTCTTCTATATACCATTAAATGCTGGCATTTCTAACGTCATACTCTATTCGTATTCTCATTCTATACTTACTATTTGACAACTAATATTCATCTATAAACTCACAGGCACCTATATACTCATGACATTACATCTATAGCTTTAACTCAGAATCAGACTCAATTGCTTTCTCTCTACATCCACTTGAATCTCTGAAAGTCATTTCACCGTCAGTTTATCCAAGACCAAATAACTTTCTGTCCTACTTAAGCCTTTTTCCATCCAGCAGTTCAAATGAGAAATCAAGGAGTAATCTCTCATATATCTCTCCCTTCCCATATCATCCAGAACTCTCTCCCATCAAATGAAAAATCAATCTCACTTGAGCAGCTCAAATGAGAAATCAAGGAGTAATCTCTCAGATATCTCTCTCATCCCATATCATTCAGAATCCATCCACATCAGGAACCTCTATGGCCCTCTCTCTAATCTACTTGAGGCAGAAGACAGATGGGCACCCCCAGCGTAAAGTAATTGGAGATTCATTCCCCATTAACTGAAACTTCAAGATGAGAATAGCAATTAAGGGAGAAGACTGGGCCCTTCCCAGACCACATGTCTCTCATTCCCAAAGTCAGGAGACCTCCCTGACCAGGCATTGCAGAAAAGGCTCCTTGCAGGACAAATGGGGAGCAATGCTCTACCCAGATGCCTTTGCAGTAGGAACCATCTTGACTAAGAGATGCATAAACATACATAGAAGGATCCTAAGACATACCAAATATGAACTGTGAACCAGGCAAATCAAAATTATCGGTGAAAGGAAATCTGAAAAAAAAATACCCTATAAAAGTAATTCAAAGTGCCACAGGAAGTGACACAGGGACTTTCTTTCTGAGTCTGCCCATGTGCCTATCCACAGGTACTGTACTCTTTTTCCTTATTACTTTACTTGCTGCACTACTTTCTGTCTTTGTGGGAATATTTTTCCACAAAGCTGAAGGGCCAGGGCCCTTTGTCACTGACCACTGGTCTAGTGGCTAGGATTTGCTGGTCTCACTACCATCACCCAGCCCTAATCTCTCACTGGGAACCCAAGCCCCACTCCAAGCCATTGCAGGCCAAGGCCACCCAAGAACATATTTGTTCAAATCATCTAGAATATTCTAATAACCCCAACTACTTTCCCTGGAAAACTCTTTTCTCCCCTTCAAATTGTTCACACGGAAGCCAGAGTTAAGCAAAATTGTTGTTTTTCTTTATTCTAAAGAGATTAGAGGCTAAAAATTCCAATTAAGAGCATTCTGCAGTTCAAGCAAGATGTAATAAAGGGATAGAAAGGCTAATAAGTTACAGATTCAAACTGTTTTTAAGAAATGGGAGTGACAGCACACAGAAACTGACTGGAGGGCGTGAAGAAAGGCCATAAAGAAACCCCTTGTTTCTTGGAGAACCATAGGGTTCGAACATGTTGAACATGATCTTATGATTTGGAAACTGGACTGATGATTTCAGCTCAGGTGTGCCAAATTCCATAGCAGCATGTTTTCGGTACTTCTTGCATGTTAGCACGTAAGTATGAAAGCTTTGCTCTCTGAAAATCTCTTTGATACTACATCCTCCTTCTGTTCTGGGCTGCTGCTGCTGCTAAGTCACTTCACGCATGTCCGACTCTGTGTGACCCCATAGACAGCAGCCCACCGGGCTCCCCCGTCCCTGGGATTCTCCAGGCAAGAACACTGGAGTGGGTTGTCATTTCCTTCTCCAATGCATGAAAGTGAAAAGTGAAAGGAAGTCGCTCAGTCGCGTCTGACTCTTCCCGACCCCATGGACTGCAGCCTACCAGGCTCCTCTGCCCATCAGTTAATTCTCTAAATTAAAATGCTTCTTCTCCCTAAGAGTTCTTGAATTTTCTGTCACTTCTCTAACCCAATGGCCAGTATCTTAGTGTAATTGATTATTATTTATTTGCATATAATTTCTTTCCCTCAATTAATTTTCCACATTGCTGTCAAATGTATTTGTTATTTGCACCACTATTTAAGATCCTTGAATGTTTACAGACACCAGCATTTAAAAATTCCATAACAGGATATATGAAACCTTCTGTAATGTGATCTTTACCTCTCTTACTCTTCCCCCCAAGAAATTTCTATTCCCTCAATGCTTTCTTTCTTATGTTCATACTTTTATAATACATATTTTGATCTCCTTGCTAAAATACTTTTTCCACTTGATCTTTTTATGGTTAACATCCATTTGGTGTTCAAATTTCAATTCTTATTCTACCTTCTTCTTCAGGAAGCCTTTCTGACAAGTTGCTTTCTTAGCTAGCTCACTCCTTCCATGCACCTGTATAGCACCTTATAGAATATTTATTTTTATAATACACTGTATAGCACCCTATGGAATATATATTTTTATAATACACTGTCATGTTTCATTTGTCTGACTTCTCCATTACTTTAGATAGCTTGATACCAGAAACTAATAATATTATATAATGAGGAAATACAAGCTGGTCATAAAGAATTTATTCTGGATTCAGATAACCTGCACTCAAATTCCTACCTGGTCATTTCTAATGATTTGCTAGTTTCATCATCTGAAAAAAGTAAGTCATAAAAATATTTATCTTAAAAGCATTTTGTAGACATTAAACTAGATTAAGCATATAAAATTAGCATAAGATAAACCAAGCAAACCAAAGTAAAATGGTAAAGACTTCATCAGAGTAACCAGAGCCCATAAAAGTAGACTAGAGCCTGCATGCTAAACCTAAAGAAAGTGATTGCCTGAAAAATAAAAGATCTAAACAGGACTCAGTTTCCTAACATAATAAACAATAATACCCAGGATGCAACTGAAGATCACCCACATTCCAAGAACAAGGAAAATCACAACCTGAATCATAAAATTCAAAGAGAAACACTCAGGAAAATAAAATGTTGGAATTATTTAATAAAGATTTTTAAATCAATGAACATGACCATGCTTCAAGAATTGATTACGGTATTGTCTTAGAGTAAACGAAAAAATTGAAAATCTTAGCAAAGAAACAATGCAGAGATAAACATATAGATCAATGGCACAGAATAGAGAACACAGAAAGAGACCCACATCAGTTCAGTTCAGTTCAGTTACTCAGTCATGTCCGACTCTTTGCAACCCCATGGACCACAGCATGCCAGGTCTCCCTGTCCATCAAAAACTCCCAGAGTTTATCCAACTCAAGTCCATTGAGTTGGTGATGCCATCCAACCATCTCATCCTCTGTTGTCCCCTTCTCCTCCTGCCCCCAATCCCTCCAAGCATCACAGTCTTTTCCAAGGAGTCAGTTCTTTGTATCAGGTGGCCAAAGTATTGGAGTTTCAGCTTCAACATCAGTCCTTCTAAGGAACACTCAGGAATGATCTCCTTTAGGATGGACTGGTTGGATCTCCTTGCAGTCCAAGGGACTCTCAAGAGTTGTCTCCAACACCACAATTCAAAAGCATAAATTCTTCAGCATTCAGCTTTCTTTATAGTCCTACTCTCCCATCCATACATCACTACTGGAAAAACCATAGCCTTGACTAGATGGACTTTAGTCGGCAAAGTAATGTCTCTGCTTTTGAATATGCTATCTAGGTTGGTCATAATTTTCCTTCCAAAGAGTAAGCGTCTTTTAATTTCATGGCTGCAGTCACCATCTGCAGTGATTTTGGAGTCCCCAAAAATAAAGTCTGACACTGTCTCCACTGTTTCCCCATCTATTGCCCATGAAGTGATGGGACCAGATGCCATGATCTTAGTTTTCTGAATGTTGAGCTTTAGGCCAACTTTTTCACTCTCCTCTTTCACGTTCAACAAGAGGCTCTCTAGTTCTTCTTCACTTTCTGCCATAAGGGTGGTGTCATTGCATATCTGAGGTTATTGATATTTCTCCCGGCAATCTTGATTCCAACTTGTGCTTCCTCCAGCCCAGCATTTCTCCTGATGTACTCTGCATATAAGTTAAATAAGAAGGGTGACAATATACAGCCTTAAGGTACAACTTTTCCTATTTGGAACCAGTCTGTTGTTCCATGTCCAGTTCTAACTATTGCTTCCTGACCTGCATACAGATTTCTCAAGAGGCAGGTCAGGTGGTCTGCTAGGCCCATCTCTTTGAGAATTTTCCACAGTTTATTGTGATCCACACAGTCAAAGGCTTTGGCATTGTCAATAAAGCAGAAATTAATGTTTTTCTGGAACTCTCTTGCTTTTTCGATGATCCAGCAGATGTTGGTAATTTGGTCTCTGGTTCCTCTGCTTTTTCTAAAACCATCTTGAACATCTGGAAGTTCACGGTTCATGTATTGCTGAAGCCTGGCTTGGAGAATTGTAAGCATTACTTTACTAGTGTGTGAAATGAATGCAGTTGTACAGTAGTTTGAGCATTCTTTGGCATTGTCTTTCTTTAGGATCGGAATGCAAAGTGACTTTTTCTAGTCCTGTGGACACTGCTGAGTTTTCCAAATTTGCTGGCATATTGAGTGCAGCACTTTCACTGCATTGTCTTTCAGGATTTTAATAGCTCAACTGGAATTTCATCACCTCAACCAGCTTTGTTTGTAATGATGCTTTCTAAGGCACACTTGACTTCACATTCCCAGATGTCCGGCTCTAGGTGAGCTATCAAACCATTGTGATTATCTGGGTCATGATAAGTATGCACAAGAGACTTTTTCCAAAATAAAAAGTCAACTGAATAGAGGAATAATAGAGCATTATTTATTTCCAAATAAATGATGCTGGGACTACTGAGCATCCACCGGCAAAAAGAAAAAAATAAAATCCTTGACCCAAACTTCACCCCTTATACAAAAATAATTTTAGGTTGATCATGGACTTACATGTAAAACATAAACTATGAAACTTTTTAGAAGAACAAGAGAAGAAAAATAATCTTCTGGATCTAGAACTGAACAGAGTTTTTAGAACTGATACCAAATGAACGGATACCATTTGTAAAAACTGAGAGACTGAACCTCATCAAAATTAAAACTTTTGTTCTCTGTGAGGCCAGGTGAAGAGGAAGAAAAGATAAGCTGCAAGTTGGGAGAAGATATTTTTAATATGTATCTGATATAGAACTAGTATCCAGAATAAAAGAATTCTTAAAACTCAACATTATAATAAATCCAACTAGAAAATGAGCAAAGGAGATGACCAAACATTTCACCAAAAAGGACATACAGTTAACAAATGTAAAAGACTCAATAATTTTGTTCCCCTCCAAATTTCATATGTTGAAAACTATTCCCAAAATGTAATTGGAGATGGGGCCTTGCAAGGTAATTAGGTCGTGAGGGTGGAGCCCACATAAGTAGGATTAGTACCCTTATAAAAGGCTTCCCAGGTGGGAAGAATGTCAGTGCAGAAGACACAAGAGATGAGGGTTCAATCCCTGCGTCAGGAATATCTCCCAAAGTAGCAAATGGCAACCCACTCCAGTATTCTTGCCTGGAAACATTCCGTAGACAAAGGATCCTGGCAGGCTATAGTCCATGTGGTTGCAAAGAGTCAGACTTTATTGAGCCTGTGCGGATGTGCACACACACACACACACACACACACACATACACACTCTTATAGAAGAGATTCCAGAGAGCTCCCTAACCACATCCACCATATAAGGACACAGAAAGGAAAAGACAGCTGCTTATGAATAGGAAGTGGGCCCTCACTAAACACCGTGATTTGATCTTAGATCTCCCAGCCTCCAGAATGATGAGAAATAAATGCTTGTTCCTTAAGCTACCTTGTTGTTCAGTTGTTCAGTTGTGTCCAAATCTGTACGACCGTGGACTGCAGCTAACCAAGCTTCCCCATCCTTCACCATCTCCTGGAGCTTGCTCAAATTTGTGTCCACTGAGTCAGTGATGCCATTCAACCATCTCATCCTCTGTCATCCCCTTCCCTCCTGCCTTCAATCTTTCCCAAATTGCAAGGCAGGAGGAGCCCTGAATGGTTTAAGATAACAACAAGCATATGAAAAGATATTCTCCTCTATTAGTTATCAGTCAGTTCAGTTCAGTCGCTCAGTCGTGTCCGACTGTTTGTGACCCCGTGAATCGCAGCACACCAGGCCTCCCTGTCCATCACCAACTCCTGGAGTTCACTCAGACTCACATCCATTGAGTCGGTGATGCCATCCAGCCATCTCATCCTTGGTCGTCCCCTTCTCCTCCTGCCCCCAATCCCTCCCAGCATCATGGTCTTTTCCAATCAGTCAACTCTTCGCATGAGGTGGCTAAAGTGCTGGAGTTTCAGCTTTAGCATCATTCCTTCCAAAAAAATCCCAGGGCCGATCTCCTTCAGAATGGACTGGTTGGATCTCCTTGCAGTCCAAGGGACTCTCAAGAGTCTTCAATACTACAGTTCAAAAGCATCAATTCTTCCGTGCTCAGCTTTCTTCAGCGTCCAACTCTCACATCCATACGTGACCACAGGAAAAACCATAGCCTTGACTAGACAGACCTTTGTTGGCAAAGTAATGTCTCTGCTTTTGAATATACTATCTAGGTTGGTCACAACTTTTCTTCTATGGAGTAAGCGTCTTTTAATTTCATGGCTGCAGTCACCATCTGCGGTGATTTTGGAGCCCCCAAAAGTAAAGTCTGACACTGTTTCCACTGTTTCCCCATCTATTTCCCATGAAGTGATGTGTCCGGATGCCATGATCTTTGTTTTCTGAATGTTGAGCTTTAAGCCAACTTTTTCACTCTCCTCTTTCACTTTCAACAAGAGGCTTTTTAGCTCCTCTTCACTTTCTGCCATAAGGGTGGTGTCATCTGCATATCTGAGGTTATTGATATTTCTCCCGGCAATCTTGATTCCAGCTTGTCTACTTCCAGCCCAACATTTCTCATGATGTACTCTGTATATAAGTTATATAAGCAGGGTGATAATATACAGCCTTGATGTACTTCTTATCAGGGAATGCAATTTAAACCCACAACAAGGTATCACTATACATCTATTAGGCAGGCTAATTGAAGATGAGATGGCTGGATAGCATCACTGACTCGATAGATGTGAGTCTGAGTGTATTCAGGGAGTTGGTGATGGACAGGAAGGCCTGGCATGCTGCTGATTCATGGGGTCGCAAAGAGTCAGACAGGACTGAGCGACTGAACTGGACTGAACTGAATATTAAAAAAAATAGCAACACCAACAAATGCTGGTGAGGATACAAAGAAACTGGACAGTTCATACATTATTGATGGCAATGCAGAATGGTAATCCCACTCTGAAAATTTGTTTGGCAGTTTTACAGAAAACTAAACATATAATTATCATATGATAGAGTAATAATACTGTGGAATACTTTTTCCAGATAAATATAAAATCTACCTCTCTAAGAAATTATATATTAAATGTTTATAGCAATTTTATTCAGAATAGCTAAAAACAGGAAACAAGTCAGATGTCCTTCAATAGGTAGATGGTTAAATATATGCTGGTACGCCAGTACTGTTGCTGTTGTTCAGTTGCTGCTGCTGCTAAGTCACGTCAGTCGTGTCCGACTCTATGCAACCCCATAGACGGCAGCCCACCAGGCTCCCGTCCCTGGGATTCTCCAGGCAAGAATACTGGAGTGGGTTGCCATTTCCTCCTCCAGTGCATGAAAGCGAAAAGTGTAAGTGAAGTCATTTAGTCATGTCCGACTCTTTGAGACCCCATAGACTGTAGCCTACCAGGCTCCTCCATCCATGGAATTTTCCAGGCAAGAGTACTGGACTGGGTTGCCATCACCTTCTCCATGTCATTAGAATAGCTATTCTCAAAAAGAAAGAAGTAATAAGTGCTGGCAAAGATGTGGAGAAAAAGGAACCTCATGCACTGCTGGTAGGAATGTAAATTGGTGCAGCCACTGTGGAGAACGGTATGGAGAATCCTCAAATAATTATAAAGAGAATTACAATATGACCTAGTGATCTCAGTTCTAGGTACTTGTTCATCGCTAGGTTGTGTCTTTTGTGACCCCCATGGATTGTAGCCCACCAGGCTCCTCTGTCCCTGGAATTTACCAGGCAAGAATACTGGAGGGGGTTGCCATTTCCTTCGCCAGGGGACCGTCCCGACACAGGGATCAAACCCTCGTCTCCAGCATTGCAGGTGGATTCTTCTCCACTGAGTCATCAGGGAAGCCCATATTGGTACTACTTAGCAATAACACAGAATGAACTCTTGATAGATGCCCAATAATTTAGATGAACCTTCAGGGAATTTTGCTGAGCAGAAAAAGAATGCAATCACAAAATGTTACATATTGTACAATTTCATTTATATAACACTTCTGAAGTGACAAAATTTTGGAAATCAACACATGACTGATTATCAGGGGTTAGTGATGCACATAAAAGGATAACATTAGGGATACTTGTGATGGAACTTTTGTTATCTTGGTTCTTATGGTAGACACATGAATTCATAAAACTGTACTGAACTAAATATACAAAGAGAGAGAGAGAAAGAACAATGAGTACAACAAGTAAAACCTGAGAAATCCAAACAAGATTTATGGATTATATTAATGTTAATATCTTGGTTGTGATATTCTACTAGTTTTATGTTATCATGGGGAGAAATGGTAACAGGTATGGGATGTCTGTTATTTTCCACAACTGCATGTGACTTTACAATTATTTCAGTAAAAATTTAAATTAAAAAATGAAGGTGAAATGTTTCCTCTAAAGGTGATTCTTGGATACCTTCTGACTTTAATGTGCAAGAAAGTTTCTACAATGTCAGTGTTGTTGATGAGGACAACTGAAGAGCCAGAGAACTGTTCCCAATTTGTGTCATGTTTCTATACCCTCCATGAACAAGGCTGTCCTCCAGTCTTTCATCTCTCTAATTAATCCTGTTTTCTCAGACTCTTCAGTGAGATCTTGTTCCTCTTCCTCTCCATTCCCTCCTAGAGAGTCGCTAGGGCTTTATTCTCAGGTTATTCTCATTCACATTCTTTCACTAAGATGTTCCTACAGCTTTAATTAGCAATAATGGTGCCTCAGATAAAACTCATTGGCTATGATACTGCCACTGCACCAGGCTCCTACAGCTTTAGATGTCACTGATTCCCTAATGTACATCTCCAGGTCTGATCATACTCCAGAGCTCTAGACTTTTTAGATATAACTGGCTTCTTGGCATAACCATTTGGATATTTAATCATCTTGATCTCATGATGACCAGCCTCTTCCACTAAACATAATTAGTTACTGTTAGTCATTTAGTTGTGTCCAATTCTTTGTGATCACATGGACTATAGCCCACCAGGCTCCTCTGTCCATGGAATTCTCCAGGCAAGAATACTGGAGAGGATCTTCCAGGGTATTTTCCTGATCCCGGGATCAAACCTGGGTCTCCTGCATTGCAGGCGGATTTGTTACCAGTTGAGCCATCAGGGAAACCCACCAAACATCCTTCTCAGCAAATGTTCTCATATCGGGGAACCGTATCATTAATCTCGTCTAAAAAATAATATTACCTTGGACTTACATTTCTCTCCTTGCTGGTCTCCCTTTTGTATTTCTCTCACTTACATTTAAGCAGCAAATCCTATTGGTTCCACCTTCAAAATGTATTCTACCCTTGACCAATTTTTACTGCCTTCCCTACCATACCCTAGACTAAACCATTTTCATACTGCCAGCTCTAACTACAAAATAGTCTCCTAATGAGTCCCTTATTTTCCACTTTTATTCTTCTAGAGGTGATTTCAGTATTTTTTTCTCTAGTATGACAGTTGACAGAAGGATATTGTTTAGGAAAGTTAACTTGTGTAGTTTAGGAATACAAATCCACTTTGATTCCTATCTCTGCCATTTACCACCTGACTGGCCTTGATGAAGTAACAATCTTCCTGAGCCTCAACTTTTTCATCAATAAAACAATACTCATATAATAAAGTTTCTGTAAGGAGCATATGTGATTATACCTAGCACATGGTATCCCTTCAATAAATGTCAACTATAATTGTTATTATTGGTGGTTAACTGTGGGCTGCTGTCTACGGGGTCACACAGAGTTGGACACGACTGAAGTGACTTAGCAGCAGCAGCAGCATAACTTGTTATGTCAGAGAAAGAGATCATTCCACCTGGAGTTTAGTTCTTAGATTTATTCCTCGGCCAAGGCATTAAAAGGATGGGATAAAACTAAGATTTAAAATAAAATAAACTCGTTTTGTATGAGAAGTAGAAATGAATGCTTTTTGAATCTCTTTTCTTTCTTTTTACAAAAGATTAAATCATAAAATAATTGGTTCTCATAGATTTTGCTGTTAAATGCATCATGGCACTGATATTTCTGCTCTTTCATCTTTTTAAGCTCATTATTATTACTTTTTCAGCTTATAAATCTCTTGTTGTCTCATAAAATTTTCTATTTCAAAACAGTGATATTTTTTCCCCACTAATGTTACTCCATTATTATTGAGCCAGACTTCAAAATGCAAAAGAAATCCATGGTTAATCTTACCACTTATGGAAAATTATTAACCTTTGATAGGATCCAGTGGTTAAACAAGTATCAAATTCTAACCACTATATATCAGAAAAGAAGATATTTAATACCTCCACCTGCATCCCCACAACCAGTCTTGACAAATTTTCTTGATATTGTTTAATAAAAGATGCACAATCTTTTTAGCAACTCACATCACCCCAGGATCAGACAAACCGCATTGCTCATGCCCTGAACTGTTTCCGTTGCTGTTTACCAAGGTGACTGTGGTAACCAGTAAAGATCTTCTTCTAGGAGCATCGTTGGAGTTTACAGTTTATGAAGAGTCCTATCTGCTATTTCAGCTGCATCACTGAAAACTTGAAGAAACCATACAGAACATCAACAAATATGTAAATATTTTAACTAAATATCTCATATATATGTTGTGGCTACATTATTCTAAAATTACCATTCCCTTTCTCTGCTTTGTTTATTTGCTATAAGATAGCCATTTTGCTAATTTATCTTTATTTTATATCACCCCCAAGGAATATAAATAAGTACAAAGATAGAGTTTTAACTTCTTTTTTAATATAAATTTATTTATTTTACTTGGAGGCTATATTGTATTGGTTTTGCTATACATTGACATGAATCTGCCAGATGTACATGTGTTTTTCACTGTAGTTTTCTCAAGACCTAAAACACTCCAGTACTCAGTAGATGCTTACTATATTTTTGCATGTTGAATGAATTTGACATCAACCTACCTTAAATGTTATAAACATAAATAACATGTTTATATTTAATAACTAGACAATTCACTTAGACATCGCTTCAATTTAAAAAAAAATAGGTTATCTTTCTTTAGTGGGCTAATTGGCCCACTAAAACACTTTGCCAATAGAACTATGGATAATCAATCAAACTTCTTGACTGAATGAGACAAGAATTGACAAAACACCTGCAAAACCAAATACAAAAGTGCATATATATTTCAAATTTTATAGTGGCATAAAATCAGTTTCCTGATCTGAATTTCTGTTATCCAAAGCTTTTGACTGTGTGGATCACAACAAACTGTGGAAAATTCTTAAAGAGATGGGAATATCAGATCACCTGACCTGCTTCTTGAGAAATCTATATGTAGGTCAAGAAGCAACAGTTAGAACTGGACATGGAACAACAGATTGGTTCCAAAATGGGAAAGGAATACATCAAGGCTATATATTGTCACCCTGCTTACTCAACTTATATGGAGAGTATATCATGCAGAATGCTGGGCTGGATGTAGCACAAGCTGGAATCAAGATTGCTGGGAGAAATATCAATATCCTCACATATGCAGATGACACCATTCTTTATGGCAGAAAGTGAAGAACTAGAGAGCCTGTTGATGAAAGTGAAAAAGGGGAGTGAAAAAGTTGGCTTAAAACTCAACATTCAGAAAACTAAGATCATTGCATCCAGTCTCATCACTTCATGGCAAATAGTTGGGGAAACAATGGAAATAGTGAGAGACTTTATTTTTTCGGCCTCAAAATCACTGCAGATGGTGACTGCAGCCACGAAATTAAAAGATGCTTGCTCCTTGAAGAAAAGCTATGATCAACCTAGACAGCATATTAAAAAGCAGAGACATTACTTTGCCAACAAAGTTCCATTTAGTCAAGGCTATGGTTTTTCCAGTAGTCATGTATGGATGTGAGAGTTAGACTATAAAGACAGCTGAGTACTGAAGAATTGATGCTTTTCAGCTGTGGTGTTGGAGAAGATGCTTGAGAATCCCTTGGACTGCAACGATATCCAGCCAATCAATCCTAAAGGAAATCAGTCCTGAAACTTTATTGGAAGGACAGATGCTGAAGCTGAAACTCCAATATTTTGGCCACCTGATGTGAAGAACCAACTCATTTGAAAAGACCCTGATGCTGGGAAAGATTGAAGGCAGGAGAAGGGGATGACAGAGGATAAGATGGTTGTATGGTATTACCGACGTGATGGACCTCAGTTTGAGTAGGCTCCAGGAGTTGGTGATAGACCGGGAAGCCTGGTGTGCTGCAGTTCATGGGGTTGCAAAGAGTTGGACATGACTGAGCGACTGAACCAAACTGAACAGAAGAAAATTATGTTGTTATTCCATGTATTCTTTTTTTTCTCTTATTACCAATCATGAAAATGAAGACTTTAATAAAATATTTCTGAAAATAACCAAAATACATTTCAACACTTTTGAAACCAGAATGTGTTCATTAGTCATTATTTCACAGCCAAGAAGAACATAAGTTGAACATAGTTCAAAGAAAGAGATGATAGTTAATGCTGATTCTCATAAGGATTTACAGGAAAAATGGCAAAAGCCTTCCTGTTTGTGTAGCATTATATCAATATTTTGTATAATTTAGTGTGACACAAATTCAGATCTTCATATTTTCCTTTTCTGAAAAGCCTCTATATTGTTTAAATATCATGTTGAATTAGACTGTACAACTCTCTAAATTAGCTAAGTGGTTCTACAATAGTATCACTGCATCTAGGCTGCCAAGCAAGTGCCAACTCAGCAGGATTTCTGAATAGTTGGTAAATGAAGCATCAGAATTCTGGAGTTTAAAATGAAACAATTTCTTAACAAAAAAAAAATCTCAAAATTATGTGTCTTTTACAATAACAATTCTAGGGAAAATCCTTTGACATCTGAAAAAGATAGGGCAAATATTTCATTAATTGATTAAGAGGTAATTATTAATTTTTTTCAGTTAGTGTAACACTATGCTACTTGCTATGATAACTATCAAAGAAAAATATACTGAAAAGTATCACTTGGAGCTCTTCTTCTTAATGATGATTTAAACATATCCAAACAGCCAATTTAATCAGCACAGGAGGACAGGAAAGATAAGGCTGAATTGCATCAGTCATGCTCTCCTCTGGTGACAAGTTCTTTGAGGAAGTTCTAAAATTCCTTCAATCCAGGAAAGAATTGATTTGATCAATTCTTTCATTGTAAGAATTCCTCTCTGATGAGTAGTTTTATTTTTGAAAAATAAAAGAAACCATTAAGTCATGAAAATGAATCTTTAGTGATAAAACGTCTGGTGTCAGGACTCCATAGTAGAGTGTGTGTCTGACCTGTGTGTTGCAAGAGATGTAAACCATCACTCCTTTCTAGCAATCAGACACTACAGTGGAGGTGGTTGGATCACCGTGGGAGAGAATCAGAATGCTTCCTGCTATCATAACTTGGCATATGGAAGTCGCAGAAGGGAAAAAATGTAACTGTCTGAATCATGACAGAAAATGAAATATAGTACATAAATTCACAGTGAATAATGAAAAATGTCAGAGTACTATCTTTTCTGAAAGTGTAAACAGGCAAATCTTTCATCCAGAGGGAAACCAGAAAACAAAGATAAACTATCCACATCTCCTCTGGAAGGGAATCTTCTACTGTTACATCAACATACGCTTCTCTTATCATAATACTTCTACATGTCATCTTTCTGTGTATCTGTGTGCATGGTATCCAGACTATGTGATAAATCACACATAAATGTACTTAAACGCCACTATTCATATTCTGAATCCACAAACACCTGATTAAGTGCCTTTCTTGGACCAAAGAGGGACAGGGCGATTATTTTGCCCAATAACCCATATCCATCAGAGTTTCTTATGAATTGCTTAATCTGATAGACAGTGATATATTTCAGGCCATGTGCGAGGAAATACAAAGAGGAATATGACAACATTATGGTGTTGTTTGACATTCTCAAATTCCAGCTGAGAGCAGGCACAGTAAGAAAAATAAGATAAAACAGATACTGAGAAACGCTAAACAAACATATTCAGAGTGGAAGAACTGGTTAATTTGTTTAGAGAAGTCAGGGACATTTAACAGAAAAGGTGATTTTTAAAAAAATCTCTTATAGGAGAAGAGAACCATTTAATGTGTACTATATTTTTGAAGTAATTTGAACGCTGTTTGTTTTGAGTGCTTCAGGAAAGTCTTTCTGCCAACAAAATTATTTATACTCAGAAAGGATACAATTTTTTTCTTCTGGAATTGTCTCAATTACAAACATGCATTTGGCATATGACAGTTTAACACTTTGGGAGTTTCTATTCCTGCGAACAGGAGGCCAGTGACAGGTACTCACTTGTGATTCTGACGAGGCGCAAATTTGAAACACAGCTTTGTGAGATGGGTATGTGGAAATGACTCATACAGCTAATATGTGTGTCTGGAAACCTCCCACAATCTACAAGCTGATGTGGATTGGTTGTATTTTATTATCTGTGACATCAGCAATAAATCTTAGTTTTCAAAAATATTTTTGGCAACTTTGTCTATATATGCTAATAATATAATGAAGTATATAGTAGCACATACTTTATATGCATTTTAGTAATGAAATTAGCCTCAATAACACAATAATTTCTGTCCTGTATATATTGAATCAATTAAGCATTTTTTAAGTTATTCCTAACATGTTCAGTTTTGTTTTATATGGAATATTATGCATTAAAATGTCACTGGCAATGTTGAGGAGTCACTATAGTCTCTACTACTTCCCAGACAATGTCCAGTGTATCCCCATAAGGAAGCAATATATTCTCACTAAATGGGCAGTATTGGGGGGCACTCTCAAAAATGACAGAATGTCTCTGTTCATTTCCAAGGTAAATAATTCAATATCACAGTAATCTAAGTCTATGCCCCAACCAGTAATGCCGAAGAAGCTGAAGTTGAATGGTTACATGAAGACCAACAAGATTTTCAAGAACTAACACCAAAAAAAAGATGTCCCTTTCAAAATAGGAGGCTGGAATGCAAAAGTAGCAAGTCAAGAGATACCAGGAGTAACTGGCAAATTTGGCTTTGGAGTACAAAATGAAGCAGGGCAAAGGCTAACAGAGTTTTGCCAAGAGAATGCACTGATTGACACAAAGACTCTCTTCCAACAACACAAGAGATGACTCTACACATGATCATCACCAGATGGTCAATACCTAAATCAGATTGATTATATTCTTTGCATTTGAGGATGGAGAAGATCTATAGAGTCAGCACAAACAAGACCAGGAGCTGACTGTGGCTCAGATTATGAACTCCTTATTGCAAAATTCAGACTTAAGTTGAAGAAAGTAGGGGAAACCACTAGACTATTCAGCTAAGACCTAAATCAAATTTCTTAAGATTATACAGTGGAAGTGACAAATAGATTCAATGGATTAGATCTGATAGATAGAGTGCCTGAAGAATTATGGACAGAGGTCTATAACTTGTACAGGAGGCAATGATCAAAATAGTCACCAAGAAGAGATGCAAAAAGAAAAAATGGTTGTCTGAGGAGGCCTTAAAAATATCTGAGCAAAGAAGAGAATCAAAAGGCAAAGGAGAAAATCAAAGCTATATCCAAAGCATAGCAAGGAAAGATAAGAAAGCCTTTCTCAGTGATCAGTGCAAAGAAATAGAAGGAAACAATAAAATGGGAAAGACTAGAGATCTCTTCAAGAATAAAAGCATATAAAACCCATAGCAAACATTATCCTCAATGGTGAAAAATTGAAACCATTTTCCCTAAAGTTAGGAACAATACAAGGGTACTCACTCTCACCACTACTATTCAATATAGTTTTGGAAGTTTTAGCCACAGCAATCAGAGAAGAAAAATAAATAAAAGAATCTAGATTGGAAAAGAAGAAGTAAAACTTTCACTGTCTGCAGATGACAGGATCCTCTACAAGAAAAATTCTAAAGACTCCACCATAAAATTACTGGAGCTAATCAATGAATATAGTAAACTTGCAGGATATAAAGTCAACACACAGAAATCCCTTGCATTCCTATACACTAACAATGAGAACACAGAAAGAGAAATTAAGGAAACCATTCCAATCACTATTGCAAGGAAAAGAACAAAATACTTAGGAATAAATCTACCTAGAGAAACAAAAGATCTATATATAAAAAACTATAAAACACTGGTGAAAGAAATCAAAGATGACACAAAAAGATGGAGAAATATAATATGTTCATTGATCAGAATAATCAATATAGTGAAAATGAATATACTACCCAAAGCAATCTATAGATTCAATGCAATCCCTATCAAGCTACCAACAGTATTTTTCACAGAGCTAGAACAAATAATTTGACAATTTGTATGGAAATACAAAACACCTCGAATAGCCAAAGCAATCTTGAGAAAGAAGAATGGAACTGGAGGAACAAACCTGCCTGACTTCAGACTATGCTACAAAGCTACAGTCATCAAGACAGTATGGTATGGGAATAAAGACAGAAATATAGATCCATGGAACAAAACAGAAAGCCCAGAGAAAAATCCATACACTTATAGACAACTTATCTTTGACAAAAGAGGCAAGAATATACAATGGAGGAAAGACAATCTCTTTAACAAGTGGTGCTGGGAAAACTGGTCAACCACTTACAAAAGAATGAAACTAAAATACTTTCTAACACCATACACAAAAATAAACTCAAAATGGATTAGAGATTTAAATGTAAGACCAGAAACTATAAAACTCTTAGAGGAAATCATAGGCAAAACACTCTCTGACATAAATCACAGCAGGATCCTCTATGACCCACTGCCCAGAGTAATGGAAATAAAAGCAAAAATAAGCAAATGGGACCTAAGTAAGTAAAGTCACTCAGTCGTGTCCGACTCTTTGTGATCCCTGGACTGTAGCCCACCAGGCTCCTCAGTCCATAAGATTCTCCAAGCAAGAATACTGGAGTGGGTTGCCATTTCCTTCTCCAGAGGATCTTCCCGACCCAGGGATCGAACCCGAGTCTCCCGCATTGGAGGCAGACGCTTTAACCTCTGAGCCACCAGGGAAGTGGGACCTAATTAAACTTAAAAGCTTTTGCACGACAAAAGAAACTATAAGCAAGATGAAAAGACAGCCTTCAGAATGGGAGAAAATAATAGCAAATGAAGCAACTGACAAAGAATTAATCTTAAAAATATACAAGCAGTTCCTGCAGCTCAATTGCAAAAAAATAAATGACCCAGTCAAAAACTGGGCCAAGGAACTAAACCGATATTTCTCCAAAGAAGACATACAGGTGACTAACAAACACATGAAAAGATGCTCAACATCACTTACCAGAGAAATGCAAATCAAAACCACAATGAGGTATCATCTCACACTGGTCAGAATGGCTGCTATCAAAAAGTCTACAAACAATAAATGATGGAGAAGGTGTGGAGAAAAGGGAAAATTCTTACACTGTTGGTGGGAATGCAAACTAATACAGCCACTACAGAGATCAGTGTGAAGATTTCTTAAAAAACTGGAAACAGAACTGCCATACAACCCAGCAATCCCACTGCTGGGCATACACACTGAGGAAACCAGAATGGAAAGAGACACGTGTACCCCAATGTTTATCACAGCACTGCTTACAATAGCCAGGACATGGAAGCAACCTAGATATCCATCAGCAGACAAATGGGTAAGAAAGCTGTGGTACATATACACAATGGAATATTGCTCAGCTATTCAAAAGAATGCATCTGAATCAGTTCTAATGAGGTGGATGGAACTGGAGCCTATTATACAGAGTGAAGTAAGTCAGAAAGAAAAACACCAATACAGTATAGTAACACATATAGATGGAATTGAGAGAGATGGTAATGATGACTCTATATGCAAGACAGCAAAAGAAACACAGATGTAAAGAACAGACTTTTGGACCCGGGAGAAGGCGAGAGTGTGATGATTTGAGAAAATAGCATTGAAACATGTATATTATCACATGTGAAATAGATTTCCAGTCCAGGTTTGTTGGATGAAACAGGGTACTCAGGGCTGGTGCACTGGGATGACCCAGAGGGGTGGGATGGGGAAGGAAGTGGGAAGGGCATTCGGGAGGAGGAACACATGTACACCCATGGCTGATTCATGTTAATGTACGGCAAAAACCACTACATTATTGTAAAATAATTAGCCTCCAATTAAAATAAATACATTAATTTAAAAAAGAAAGAAAATTAAATATACCAAGGAAAAATTTCATGGACCTAACAGAAGCAGAAGATATTAAGAAGAGGTGGTAAAAATACACAGACAAACTATATAAAAAAGATCTTTATGACCCAGATAATCATGATGGTGTGATCACTCACTTAGAGCAACACATCCTAGAATCTGAAGTCAAGTGAGCCTTTGGAAGCATCACTACGAACAAAGGTAGTGGAGGTGATGGAATCCCAGTTGAGCTATTTCAAATCCTAAAAGGTAATGCCTTGAAAGTGCTGCACTCAATATGCCAGTAAATTTGGAAAACTCAGCAGTGGCCACAGGAGCAAAAAAGGTCAGTTTTCATGTCAATCCCAAAGAAAAGCAATGCCGAAGAATGTTAAAACTATTGCACAATCATACTCATCTTACATGCTAGCAAAGTAATACTCAAAATTCTTCAAGGTAGGCTTCAACAGTACATGAACCAAGAAATTCCAGATGTTCAAGTTGGGTTTAGAAAAGGAAGTGGAACCAGAGATCAAATTCCCAAAACCTTTTTGATCATAGAAAAGAGCAAGAGAATTCCAGAAAAAAACATCTATTTCTGCTTCATTGACTACACTGAAACCTTTAACCATGTGGATCACAGTAAACTGTGGGAAATTCTGAAAGAGATGGGCATACCAGACCACTTGACCTCTCTCCTGAGAAATCTGCATGCAGGTCAAGAAGCAATAGTTAGAACTGGACCTGGACAACAGACTGGTTCCAAATTAAGAAAGCAGTACATCACAGCTACATATTGTCAAGCTGCTTATTTAACTTATATGTAGAAATACATCATTAGAAATACTGGGCTTGGTGAATTAAAAGCTGGAATCAAGACTTTCACAAGAAATGTCAATAACCTCAGATACACAGATGACATCACCCTTATGACAGAAAGTGAAGAAGAACTAAAGAGCCTCTTGATGAAAGTGAAAGACAAGAGTGAATAAGCTGGCTTGAAATTCAACATTCAAAAAACAAAGATCATGCCATAATGTCCCAACACCTCATAACAAATAGATGGGTAAACAATGGAAATAGTGAGAGACTTTATTTTGAGGGGCTCCAAAATCACTGCAGATAGTGACTGCAACCATGAAATTAAAAGTTTCTTCCTTGGAAGAAAAGCTATGACCAACCTAGACAGCATATTAAAAAGCAGAGACAAAGTTCTGTCTAGTCAAAGCTATGGTTTTTCCAGTAGTCCTGTACGGATGTGAGAGTTGGACCACCAAGAAAGCTTAGTGCCAAAGAATTGATGCTTTTGAACTGTGGTTTTGGAGAAGACTCTTGAGAGTTCCTTGGACTCAAGGAGATCCAGCCAGTCAATCCAAAAGAAAATCAGTCCTGAGTATTCATTGAAAGGACTTACACTGAAGCTAAATGTCCAATACTTTGGCCACCTGATGCGAAGAACTGACTCATTGGAAAAGACTCTGATTCTGGGAAAGATAGAATGCAGGAGGAGGAAGGGATGACGGAGGATGAGACGGTTGGATGGCATCACTGTCTCGATGGACATGAGTTTGTGCAAGCTCCAGGAGTTGGTGATGGAACAGGGAATCCTGATATACTGCAACCTATGGAGTTGCAAAGAGTCAGACAAAACTGAGTGACTGAACTTAACTCAAATGGGCAAGAAAAAAAAACAGAAATAATTTCACACTAATCAGTCTCTTCCTAAGATTCTTCATAATTTAGCTAACTGCAATAAGCAACAATTGGAAGTGACATGTAACAATAGACTGGTTCCAAATCGGGAAAGGAGTTCATCAAGGCTGTATATTGTCACCCTGTGTATTTAACTTATATGCAGAGTACATTATGAGAAACGCTGGGCTGGATGAATCACAAGCTGGAATCAAGATTGATTGCCGGGAGAAATATTAATAACCTCAGATATGCAGACGACACCATCCCTAAGGCAGAAAGCGAAGACGAACTAGAGAGCCTCTTGATGAAGGTGAAAGGAGAGTGAAAAAGTTGGCTTAAAGCTCAACATTCAGGAAACTAAGATCATGGCATCCAGTCCCATCACTTCATGGCAAATAGATGGGCAAACAGAGGGAACAGTGGCTGACTTTATTTTTGGGGGGAGGGCCTCAAAAATCACTGCAGATGGTGACTGCAGCCATGAAATTAAAGACACTTACTCCTTTGAAAGAAAGTTATGACTTACTTAGATAGCATATTAAAAAGCAGAGACATTACTTTGTCAACAAGATCTATCTAGTCAAAGCTATGGTTTTCCCAGTAGTAATGTATGGATGTGAGAGTTGGACTATAAAGAAAGCTGAGTGCTGAAGAATTGATGCTTTTGAACTGTGGTACTGGAGAAGACTCTTGAGAGTCCTTTGGACTGCAAGGAGATCCAACCAGTCCATCCTAAAAGAGATTAGTTCTAGGTCTTCATTGGAGGCACTGATGTTGAAGATGATACTCCAATATTTTGGCCACCTGATGTGAAGAGCTGACTCATTGGAAAAGACCCTGATGCTGGAAATGATTGAAGGCAAGAGGAGGAGGGGACGACAGAGGATGAGATGGTTTGATGGCATCACCAACTCAATAAAGATGAGTCTGAGTAAACTCCTGGAGTTGGTGATGGACTGGGAGGCCTGGTGTGCTATGGTCCATGGGGTCCCAAAGAGTAGGGCAAGACTGAGCAACTGAACAATACCATGTAAGGATTTTATGGCCATATACAAAAAGATGAAAAAAAAAACAACAAATGTTAAGCAAATAACTAGTGTTAATAATGACAAATTGCCCCTTTGGGAGTTCTCCTCTATATCAGTCAGGACTAATCTGTAAAATGTTTCAAAGACATTGATTGACATTTAGTAACTGGCTGCGGCTGCTGCTGCTGCTGCTAAGTTGCTTCAGTCGTGTCTGACGCTGTGCAATCCCATAGATGGAAGCCAACCAGGCTCCCTCATCCCTGGGATTCTCCAGGCAGCAGTACTGGAGTTGGTTTTCATTTCCTTCTCCAATGCACGAAAGTGAAAAGTAAAAGTGAAGTCACTCAGCCGTGTCCGACTCTTAGCGTCCACATGGACTGCAGCCAAAGCTAGCCTATTTAAATTGAAGAAAGTAAGGAAAACCACTAGACCATTCAGGTATGACCTAAATCAAATCCCTTATGATTATACAGTGGAAGAGTGCCTGATGAACTATGGATGGAGGTTCATGACACTGTACAGGAGACAGGTATCAAGACTATCCCCAAGAAAAAGAAATGCAAAAAAGCAAAATGGCTGTCTGAAGAGGCCTTACAAATAGCTGTGAAAAGTAGACAAGCGAAATGCAATGGAGAAAAGGAAAGGAATAAGCATCTGAAAGCAGAGTTCCAAAGAATAGCAAGAAGAGATAAGAAAACCTCCTCAGCGATCAATGCAAAGAAGTAGAGGAAAAGATCAGAATGGGAAAGACTAGAGATCTCTTCAAGAAAATTAAAGATACCAAGGGAACATTTCATGCAAAGATGGGCTTGATAAAGGACAGAAATTGTAGGAACCTAACAGCAGGCGATGGCATCCTACTCCATCATTTTTGCCTGGAAAATCCCATGGACGGTGGAGCCTAGTGGGCTGCAGTCCATGGGGTCGCACAGAGTCAGACATGACTGAAGAGACTTAGCAGCACCAGCAGCAACTGAAGCAGAAGATATTAAGAAGATGTGGCAAGAATACACAGAACTGTACAAAAAAGATCTTCATGACCCAGATAATCATGATGGTGTGATCACTCACCTAGAGCCAGACATCCTGGGACATGAAGTCAAGTGAGCCTTAGAAAGCATCATTATGAACAAAGCTAGTGGAAGTGATGGAATTCCAGTTGAGCTGTTTCAAATCCTCAAAGATGATGCTGTGAAAGTGCTGCACTCAATATGCCAGCAAATCTGGAAAACTCAGCAGTGGCCACAGGACTGGAAAAGGTCAGTTTTCATTCCAATCCCAAAGAAAGGCAAGGCCAAAGAATGCTCAAACTACCGCACAATTGCACTCATCTCACATGCTAGTAAAGTAATGCTCAAATTTCTCCAAGTCAGGCTTCAGCAGTACATGAACCATGAACTTCCAGATATTCAAGCTGGTTTTAGAAAAGGCAGAGGAATCAGATCAAGTTGTCAACATCTGCTGGATCATCAAAAAAGCAAGAGAGTTCCCGAAAAACATCTATTTCTGCTTTATTGACTATGCCAAAGACTTTGACTGTGTGGATCACAGTAAACTGTGGAAAATTCTGAAAGAGATGGGAATACCAGACCACCTGACCTGCCTCTTGAGAAATCTGTATGGAGGTCAGGAAGCAACAGTTAGAACTGGACATGAAACAACAGACTGGTTCCAAATAGGAAAAGGAGTACGTCAAGGCTGTATATTGTCACCCTGCTTCTTTAACTTGTATGCAGAGTACATCATGAGAAACACTGGGCTGGAAGAAGCACAAGCTGGAATCAAGATTGCCAGGAGAAATATCAATAAACTCAGATACACAGATGACACCACCCTTATGGCAGAAAGTGAAGAGGAACTAAAGAGCCTCTTGATGAAAGTGAAAGAGGGGAGTGGAAAAGTTGGTCTAAAGCTCAACATTCAGAAAACGAAGATCATGGCATCTGGTCCCATCACTTCATGGGAAATAGATGCGGAAACAGTGGAAACAGTGTCAGACTTTATTTTTTGGGATAAAAATCACTGCAGATGGTGTTGCAACCATGAAAATAAAATATGCTTACTCCTTGGAAGGAAAGTTATGACCAACCTAGATAGCATATTCAAAAGCAGAGACATTACTTTGCCAACAAAGGTCCGTCTAGTCAAGGCTTTGGTTTTTCCAGTAGTGATGTATGGATGTGAGAGTTGGACCATAAAGAAAGCTGAGCACTGAAGAATTGATGCTTTTGAACTGTGGTGTTGGAGAAGACTCTTGAGAGTCCCTTCGACTGCAAGAAGATCCAACCAGTCCATTCTAAAGGAGATCAATCCTGGGTGTTCATTGATAGGACTGATGCTAAAGCTGAAATTCCAATACTTTCGCCACCTCATGTGAAGATTGACTCATTGGAAAGGACCTTGATGTTGGGAGGGATTGGGGGCAGGAGGAGAAGAGGATGACAGAGGATGAGATGGCTGGATGGCATCACTGACTCGATGGACATGAGTTTGAGTAAACACCAGCAGTTGGTGATGGACAGGGAGGCCTGGCGTGCTATGGTTCATGGGGTCGCAAAGAGTCGGACACGACTGAGCCACTGACTGAACTGTACTGAAGCCTATTATTTCAGTAATAATAAGATAATCACAACAGTCTCAAAGGTATTTACTATTTAAGTACTAAAAAGAGTTCCCATTTGCAATTATTTCACTGTGAAGTTACAGATTCTGAACCTTAGTATTTGAGTTGTCCAATTTTACTACTATTATGTATGTTGCTGTAATTAATTTTATAAAACATATTTAGTATCAATTAAAAGGCATTTATTCTATTTTGTTTTAATGCAAACTACCCTACAGTTGAGTTCATTTCACATGTTTGCAAGGTAACGCTCAAAATCCTTCAAGCTAGGCTTCAACAGTATATGAACCGAGAAGTTCCAGATGTACAAGCAGGTTAGAAGAGGCAGAGGAACCAGAGATCAAATTGCCAACATCTGTTGGATCATAGACAAAGCAATCTACTTCTGCTTCACTGACTGTGCTAAAGCCTTTGACTGTGTGTGTGTGTCTCACCTAGTCATGTCTGACTCTTTGTGGCTCCATGGACTGTAGCCTGCAAGGCTCCTCCATCTATTGGATTCTCCAGGCAAGAATACTGGAGAAGGTTTTCATTCCCTTCTCCAGAGGATCTTTCCAACCCAGGGATCAAACTCTGGTTTCCCATATTGCAGGCAGGTTTTTTACTGTCTGAGCCACCATAGAAAAAGCAAGGAAATTCTAGAAAAAAACATTTACTTCTGCTTCATCAGTATGCAAAAGCATTTGTGCAGATCACAACAAACTGTGGAAAATTCCTAAAGAGATGGGAATACCAGACCACCTTATCTATCTTCTGAGAAACAGGTCCTGGATGCAGGTCAAGAAGTAACAGAATGGGACATGGAACAACTGAACTGGTCCAGACTTGGAAAGGAGTTTATCAAGGTGTATGTTTTCAACCTGCTTACTTAACTTAGCAGAAGACACAGTGTGAACTGCTGGGCTGCATGAATCACTAGTTGGATTCAGGTTTTCTAGGAGAAATGTCAACAACCTCAGATATGTAGATGGCACTCTAATGCAGAAAGTGGAGTGGAACTAAAGAGCTTCCTGATGAGAGTGAAAAGGGAGAGTGAAAAAAAAGCTAGCTTAAAAAATGAAGATCATGGCATCCGGTCCCATCATTTCATGGCAAATAGATGGTAAAAGTGGAAACAGTGAAAAACTTAATTTTCTTGGGCTCCAAAATCATGGTGGACAGTGACTGCAGTTATGAAATGAAAAGGTGCTTGCTCCTTGGAAGAAAAGCTATGACAATCCTAGATAGTGTGTTAAAAACAGAGACATCACATTGTCCACAAAAGTCCATATAGTCAAAACTATGGCTTTTCAA
The DNA here is from genome assembly GCA_006408695.1 of Aepyceros melampus. Lineage (NCBI taxonomy): Eukaryota > Metazoa > Chordata > Mammalia > Artiodactyla > Bovidae > Aepyceros > Aepyceros melampus. The sequence continues at coordinate 47,169 of SJXQ01009351.1, forward strand.
GTAGTCATGTATGGAGGTGAGAGTTGGACCATAAAGAAGGCTGAATGCTGAAGAATTGATGCTTTTGAGTTGTGGTGCTGGCGAAGACTCTTGAGAGTCCCTTGGACAGTAAGGAGATCCAACCAGTTAATCCTAAAAGAAATCAATCCTGAATATTCATTGGAAGGACAGATACTGAAGCTGAACTCCAATACTTGGGGCCCCTGGTGTAAAGTGGAAAAGATCCAGATGCTGAGAAAGATTGAGGGCAAGAGGGAACGTGGATGACAGAGAATGAGATGGTTGGAGAGCATCACTGACTCAACGGACTGGAGTTTGCGCAAACTCTGGGAGATCATGAAAGACAGGGAAGCCTGGCATGCTGCAGTTCATGGGGTCACAAAGAGTCAGAGAAGACCTGGTCAGTGAATAACAACAAATGATTATTATTGATTTAAACCTAAAAGTCAAAACAACATTAAAATGTAGTTAAAGTATTTCTATTAGATATATCTGCCAGAGTCACAAGTTAGCAGGTCAGCTCATTTGGTGATCCCTATAGCCCACCTATAACCCCTATAACTGTGTTTCTTTCCCAGAACTACTGTATCTTTCTGTGGTAGACTATTCTACTTGATTGAGATGATGTATCGACTTTTGTGGTTTGTCTTTGTTTACCATTTGAGATGCAATGGTAAAGAATCCACCTACCGATGCAAGAGAAGCAAGATTGTGGGTTCGATCCCTCAGTTAGGAAGATTCTCTGGTGTGGGAAATGACAACCAACTCCAGTATTCTTGTCTGGAGGGTTCCATGTATAGAGGACCCTGTTGGGCTACAGTCTATGGAGTCACAAAGACTCTGAGACAACTGAGCAAGTATGCAGGAGCTTGAGAAATGTTGGACATCAGCTTTGATCGCTCCTGTATTTCACACACACACACCCACACACACACACACACACACACACACACACAGAGCCAGACTTTTGAACCACTATAGGGGTAAGGCAACTTCTAAGATATTTAGATGTATTTAGAATAGACCAAATTAAGTATTCTAATATTCTTCCTTCCTCCTTCTGCTAATGACATGAAAACGTTAATATCTCAGCCCTCTGGAACTATGCAATGCTGCACCTTCCTGAACTTTTTTCTTAATTTTAAAAGGATTATTGTAATCAGGTGAAAAATTTCTTGTAATATATAAAAGCTTCCATAGGTTTCCCAACGGTGAAAAGTCATTTCTTTCACTTTCAAATAAAATTTTATAAAAAGAAATGCTAGGTGGTGAACCAGTTGTTAATGATAGCAAACTTCTCATTCAGGGTTTTATTCTCTGTATGTCAATGATATATAACTAATATCATATATTATCACTGGTATATATCTGCTATATAATTACATATCAGTTTTAATGATATAGATGATTACACCGGCTCCCTTTCATCTCCTGACATGTGAATACAAATAAAATATATGCTACATTTTGTGCATTATAACACATATTTCATATATGGAAAGGGAAAATATGATTCATAATAAAATCACTGCAAATGGTGACTGCAGCCATGAAATTAAAAGACCGCTGGTCCTTGGAAGAAAAACTATGACCAAGCTAGACAGCATATTCAAAAGCAGAGACATTATTTTGCCAACAAAGTTCTGTCTAGTCTAACTAATATCATATATTATCACTGGTATATATCTGCTATATAATTACATATCAGTTTTAATGATATAGATGATTACACCGGCTCCCTTTCATCTCCTGACATGTGAATACAAATAAAATATATGCTACATTTTGTGCATTATAACACATATTTCATATATGGAAAGGGAAAATATGATTCATAATAAAATCACTGCAAATGGTGACTGCAGCCATGAAATTAAAAGACCGCTGGTCCTTGGAAGAAAAACTATGACCAAGCTAGACAGCATATTCAAAAGCAGAGACATTATTTTGCCAACAAAGTTCTGTCTAGTCAAAGCTATGGTTTTCCCAGTAGTTTTGTATGGATGTGAGAGTTGGACCATAAAGAAAGCTGAGCGCTGAAGAACTGATGTTTTCAACTGTGGTGTTGGAGAAGACTCTTGAGAGTCCCTTGGACTGCAAGGAGATCCAACCAGTCAATCCTAAAGGAAATCAGTCCTGAATATTCATTGGAAGGACTGATGCTGAAGCTGAAACCTGGCCACCTGATGCGAAGAGCTGATTAATTGGAAAAGACTGATGCTGGGAAAGGTTGAAGGCAGGAGGAGAAGGGGACAACAGAGGCTGAGATGGTTGGACGGCATCACCAATGTGATAGACATGAGTTTGAGTAAGCTCCGGGAGTTGGTGGTGGACAGGAAGCCTGGCATGCTACAGCCCATGGGGCTGCAAAGAGTCAGACATGACTGAGAGACTGAACTCCTAGCACAGTCCAAGGTGAAGGCTGTAACTGTAACAAGCAGTTAGAATTTGCTTGTTTTATTTCTCAACTAGCTAGGTAGGGGACACTAATCTTGCATTCAAGTCAAAGGAGAACATAAGCTGTGAATGACAACCCACTCCAGTATTCTTACCTGGGAAATTTCAAGGACAGATGAACCTTCCACAGGGTTGCAAGAGTAGGACATGACTTAGCAACTAAAGATTTAGAAATAGAAAGCAAAGTTCTGCTCCATTTCTGCCCTTTGATAACCATGCACCATTGGTAGTACTTGATATCTTTGAGCCTTTTATTTCGATTCTATAAATTGAGTATAAAAATACTTCAAATCAGTGGTATGATTAAGAATGCATATATCAGAGTCACTATCTCTGAATTTGACTCCTGGCTCTGCCCTAACTATGTGACATCAAGTAAACTGCTTCATTTCTCTGGGCTTTGGTTTCATGATCCATAAAATGAACATGAATAATCTACTTCTTCATATTACTTTGAAGATTAAATTAGTGTGTGTGTGTGTGATGGTGTTGGTGACACAGTAAGCCCTCAGTGTATGTTACTGTTTTTGTTTTCAATATTATTTTTATTTGGAGAGTTGTAAGAATTAGGGAAAAACAGATGTTTTAAAATAAAAACATTTAAAAAACTTGAAATGGTAGAAGACAACAAAGTAAATTTGACATAGCCATTCTGAATCTATTATATCATTAAGAATCTTTGGGTTTACTTAAACAATTATAATATCATATATTGATCTCTTAGCAATTTGTTACAGTTATATTTGATATTTGATTTCGATTTGGCCCCAAAGAGTTAAAATAGCTTTCAAAACACCAACTTTCTGATTTTGGCAACATTTTTCAAAACTTATTATTAATTCACAAAAGTTGGCATTAGACCATGAACTTCTTCAGAAATAATTACAAAGCAGGAACACTCAGCTGCCTCAAAAATAAATTCAGCTTCCTTCCTAAAGGGGAGGATTTTAAAATAAAATGCTTTCATTTTATCTTTAAATTGACTTGGAGACATTATAAATTCTGTTTTTTAAGAATCAATCAAACATAATCTCAATTAACTATATACAGAAATCCCAATAAACAGGGATAAGCTTTTAAAAATTACCATGTTGGTCACCACAAAAAAAGAATCTCCACAGAATTAGATACGTCCCTGCACAATATTACAGGTTTAAATATACAGCCCGGATTCCAGAGCTGTTATTATGGTCTCAGAGTCTGAGACTGAAACTGAAAGATGCACTTCAGCTGCAAATATGTAGCAATTATCATGAAATGAACTTCATTCCACATTTTTGCTAATCACCATGGTAACCTGCATTCAATGGATTCTTTCTGGGAAACATTCCAGACTCTATCAGACATTTTTAGTTTGGAAGGTTAGAATATTCTTACTTACTTGGTTGCTTATATTGTTTTTAGCAATATATAATGGCATTATCAAAAGAATGTACCAGAATATTGAAAGTGCTTGATATAATAACTTAGGTTATAAAGGTAAGAAGAATTGACTACTAACATTTAGTAATAATACTTCATAAATATTAATGAATCCATAAGCTTACAAGTTTATAAATTTTGAGTGATCTAAATTCAACATATGTTTTGACTATTGATAATATACATTTACTTACATGCTATATATGAAACATATAGGATATAAAATCGATTTCTATCAATAAAATATAAAGAATTTCTCATTCAGACATAGGAAAAATGTCCATTTTGGCAATAAAGTGGTTTGAGAAACATATTATCTTAGAAAACATATAGAAAGAAAATGTGTTGGCACGGGAACAATATCCTCCATTCTCAAGTCTATGTATATGGCTTAGGAGGTAATTTATACATAAGACTTAGAGAACAAAAATATCAAGAGAGAGGTATGGATTGGGAATTCATATTTCACATTTTTCACAATGAGATAGTAGAAGAAAATATACACCTGGATATCAGACCGAGTACATCTACTTTAAGTGGCCAGTCAGCAAAGTGTGACCGGTCCCTGATGGGACAGAAGACTTGTGCAAGAATGTGTAACACTTTGCCTCTACGTTAAGGAAGTCTTGTTATTAAAAAAAAAAAAAAAAAGTCATCTGAGCTAAACACGTGCTTACTGATGTAGTAGATTTACTTTCTGGAATAAGTTTCTTGGGTTTCCCTGATGGCTCAGCAGTAAAGAATCCACCAATGCAGGAGATAAGGATGCAAGCTCTGTGGTGGGAAGATTCCCTAGAGAAAGAAACGGCAACCCACTTCAGTACTCTTGCTTGGGAAATCCCGTGGACAGAGGAGCCTGGTGGGATACAGTCCATGGGGCCGCAAAGCGTCAGACATGACGTAGCTACTCAGCAAGAACAACATGTTCCTTATCTTACTGCAGACTGGGAATAGCTCATAAACTGGTATTGGAGGAAGAAATGGTCTTCTAAGGAAAGCCCCAGAGATCAAGGAAGAGGAAGCCTGATAGAAGACGTCTGAATTGTAAATAAAAAGTTAATTAGGGGATTTGGTTTCTGTTTTAACATGTAAAGTGTTTAGAAATCATCAGTTCTGTTTTTATAATGAGAAAACTGAAACTGACTTTTCTTAAACCCATCAAATGATTGAGGTTACAGGATATCAATCCAACTGCGGAGAGAGGGGCAAATCCAGAGAATCACAGCTGGAATTTGCTTATCTGGATAAAAACGGCTGGAGTTATAAACAGGTAAAAACCCTGAAATGGTAATGTTGAAAAATTGCTTGAAGCTGAGTATGGATTAGTGTGAGAGGAAGAAACTCTTGCAGCCCCAATCTTG
>SJXQ01009351.1:52563-183033 GCA_006408695.1 Aepyceros melampus
CCAATCTTGGTGGGGGCGGGGTGGGTGGGGTTCATATATTCATAGACTTTAACTCCAAAAAAAAAAAGCACCAGTTATTCACAATGAAAATTCAAAACAATATGCCCTATTAGTTCTAGAAGAGATAGAGGAAGAAAAACTTTTGTGAAATAAGTCCATGGTTTTTTCCATAAAAGAGTTCTGCTCTCTAGGGGGAAATGACTTTATTGGAGCCTTCCTTTCAAAGAGCCTTGGGAACAGGGCATTGTCCTCATTTCAGCCCTCTTCAGCTGTCTAGTCTCATTGAAAGAGGAAAGAGCTATATAAAAGAAATACTTATGATGGTCACAGGCCAGAGACACTGACTCACTAAAAGACTTGATTAGATTATACAACACCTTTCCTCCTCCACACCTTTCCCTACACCAACAGGTTCCAGTCTAGTAACAGTAGATTACAACTGAATAAGCTGCAAGCACAAAATGTCTCTGGTGGTATTTTTGGAAAACCAAACTCAAGATGGAAATTAAAGGCTGAGTTGTGTTCTCAACCAAATTTATATATTGAAGCCTTAATCCCAGTACCTCAGAATGTGACTGATTCAAAGATAATAACAACAATATAATACAATCCTAGGCAGATCCTATTAAAACTTTAGAAAACCCAAAACAAGGGCAATTTTTGAAGGAAGCCAGTGGAAAACATCTTCCATATAGAGGAGTAAGAATAGTAATTACAGCAGACTTATCAGAAACAGTTTAAACAAGAATATGGCACAGTGAAACATTTAAAATGTTAAAGAGAAAAAAACAAATCACCAACCTGAAATTTCATATCCAGTGAACTTATCCTTCAAAACTGTAAAGAAATAGTCTTTCTCATACAAACAAAAACTGAAGGAACTCATCACTAGCAGACCTGTCCTATACAAAATATTAAACAAATATTTTCAGGCAGAAAGAAAATATAGGAAAAGAAATAAATGATATATATATATATATAATATATATATATGTTAGCATTAATTGATCTAAAGATAACTCTTAAATAGTAGTTGCCAAAACCAGTAGCAATTTACTTTGTCACAAAGACAGATTGATAAGTGAAATGCAAGAAAATAACATCATATAGAATGAGAAGAAGCAACTGAGTATACTCTGCAATTGAGAACTCTGGCATAGAATTCTTTGAAGGAAGAGTTAGATTGTAAGCTCTAGAATAACCACTATAAACTTTAAAAATGTATAATCGATAATGATAAGAAATAAAAATAAAGTTCAGAAATAGACCCATGCAGGTATAGCCAACTGATCTTTGACAAATGGACAGAGGTAATTCAATGGAAAAGTTTTCAACAAATGATATTGTACTAAATAGACATCTACTGCAACAAAGAGAACCTACTTGTGATATGAATGATGCCACTTTGAAAAAAACTACAAATTGTATAATCCCAGTTTTATGACTTTCTGGAGAAGGTATAAAATATAGTCATAGTAAAGAGATAAATGGTTGTTAGACGTTCAGCAGGGAATAGGATGTGGTCAGTAGGAAATGCTCAAAGGATTTTTAGGGACAAAGTTAGTTTTCATTATACTATAATGGTGAATACAAAATATAAGACTGTAGTAGTAAAATACATAGAACTTTACAACATAAAAAGCAAACATTATGTATCAAATAAAAAGTCATTTAGGAGGTTTGAGGATCTCAGGATGTAATGCAGAATGTGACAAAAATAATCTAACAGTACTACAAACGAATAAATCAATCTCATTGGAGAGGGTGGGAGAATAAGGGCTTGACTTAAGCAATTTTGGAAATTAGCGAGAGACTTTAAAGGCAAAACGAACTATACACACAACTGCACTCTACTTGATAAATTTGTTTTCCTTGAGGGTGGGTATAAGTCAATAAAAAAATAATTATTTACATATGCTGGACCTGAACAATTAAGTAAATGGGTGGTAGACAGTAGAAGTCAAGTTTCTCACTATTTGGTTGGGTGGTTACAGATAAGCAAGTGAAAAAGCTAAAATGAGCCTTGATAATGAGTTTGGGTTGTAGATATTGGTATATACTTGTGCTTAGTTTAATACAGGGAGAGATGGCTATCTGCGTAAGTATATTTAGATATATGTATACATATAGGTTAGTTATGAGATGAAGTGAAAGTGTTAGTTGCTTAGTCGTGTCCCACTCTTTGGAATCCCATGGATTGTGCCCCCTCCCTAGGCTTCTCTGTCCATGTAATTATCCAAGCAAGAATACTGGAGTGGGAAGCCATTCCCTTCTCCAGGGGAGCTTCCCGGCCCAGAGATTGAACCTAGTGCTCCTGCGTTGCAGGCAGATTCTTTACCATCTAAGCCAGTTAGCATACATACATATAGCTCATCTGAAAGGGCCTAGAATCAACACTATAACAGCAATAAGCAAACTCAGTGCCCAGATTGGTATCTAATATTACAATCCAGTTAAAGAAACTATGACTCCTTGGAGAAGTAACTGGTTCTAGGACTGGTGTAAAAAACATTAAAAGATGCACATGGGGTATCTTCTGGTGTCAGAAAGTAAGGAAGTACTTGGGGAAAAAAGCTACGTTAATGGCAATATGTCTAAAAGACAGAGGAGTCAACTGGAAGAGCCCCCAATGGCCACAGCTGAAAAAATGTTATTAACAGCAACAAAATAAATAAAGTTGCATTGGTTTATAACCCAAATGATGAAATAAGTATCCAAAATGACACATGTGAATGAATCAATGTGTGTATTATTATAAAATACATGGATTCAAAGGCTTTGCAAAATTGTTGGGGTAAACCAACAATTCTTAGGCTGAGGCTCTTGGTGTGACTCCAAGAATAATATAGAACTGACCCCCTAGGTCTGAAGTTGTGGTCACCTTCACAACAGTCTCTAGACACAAGGGAATTAGAGAATAGAAAAGGGAATAACACCTGAACTGAGGAACTAGGAATTAAGTTCTAATCATTATAGAGTTAGATCAAGTCACTGCCACTGCTACTGTCTCTTGAATAACAACAATGCAACTTACTACAGGGAAAGTCTGGCTTTCCTAACCAGTGGTGAGAGCCAGAAATCGCAGGATTACCTCCAACTCATTTGCACTTGGGCTTCCCTAGTGGCCAGTGGTAAAGAACCCACCAGCCAATGACGGAGACATGAGTTCAGTCCCTGGGCTGTGAAGATCCCCTGCAGAAGGAAATGGCAACCCACTCCAGTATTCTTGCTTGCAAAATTCCATGGATGGAGGAGCCTGGCAGGCCACAGTCCATGGGGTTGTAAAAAAGAGTTGGACACAACTTAATGACTAAACAGTAACATTTGCACTTTCCAGTTTTTGTAAACAATGCACTTTGTAATAAATGCATCATTTTGTAGAATTTGAGTCACTTGAAAGTCTGGGAAATATAACTTTCAGCTTTCCAACCTCTTCAAATAGAACATGAGTGAAATAAAGCCTGAGAAAGCCAATTTAAGTATTTACCACTGCAGATTAAAGACATATTTTAGAACAAATTTCAAAGAATATCACAAATTCTCAAATGTATTTTAACTCAAAGTCAAGCAAAAATCTAGAGAATTTAATTTTGATATATAGTAACTGAATGCAGTAGGAGGTCAACACAAATTTCTGGAATACTTTCTTTTATAAGCCCTGAATATTCACTGGAAGGACTGATGCTGAAACTCCAATACTTTGGCCACCTGATGCAAACAGCTGACTCACTGGAAAAGATCCTGATGCTGGGAAAGACTGAGGACAGGAGGAGAAGAGGGTGACAGAGGATGAATAGTTAGATAACACCACCGACTCAATGGTCATTAATTTGAGCAAACTCTGGGAGATGGTGAAGGACAAAGGAACCTGGTGTGCTGTAGCCCAGGGGGTTGCAAAGAATCTGACATGACTTATCAACTGACAATGACATAGAACAGAGGAGCACGATGTCACAGATCAAAAAAAGCTCATTTTTATATTCAATTTTAATTTTGATCATTTTAGAAAATGCTCATGCCTCTCAAAGCACAGAAGCTTTAAGTGAATAGAAAGCTAAAGACATCATTTCAAATGAAAATATATAAATTGATCATCAAAATACATAAACTGATCAACATCATAAAAATAAAGCAGAAGTTTTGATTAATCCAAACATATCACGAATTGATGAATTTTCCTTATGTTACAGAAATGAAGAAAGTTTGAAAAATAAAATTTAGAAAAATTTAATGATGAATAAAAAAGAATTTCTTTTTAATAATTTCATTGCCATTTTTGGTGCATTTCCTTACAGTTGTTCTCTTATATCATAAGTATTCTTTTTAAATTATGGAATATCCTACATCATAATTCTATATCCTGTACTTTTTACATAGTAACATATTTAAGTACTTATAGTATTAAAATATAAAAATATAAAAATCAGCAACTTGATAGCTACACAGCAATTTTTATATGTACAAAACATAATTCTTTTCTACTCTTTTAATGTGCTCTCTCATGAACATCTGTTTTATACAAATCTTTTAATGAAATTAGTATAACATTTTTCACCAATTTTTTCCCAAAGGTTTCTTCCCTTCTAGTAATTTTAAAGATCATGTTTTTTAAAAACTTCATGTATGTTAACCAAACTGTCTCTCATCCCATATCACTAAAAATTATACAATTTTTTAGAAAGAAAATGACAGACTTTAAGAGAGATTCTGGCGCAAGGCCTGAAGTGAAAAAGTCAGTGATTTTTATATCTGGGAACCTGAACGTAAAAGATAAGGGCTGAAGAATTGTATTTCTCACAGAATTGAGGATACATTTTTCGGAGAGAAGTAGAATTGTTATGGGACTACTGGTAGATAGTTTAAAGCATTAGTCCCATAGCCAAATGCTAAGTTTTGTATTTGATTTTGACTTATGTCAGATAACAACTTTTTTACATGAGAAAATAACCTCAAACTATTTTCGCCTTTGTGCTAGCATATGCAAATCATTGCCTTTTTATGCCCTTCAAATATATCTTGGAAATACGCAAATAAGAGCTAGCCATTGCATGTGTGTATTAGCAGTTCTATCTGCTCAGTTATTTCAAGATTAAATATAATTTTATGTTATTTACTTAAACAGTAAACTGAAGCTCCAGTACTTTGGCCACCTTATGCGAAGAGTTGACTCACTGGAAAAGACCCTGATGCTGGGAGGGATTGGGGGCAGGAGGAGAAAGGGACGACCGAGGATGAGATGGCTGGATGGCATCATGGACTCAATGGACATGAGTCTGAGTGAACTCTGGGAGTTGGTGATGGACAGGGAGGCCTGGCGTACTGCGATTCATGGGGTCGCAAAGAGTTGGACACGACTGCGCGACTGAACTGAACTGAACTGAACTATATAACCATAACCCTTGCATAACAATTTATGTTGAGGATTTATAGCTTTACAATCATTAACTTATTAATCTTTACAACTTGTTCTGAAGGCTTAACTTGGTAACTCTAAACATTTGTGATATATAGATGGAGAAAATGAAATAGGCAGGTGAGATTCTTTATTTGTAATTGATATTGACTGATCTGGGAAAGAAGCCAGGACTCTGCAGTGTTCATTCTCTAGTCCTGTATCTTGGTTATAGAATCTCCTGATTCATTATTTTAATTGTTACAATAACATAGCAAATTATCCAACACCCAATGTTCTATCAAATGGAACCACACACATACAGCTGTAAAAGTCAATGAGGTTAACAACGGTATTGCTAACATACCTTAAATTGAGGGTTTTCTGAAGCTAAACTTAACCTGTTAAATTAAAACACTAATGTTAGTGTTATCATTATGTATATTTAACTTCATTATATAATTGTAATGTTTATAAACTGAGGCTACCTCATATAAAGACTCTCAAATACATCTTTTTATTTACAGAATACTGATACATAAATAGTACAAATCCATGTTGAATAAGTGCTACTTGACAGTACTAGAATTTTATTCAATATGCAACTAATTAATCATGACACAGTATAAGAGTATAAGACCAAGTCATGGAAGGTTGTTAGATGGGGTAAATCAGAAAATGCCAGACCTAGTGGAGTTAGGTTGTGACATGGGATAAATGCTGAGATGTGGCCAAAACATAAGCTAACTCTTGTGTCTGAAAGGTAGATTTGTGACTTTCAGTATGGAGCAAAGCAACTGACTCAAAATATAGATTGTAATGAGCTTTTGGAGGAACAGACAAATTGAGGGATAAATATGAAAAATAGGAGAAGCTGACAGAATGTTTCAGGTTTCATAGAGCTAATGATACACATAACAACAACACAAAATACTTGAACCCCTTAACTATGGACGGAGGTTAGTGACATTGTATGAGACAGGAATCAAGACCATCCCCAAGAAAAAGAAATTCAAAAAAGCAAAATGGCTGCCTGAGGAGGCCTTCAAATAGCTGTGAAAAGAAGAAAAGCAAAAAGCAAAGGAGAAAAGAAAGATATACCCATTTGAATGCAGAGTTCCAAAGAATAGCAAGGAGAAATAAGAAAGCCTTCCTCAGTGATCAATGCAAAGAAATAGAGGAAAACAATAGAATGGGAAAGACCAGAGATCTCTTCAAGAAAATTAGAGATACCAAGGGAACATTTCATGCAACGATGGGCTCGATAAAGGATAGAAATGGTCTGGACCTAACAGAAGCAGAAGATATTAAGAAGAGGTAGCAAGAATACACAGAAAAACTGTACAAAAAAGATCTTCATGACCCAGATAATCACAATAGTATGATCACTCACACTCACCTAGAGCCAGACATCCTGGAATGTGAAGTCAAGTGGGCCTTACGAAGCATCACCTCAAACAAAGCTAGTGGAGGTGATGGAATTCCAGTTGAGTGATTTCAAATCCTAAATGATGATTTTGTTTGGAAAACTTGGCAGTGGCCACAGGACTGGTAAAGGTCAGTTTTCATTCCAATCCCAAAGAAAGACAATGCCAAAGAATGCTCAAACTACTGCACAATTGCACTCAGCTCACATGCTAGTAAAGCAATGCTCAAAATTCTCCAAGCCAGGCTTCAGCAACACGTGAACTGTGAACTTCCAGATGTTCAAGCTGGTTTTAGAAAAGGCAGAGGAACCAGAGATCGAATTGCCAATATCTGCTGGATCATGGAAAAAGCAAGAGTTCCAAAAAAACATCTATTTCTGCTTTATTGACTATGCCAAAGCCTTTGACTATGTGGATCACAATAAACTGTGGGAAATTCTGAAAGAAATGGGAATACCAGGCCACCTGACCTGCCTCTTGAGAAACCTATTTGCAGGTCAGGAAGCAACAGTTAGAACTGGACATGAAACAACAGACTGGTTCCAAACAGGAAAAGGAGTACGTCAAGGCTGAATATTGTTACCCTGCTTATTTAACATATGCAGATTACTCATGAGAAATGCTGGGCTGGCTGACGCACAGGTGAAATCAAGATTGCTGGGAGAAATATCAATAACCTCAGGCATGCAGATGACACCACCCTTATGGCAGAAAGTGAAGAAGAACTGAAGAGCCTCTTGATGAAAGTCAAAGAGGAGAGTGAAAAAGTTGGCTTAAAGCTCAACATTCAGAAAACTAAGATCATGGCATCCAGTCCCATTACTTCATGGCAAATAGATGGGGAAACAGGGGAAACAGTGACTGACTTTACTTTTTGAGGGGAGGGCCTCCAAAATCACTGCAGATGGTGACTGCAGCCATGAAATTAAAAGACGCTTACTCCTTGGAAGGAAAGTTTTGACCAACCTAGACAGCATATTAAAAAGCAGAGACATTACTTTGTCAACAAAGGTCCGTCTAGTCAAGGCTATGGTTTTTCCAGTAGTCGTCTATGGATGTGAGAGTTGCACAATAAAGCAAGCTGAGCACCGAAGAATTGATGCTTTTGAACTGTGGTGTTGGAGAAGACTCTAGAGAGTCCCTTGGACTGCAAGGAGATCCAACCAGTCCATCCTAAAGGAGATCAGACCTGAGTGTTCATTAGAAGGACTGATGTTGAAGCTGAAACTCCAAAAATCTTTGCCCACCTGATGCAAAGAGCTGACTCATTGGAAAAGACCTCAATACTGGGAAAATTAAGGGCAGGAGGAGAAGGGGACAACAGAGGATGAGATGGTTGGATGGCATCACCAACTCAATGGACACGGGTTTGGGTAGACTTAGTGAGTTGGTGATGGACAGGGAGGCCTGGCATGCTGGGGTTCATTGGGTCACAAAGAGTTGGACATGATTGTGTGACTGAACTGAACTAACATCAAAGATTGGGTTCTCTCTGCTGACTTCTGGACTAATTGATAATTGGAAGGAAGCATTTGCAGGTGTGTTCTATAAGTGAGTTCCCAAGGCATTGAACTAATGAGAGAGGCCATCACTATATAAGTTGCTTATAGACCAAATATTATTATATATAAAAAAAAAAGTTCTGATAAGGTTTCTCCAAGAACAGAAGCAGCAGAACAAAACAGGAAGAAACAGAACCAACACATACTCACACACTCACACACACACACATATATAGTGGTTTACTTCAAGAGTTTGGTTGACAGGATTGCAGGGACTAGAAAGTTGGAAATCTGTCAGGCCAGCTCACAGGACAGAAAGGCTTGGGCAGGAACTGATGTTGCAGTCTTGTGACAGAATTTCTTCTTCCTCAGGGAAATTTCAGTTTTAGTCTTTCAATTGATTGCACCACCCCCACTCAGATTATTGTTTCAGGTTAACTAATTGTCCATCTTATCCTCATTTATAAAATTTCTTCACGGAAATATCTAACTTTGCTTTTAATTGAATAATTGGGTACTATAGCTCAGCCAAGTTGACATGTAAACTACCACAACTTCCTAAAGCTAACTGTAAAATTTATAGTTCAAAAAATAGATGCATAAAAATCAGTATATCAATGTTTTCTAAATGAGAGTACGTTTACTGAGGATGTGTGCAAAAGAACTGAAGAATGTATTCTTTTGTAGAAAATACACATGTGAAAGTGGAGCCTTAAATGGTTTTAATCCAGGGGTGGGAGACCTGGGTTTGAGCCCTGGGTTGGGAAGATCTGGAGAAGAGAAAGGATACCCACTCCAGTATTCTGGTTGGAGAATCCCATGGACTGTAGAGCCCACGGAGTTGCAAACAGCGGACACGACTGGAACACGACTGAACGACTTTCACTTTTACTTTAATCCAATGATGTACAGAAACTGTGAAAACCTCTAAGCAGTAGCTGGAGACCATAAGAGATTGCTCTAAGATTCCACCACAGCATTCTGAGGCATAAATTATTTAATATGACTAAGACATCTAAGTTACGACTGTTTTGAGGTGAAAAATTTCTGAATCTATTCCTACGACTGTTTTGAGGTGAAAACTTTGTGAATCTATTCCTGGGAACGCAGTACCAGGACCCCTCGTTGCCCTGCTCCTCCTTGTTGACCCGGAAGCAGTTTCCGGCCGCGGCCTCCCAGTCCTGCGATAGAAGAGCTCTGAAGCCTGGCGGGTGCCAGGGCCTCCTGCTCGTTTGCGGGATGCGGTGAGCTGGATGGGCGCGTGCGCGCCGCCCGCTCCGCCCCGCCTTAGTCCCCTGGACCTGCTCGGTGGTGGTGTCCGCGTGCTCCTGGCCCTGCCTCGGCTCGCATCCTCTCCTGGCCGCGCCACAGAGGTGTCCGCGTAGGCGGGTGAGGCGTTGTGTTCGTGGAGCGGGAGACGGTGCTGGGAGGGATGGTCCTGATGCCCTGGGTGGGGTCCCACCGTTCGGAGGGCTGCTCCACCCTCTGGGGGACAAATGCACAGTCCCCAGCCTCGTACATGTTGGGGTGCCACATCGTGGTCAGGAGCAGGAAGACAGGCAGGGCGTGAGAGGAATCAGGGGTCGATGGGGCTCCCGAGGCGCCTGGAAGTAGCCACCCTCGTAATAGGTGTTGGGAGTCCCGGAGATGGCCGCCTCTGGTTGTACAGGTTGCCCGCATCCACCAGGGTCAGCCCTGGAATTGGGTCTTGAGAGTGCCTCATCTGGTCTCATAGTCAAGTTTCTAGGGAAAGGTACTGTAGATTTAATCCAGCTAGAGGCAGTTTATTGAAAGTCTTTGGCCAAGTTCTACCCCAGGGAGATGGGCTGGACTGGCACGTGGCCTCCCAGTCAAATTAGCTTCCTTTTGGCTGAGAGAAATTCCCCAGAGAGGGGAGCAGGTGTGAGCTGATATTAGCCAACACCCACATCAGCTAGGAAACATACACTCCTCACCTTAAGTGGTATTCGAGAAGGGTACCATTAGCAACATTAGCAAACATTACCGTCTTGTCCCTGCACAACTCAGATCCACTCACTGATTACACATTTTTTTTTTCCTATCCCAGGACCAGGTGGCTTCACTGGTCAAGTCTATCCAACATTTAAAGAAAAATTAAAGCAGTCCTCAAACTCTTCCAAAATATTGAAGAAAAGAGACTGCTTTCAGATTCATTTCTTGAGGGCTGCAATATCCTGATACCAAACCAGATAAGAACATTACCAGAAACAAAAAGCAATAGGCCAGTGCCCTTGATGGACACAGCGGCAAAAATTCTCAAGAAAATATTAGTAAGCTGAATTCAACAATAAGTTAAAAGGCATACACCATGATCAAGTGGGATTCATCTCTTGGATGCAAGGATGGTTTAACAACCTCTACATTAATAAAAGAAAAGATAAAAATCAAATGATCATCTCAAAATGTGCAGAAAAAGCATTTGACAAAATTCGGCAGTAATTTTGAATTCCTCCTACAGTAGATGAGAGCCCATTTGTGTTCTATCAGGAAGGCCAGCTGGCTTTCATACTTGATTTTCAATTGCATGTTAATGACTGTAAGCCTTTCATTTTTTTTTTTAAATGTTACTTCACGCAATTCCTTATAATTATAATTTCCCGCATACTTGTCAAATATCTGATAGAAGCCAGCTAGTGAATTCCCTAACTCAATTATACAATTCCAGTTTACCACTGATGGAAATTTTATCAATTAGGCTGCCACCAGTATTAATCTGTTCTCCACATACAATTGGTGATGAAGCTCTTATTGCTATAGCCAGGCTACAATTGATGATTGATGTTGCTCTAAAGCCTCAGTCCTGGTTATCAGCAGTTATAGGTGCCATGCACTGGGAAGCGGATTCTGGGATGGAATTTACCATTTATAGTATGGATTAGGAATTATCCTCAAAATCTGTACCCCTGGAAGGCAGAGGAAGGAAGCAGGATTGAGCAGAGAGAAAAGGCAAGCTGTGATGCAGGCCACTGTGAGCGTTGGCCAACGTGACAGAGAGCTCTGAAGCTTAAGTGGACTAGCAGTGTTGTCACATTGAGCTCAAAAAGCCGGGCATTCATGTGCTGACTTTGATCAGTCATAGTATATGGGCTTCCCTAGAAGTGTGTCCCTTTCACTGAGACAGTGAAACTGTCTTTTGCAACTTAGGCATTTCTGTGGAGCACTGCAGCAGTTGGGTGAGACATTGACTACAGGTGTCAGTTCTGTGTACATGAATTTATAGGCTCCTGGAATTACCTGTAAGGTGCTGATATAATCCACTTGCCAAGTATGTTCTCAGGGAATTCTTCCTAAAGCCATTTTCATGTCATATCAAGTTCAGTCCTTTGACCCATTGGTGATTTCAGCAGGGGCAATGGAATTACATCATCATTTGATCCGCCTTTGCTTTGCTTGGGTGTCTCATGCCATTTTGTCTTATGAACACAGAAAAATGTGGATTTTATTGGGGAACTCATATCAGTGAACTAAGTAGCCTCTTTTACCTTGGTTTGGAGAGAATCAGAGTTCAGAGCATGGAATGATGGGGGTAGCTGAATCCTTAGTGGGCTCTACCACTGGTAGTGAAGCAACCTGCGTACGCATGTGTACTGAGGAGCTCCCTCTGAACATCAACCCTGTCCCTTGTTTTCAAATGTACCTTTTGCCCTTTATCAGTGGGCTCTGTTTTCTCTGTCACTTTACCATTCCTTTGATCTTTTCCAAATTATTATAGATCATTTTAATCTAAGGGTTATCTGATGTTCTCCTGTAGTGGGAGGGTTCTAGCAGTACTCAGCGGCAAGCTAGCTGTATTCCTTTGTAAAGGACATGAAAACATCTGCATCAGATTACTCTCAAATCTGAAACTCCAGCAGTTTCCAGTGAAGAACAGTATTCAGTTTCTATCATATGTCCCAAATGACATGTGATCTGTTTGCGAGCACTTTTAAAATCAGCTGGGCATTTGAGCATCTTATCTTTCAGTATGATTTGATGAGTAATGCCTGGAACCCAAGCACGTGTAAATCTTTTTAACTTTTCCCTTCTCATGATCTCATTCAAAAGGGAATTCTTTGCTTAATCCCTGTTAGTCTGTCTGTCTCCATGTTGGTCCTGTGAACAGACTGTCATGTTTATCAGTCAGACAAGGCTGTTTAAAAAGGGGTTGGTGGTTGATTTTTTTTTTTATAATTGATTTTTATTATTTTTTTAGTTTGTTTTGCTTTACAATACTGTATTCGTTTTGCTAACATTGACATGAATCAGCCACGAGTGTACATGAACTCCCAATCCCGACCCCCACCTCCAATCAATTATAAAAAAAAAAAATTTTTGTGAATCAGTAGATTTAAGAATTGGAAAAATTTCTGAAAGGAGTGATTTTTATACTTGAGGGTTTTAAAATAATGTATCTGATTGTTGTATAAACTCTTAACCCTTAAAAAAAAGGGGGGGGGGTTGGTGGGATCAGTACTCTCATTTCAACCATTTTCTTTTCAAATTAGTGATCGCTTGCTATGCTCTTAATATTTACTGCCAAAACGGTGGTTTTTGCCTAGTATTAATTACCAAGAAGGGCTCAAGCAATACCAAGCATGTCCAATTGAAACCTGGTAACAGATAGAGATTGCTCTATGTTATTTGGTCCTGAAATAGGCAGATCTGAATTTATCCAAGCTGTAATATATGGGGAGAACTTGAAAGGGCCTTTTTTTTTAAGGAACAAGGGACACAGTTAGCTTTGAAGACATGCTCTTGGCTCCCAAAAGTTGGCAATATGTTATGAATTTCCTGGTGAGGATGCTATCAATTTCCCCCTTTGTATACTTTTCAACAGCTTTCTAAAAAGCCCACCCAATAAAGCTGGTTATTGTCTTTTGTATTCTCCTCCACCAACTTAGTACCAGCTTTCTTTTGGATAGGTGAAGAACACAGATCTTCTTGGGTAGAAGAACACAGATCTCATTATTTAGCACCATGAATGATAACAGATCTAGTAAATTAGGTTTGTCCCATGGTTAATTTCTTGACATACAAGAGCATTGTTAAGTAAGATGTTTGAGATTGAAGAACTTTCCCTCACAGCTTCTGTCATGGTTGGTTACTAGCATTAAACTGGTATTCTTTTTTGTTTTATCATTATACAGTCGATCTGAGTGCACCTTCCTGTGCTTCGAGGGAGGGTTCTATTTCTTGGTCAAAGATAGAGTGAGGCTGTAAGGGTTGGGTTGTGCTCTCAGGGTAGGTCTGCCAAACTCTCATCATTACCCATGCATCTATTTAGTTGTCTTGCCATCTTGATGAGACTGCTCACAAATGTTTGCAGACAATTGGGCATCTGTGGTCAACCCAAATACTCCCTTCCATTCATCAGTATCTAGAATTAGTGACAGGACACCCTGTCATTTAAACTGAGGTTCTCTGTAGCAGGGATCCCCAGCCTCTGCAGAACTTCTCTGTGAAGTGTCTCAGATTTTTAGCAAACAGACTACCCTCTGCATGTTCTGGACCTCTAGCCATGGCCCTTGACTACTTCTGTAGTCTTTCTGGTGATCAATGGTCATAAACAAGTTACTTTGTGAATAAATATAATGCCTGCTGAGGTGACAAACAAGAAGAGGCATTCCAGTAATTTAAAAAGGTTTGATTTCTTTTAGTCCCAATTTTCTAGTTGGCTCTTTAGAGATTTATATTTCATAAATGATGCCAACAGAAACTTAGAATAGAAAGTTCTCTGCCATACACTTAGCGAGACTTTGCCTCAGGAGAAATCTGTTTCCTTTAAAGATACTTGGTAAGACTTGTCCCCAAAATCTTCTGTAAGGCTTTTACCATGAGTGTGTGCTCAGTCGCTTGGTTGTGTCTGACTCTTTGGGACTTCGTGGACTGTCGCTTGCTTGGCTCCCCTGTCCATGGAATTTTCCAGGCAAGAATCTTGGAGTGGGTTGCCATTTCCTACCTCAGGGAATCTTCCCGACGCAGGGATTGAACCCACATCTCCTGCATTGCAGGTGGATTCTCTACCACTGTGCCACCTAGGAAGCCAAGGCTTTTACCCCTTCTGACTAAAGATGTGTGAAAGCCACCTAGGCCTCAATTTCTTACCAAATTTTCTCCCCTTTTACTTTTCTTAACAAAAACCTTCTCATTATTTATTAGTTTAAAAGATAACTTGCCACTGGTATCTGTGCCATGAAGTGTTGAACTGTCAAAGCAGACATATGAATGGGAAATCTTATCAAGTATCTAACTTTCCTAATACTTAACTATAAAAGCAAGCCACAAGCTCCATTGGAGAGTGTGTGTTACACACTCGTTGCTCCTTCCTTCTAACCTGGTCATTGCTCTTTTTCACCTCAGTTTTCTGCCCTTAGGTGGGCAATTTAGATCCAGGCCTAAAACAAAGTCTGCCTCTCTTGTAGCTGCCCTTTTATACTCCCTACTATGTCCAGAGGATTTAATTGTATTTCATAGGAATTGACTGTTTTCCTAGTAAGTGGCACATATGAATCCCCTGGTTGAAGCAGCTGTTTCATTTAGCTAGCTTTGCTATAGGAGCTTTGCATATATTTTCCTTCTTTCTTTGTTCTTTAGTATTCCTAATTCCTGAACCCTTGGATCGTGTTTGTCATGACAGGAAACAGAATCACTCAATGGTTTTAAGCAGAAAGGAATTCAAGAATTAAGGTACTTATAAAATTGGTGCAGAGTGAGAAGTTAGAGGTCAAGAAATTCTACTGCCACCTAGTGGTCAAGAAAGTGCCCCACCACTGCCAACCTCACAGATGCCTTCCTCGGCATTTCTTTTCAATGTTGTGGCACACCTGCTGCTTGGCCGGCTCCACTAAATAATGAAGAATGACCCTCGTCTCTTTCATTTCTAAACTCAAATGAGTACATCTCAAGATTATGGTGAAAGATAATCTCATACAGAAAACTAGTTGCTAGGGCATCTGGGAAATGTAGTTTTTGGTCATACAACCCCTGTGATGCCGGGGGTAAGCGTATTAAACAGGAAGAGAGTGGAACATTCCACAGATGTCTCAGATGACAATACCTAACAAAGATTTATTCCTTGCAGTTCCCCAGTCTCAGAAGCGATTTTAGCATCCTTAGTCCACACTGACCTGATACATTCTTTCTGCATTTTCCTAGTGTGTCTTTTTAGTAATTCACTAAAGTAATTACAAAAGTATATTCTTAAGATTCACAGTATCCTAAGAAGTGGCAGCCAACTATATTTTAAAATTTATGATAGCAGATTAATATTTTCACAACTGGTAAAGCATTGTTACTGAGTCTTTATGGAATCTTTGCTTCAACAATGAATGTACTGAGAATTTCAGGTCCCCTGGCCAGCTGACATGGGAGATGTGAGTATTAGTAAGATTTAGGAGCTTTTCCCCTTAGGGCAGCCATAAAACCTGCCCTCTTTGCTCTGTCCCTAGTACTGGTCCTAAAACATTAGAGTATAAAACAAATTAATTGATTTTGTGATCACAAAATTATGAGCAGTGCTTTTCTATCCTGAAAATAGTAATGTACAAAATAAAAGGAAATTAATTTATTCCTTTAATATTTCTGGAAAAAGAGAGTGGATTATTTATAAAAATGATACTAAAACTATCCATTTCCAAAGTGGCAAAAATGTTTAAAAATACTTTGCAATCAGTCTCCGAAAACCTTTTGTCCTGGCCCCTTCTATGTTCTGGTTAGGAGGAACAATCTCAGAACCGCATCCCTTCCAAACTCCAAACCAATAATTGAGAAAACAGTTTAAAGTTCCATTTTTGGAACTTGCTATTAATATGCCAAGTTTGAACCATAACATGGAATAAAAATTCTTTGAAAATGTCCCCAATATTGTATATCTCACAATAATTATGTTCTCGATTTCCTGTTATTTCCTCCCTTGACCATTCTTTTATCCTTCGTCTGATTCTCCTTATCTCACTTCTTCACTGTAAAGATTTAATGTTATTTTTTTCTTCAACTGGTATTTTACTGTTTAAAGGAGACTTTTCATTGCTCAAGTAGTCTTTTTCTTACCCCTGTATATTAAACACTGCTACAAAGCTGATTTTTTAAAAATAAGAACAAAACTTTTACTTTAATTATACAGAACACCATGATAAGGATAGTATTTAAAGGAAAATATTCAAGATATTGTGGCAGGACCAAAGGAGAGACCGAAGGAAAAAATACAGGTTTTTTTTTT
Organism: Aepyceros melampus; assembly: GCA_006408695.1. Lineage (NCBI taxonomy): Eukaryota > Metazoa > Chordata > Mammalia > Artiodactyla > Bovidae > Aepyceros > Aepyceros melampus. The sequence goes on from SJXQ01009351.1 coordinate 69,103, forward strand.
TTTTTTTGCTTTTGGGGAATGAGAATTTGATTCTACTAATGGAACTGATTTTTCACTAAGATACACTATGGACTCTTTTAAAATGAATTCTTGCTAATTAATGTCAGTGTAAACCACAGGGATATAAAGTGAAAAGTTTTAATCAACCACTGAAATTAAAAAGTTCCAAATTTGTACAGAAAGTTTCAGGAAGATGAATACCTGTTTGCTTTATTAAACATCCAAAATGTGAGTAATATCTATACGCAAATTTAAACAGCCATTACAAACTAGTTAAAAACTGTGCTACTTACCAAACTATAAGCTGTATAATAAAATGACTAGGATAGTGAATTGTTTTGGTAATTTCTGCTGGAAAAAAAGTCCTCATTTCAATAATAATTTGTTAAAATGTTCAAGGATATTTTAACATTTGGTTAGATGAAAAGTTCTAAGTTATTTGTGTAAGACATGGGCCACCATGGCAGGTTAATAAACTGAGTTTAAAAGAGAGACACAAAAAGACAAGAGTTCGACGTTACATGTTTTAAATGCAACCCTTCCTTTTCATGCCCATGCCAACGTCTGTGTGACACAGGTTGGCTTTCTATTGTTCTTACTGTGTTAAATGAAAAGCTGGTGCTAGTACTAGCAATATTAAATACAATGTTCATTATAAATATAACATCATCAGGAAAGATTTGGTTAAAGATTCAATACTTACTTAGTCTTACTTTGTGTCAAGCTCTGCATTCATCTCTTTTGCATGCATTATTTCATTTCTTTCTTTCAACAATCTGAGTGTGTATTAGAAGGAGGGACTAGATATAGTTCATTCCAAAATAATTTTATGACATTAGGATTCCAATTAAAAAGTCAGATATCACAGAAGTAATACTTGTTATCACACCAGAAATTGTCTCATCTAGCAAGAAGCAATAGATTCTGGCTGGGGAGACATTGTGAGATCCCTTAACATCAGGCAAATACTATGGGAACCATCAAGGTACAGCTGTGTTTGCTGCCTGGATTCTTAGGATTCTTTGCTCCCTGGATTCAGCAGGCAAGAAGAGGGGTCACCAACAGGGGAAACTGACAGTGATCGCAGGAGGAGGAAGGGCTGCTCTTAAAAATGGGAGTCAACCCCATTCTAACTGAGGATAACAATCACAGCTGCCCCAGAATGAGAGGTAAGTGTCAAGAACTTAACTGCCTTCAGGAATGAAGGTTTAGGTCATTTCATCACGTATATGTCACCATTAGCTGGCAAGGTGATAGCCTGGGATGAGAGGACTTGAAGGAAATACTGGAGAAAGGAGAGGATGAGGCGCAGTGGTGGCTTCCAGATCTCCTGCAGAGGTTGGGGCTATGCACTCTTCACTATGAAGCTCCCTAGTCAAAGTTCAAATGATTGATATTATTTAGAATCTCCCTGAGGAAGAGAAGCTCAGGGGGAATCACACAAAAGATTTTCTTGCATCTGTGGAGTAGAGCAAGGGTGGGCTGTGGAGGCCGTGAGAGTGCGCAGTCAGGGCTGGACTGCGAGGAGCAGAGGACACAGAGAGTCCAGCGGCCCATTCTGACCTCCATTGCCCTGCATTGCCCCATTTTCATGGAGGCCATACTCCCCAGTGAGTGAGTGAGGCAGGGACTCAAAGGCAGGCCTGTTCCTTGGAGAAGGACTCCTGGGATAGCAGCTTTTGGCTCCCCACCAACCTTGTGGAACTGAACTTTCTTCTGAACTTGCATCTAAAATGTTTTTACCCAATTGCCTCCTTCATGTTCTCTCTCCTTCACTCAGGACTGAGATTTGAATTCTGAGCTCATGACCCTCGCAGCCTCCCTTAGATCGCTCCCCGCTGCCTCACAGCTTGCTTCTCACAGGGCCGGGACAAACACAGACACTTACTTGGTGAAAACTGCCCACGTTTTCACTGAGCGGCTTTTGCTCATGTTGCGTAACGAGCTGACAGCACAGCGACCTTATCTTATGTAAGCCTGACAAGCTTCATATCTCCCAGAAATTAATCAGCATTTCAGGCCCGTTGAAGAGACCTTTCTAGTTTTTGCTGCTCCTGGAGATAAGTGTCTTAAATTCTGGCTCATTTCTTTGTTCAGTTCAGTGTGATGTTGAGAGGAGGAAACAGGTAACAGCACTGGGGAAGAAAGAGGTGATAGCATGTTAAACTGAATACCACTCTTAAATCTTTACCGTTCGTTCCAACAATAAGCTAAGCTGTGCTCTATTTTGCTTCTCTTCCTGACTTACCATAACTTTTTTTTACAGTGCTTGTCAATTTTTTGTTTCTGTTACCAAAAATATGTTTATTAATATTAGAGCTATTCTCCTGTTAATTTGGACCCTTTCACTTTATGATTGTCAGTTATATCAGTCATTAATTTAACCACATTTACCAAAAATCAACCTCATATTAGGCAAGAGAGGAAGAAGAAGAAATGAATATCAGGTGGGTTTTAATCCCAAACATTCTAGAGCTTTTTATAGCTCGGAAAGACTTAAGGAAGGTGATTCTTTTTATAGCTAGAAAAGACTTAAAATTTCTCAGCATGACTCTGGTTTCCACCTTTGTTTATCTTCTGTATTTCCCAGGTTATGTGGCCCTTCAGAGAAGGACATGCAGTCACATAAGAAGTATAGAAAGCTAACAGTTTTGTATATTATTGGATGAAAATTGAAGGACAATCTATGTAACTGCTACATAGAGCTTGCTAAAGTAAGCATATTTTCCCAATCAGAACTTTTTTTTTTTTGTAATCATGGAAAACTGCTTATTGTGAGCACTTATTACCCAATCGAAATGATTTCTTTTAAGGATAGAGTATGATTTTGAGTTTTATCCAACTGGAAGCTTATCATGAAACATGATTGCCTATCTTAATGCATTATATACAATCAGAAAATATATGTTAATTAGGTAAATTTTGTTCAAGTATGTTTATGAGATGCTTGTTTTAGAAGACCTTGCATTCAAAATTGAGAAACATGCACTTGGAGACAAAGTCTAAGGCAAAAAATAAAAAGGTAATACCTGTCCATCAGTGTTCCTGTTAACCTGTGGACTTCTGTCTTTGCTTTTTGATTGACTTTTATTGGCTTCAAATCCAGATTATATCTTGGAATCTGATTTTCACATCCATGTTATTAGATATGATAATTCTTTGCGAGATTGGTACCTGACTTTAGTTGTTATATTTGATAGAAATTTGTCTTACCTTAGCTCCCAATCTTGACCTAACTGGGCCTTTTATTCAAAATAAATTACTAAAGTGTGTAACATAAGTAACCTTCTACCATTGAGATTCTGCAGTTTCTCTTCTACTATACTGGATTTACCACATGCATATCTCTCTACCCATCCTACAATTCACCTTATTTTGGGATGCGTTTCAAAGTTAGTTGCAGACATGACACTTCAGCTTGCATATCATTAACAGGAATTCAATAAGTATTGTTCTAGTTAATTCTTTAGAGGTAAAATTTATATATAAGGAAATGCTTAGCTCATGAGTGTTTCATTCTAGGAAAATTTTGACAAATGCTTTGACCTCTGTAACCCAAAGTCCTGTGGACATATTTCTTTCTTAAACTTCTAGTAACTACAACTCATAGCTCACAGACACATTGACATATGACTGAATTTAGCTGGGGCAAGAAAACACCTCTTTGGGATATAAACTTGGTATAAAACCAGGGTCACCTTATGACATCTTGATGACTAGCCCTAACTATTAATATATATGACTATGGGTTATCGTCATTTGCCCTTCAACATGGCAGTCAACCCTTCTTACTCCAGACTATGAACTCAATATTGACAGAAGAAAAATCTCATTCATCTCAAATTCCAAACATTTAAGAAAAATAAATATTTTACATTTTAATAATAAATAGAAGCTGCATATTGATCCACACAAAAATTTTGTCCAAACTGATATGTATACAATTATTGTTTCCCTTCCAAATAATTTCAGTTCCTAAGATCAGATAGCAAGAGTTTTAGGTCACAGGGTGTATGTATGTATGGCATATATATATTTCAAATTTTCTAAATCTTCCATATATGTATATGTGTGTATATATATATTTCAAATTTTCTGCTGGGTGTATGTATGTATTTGTGTATGAAAAGTGAAAGTGAAGTCGCTCATTTGTGTCCGACTCTTTGCGACCCCAAGGACTGTAGCCTACCAGGCTCCTCTGTCCATGGATTTTCCAGGCAAGAGTACTGGAGTAGGGTGCCATTGCCTTCTCCAGGGGATATATATATGTGTGTGTGTGTGTGTATATATATATATAATTTTCAAAATCTTCTGTGTGCTCCTTAGTTCCTCAATACATATTCTACTTGTTTAAATACTTAAGAGAGCCTGGGTTGCTCAGCAGGCTTATGGAAACAGATACCTACAAAGCCTTTCGCAGCCTGATTCTGAGGTGCTGGATTCTGCTTAGCTGCCTATAACAGTCTGTCCAGGTGGCACTAGTGGTAAAGAGTCCACTTGCCAAAGCATGAAACACTCGGGTTCAGTTCCTGGGTCGGGAAGATGCCCTAGGAGAGGAAATGGAAATCCACTCCAGTATTCTTGCCTGGAAAGTCCCATGGACAGAGGAGCTTGGCAAGCTACAGTCCATGGGGTTGCAAAGAGTTGGACATGACTGAATGTCTGAACACGTCTGAACACAGCACAGCAGTCTGTAATGGGGTCTTTCCTTCTACCTGTTATGATATTTGGCACTTACATGATCACTAATCCATCTTTTAAATTCCTGTCCTCCTGCAGATTCCAACTTTTCAGAAGAGCATGTATTATTGTACTGATTGACTTTACATACTCTGATATGCCAGATAACTTCTTTTATAATGCTTCTTTTATCTTGAGGTTTTAATAGTTACCTGCCAAGGGCATTTTTCAGTGCTCTCAGATTGCCAGGATTGAAGGGAACTATAATAGATTCCTTTATCCATTCAATCATTCAAATATTTATTGAGCATCTATCATATGTCATACCCTGAACTAAGATCTGGGACAGAATATTAAATACAATTTGGCTTCTAGTCAATGACATAATATGAGAAAAGAAAAATATTCAAGAAATAATTACATTATGTGATCAGTGCAAAAATGAAGATCTGTATTAAGGAAGAATGGGAATTAATCTCCTTTACTTGGATAGCAGTGAAAAATTTTAGAGAAGACATATAAACTCTGTCTTTGATGATGAGAAGTTTGACCACTGGGAATTGTGGGTACAACGATAAAGGGCATTCTGAGTACAAAAGCATGCTATGAAACTATTGGGAGGATTAGTGGAATCTTAAATAATTCAGATGTCTAATTCAGGCTACTGCACTGGTGGGAGATGAGGTTGACAAATTAATATTACATGTTTTAACTCTTTACAACAGCTTTGTGAGGTGGATATCCTAACTTCATTGATTTCCCTATTTTGTAGGTGTAAGAATGCAGGCAGAGAAAGGCTAAGTAAGTTGATCAAGGTCATATAGTTATTAAATTATAGAGCCAGCTTCAAAACCAGGCAGACAAATGTTTTCCTGATTTTATTTTCAATTTAGTTTTTTTTTTTTAGGTAAAATATACATATTATAAAATTAAGCCTTTAATGTTGGCAGGAATTTTGACAGGTACACTTGATACTCATCCATATAGAGGCATGTATCAGAAGTTCCTTGTTTTCTATTGCTCAGTAGCTTCCATTAGGTGAATTCCATAATCAGTTTATGCATCCACTGGTTGGTAGACAGTTTTATTGCTGTTTTACTTTTAGATAATTATGAATAATATTATGTCAAAGTTTCTGCCAGACAGTTCCAACATGTGGGTCATTTTAAGTCTGGTTCTTTTGCCTGTTATGGCTCTTGACAATGTTTCAAGACCCAGATAATCATGATAGTGTGATCACTCACCTAAAGCCAGACATCCTGGAATGCAAAGTCAAGTGGGCCTTAGGAATCATCACTAAGAACAAAGCTAGTGGAGGTGATGGAATTCCAGTTGAGCGATTTCAAATCCTAAAAGATGTTGCTGTGAAAGTGCTGCGCTCAGTATGACAGCAAATTTGGAAAGCTCAACAGTGCTCACAGACTGGAAAAGGTGTTTTCATTCCAATCCCAAAGAAAGGCAACACCAAAGAATATTCAAACTACTGCACAACTGCACTCATCTCACATGCTAGCAAAGTAATGCTCAAAATTTTCCAAGCCAGGCTTCAACAGTAGTGAACCATGAACTTCAGATGTTCAAGCTGGATTTAGAAAATGCAGAGGAACCAGAGATCAAATTGCCAACATCCTCTGAATCATCAAAAAAGCAAGAGAGTTCTAGAAAAACATCTACTTCTGCTTTATTGACTATGCCTTTGATGGTGTGGATCACAACAAACTGTGGAAGATTCTTAAAGAGATGGGAATACCAGACCATCTGACCTGCCTCCTGAGAAATCTGTATACAGGTCAGGAAGCAACAGTTAGCACTGGACATGGAACAGACTGGTTCCAAATAGGGAAACGAGTACGTCAAGGCTGTATATGGTCACCCTGCTTATTTAACTTATATGCAGAGTAAATCATGAGAAACGCTGGGCTGGAAGAAGCACAAGCTGGAATCAAGATTGCCAGGAGAAATATCAATAACCTCTGATATGCAGATGACAACACCCTTATGGCAGAAAGTGAAGAGGAACTAAAGAGCCTCTTGATGAAAGTGAAGAGGAGAGTGAAAAAGTTGGCTTAAAGCTCAACTTTCAGAAAACTAAGATTATGGCATCTGGCCCCATCACTTCATGGCAAACAGATGGGGAAACAGTGGAAACAGTGGCTGACTTTATTTTTTTGAGCTCCAAAATCACTGCAGATGGTGACTGCAGCCATGAAATTAAAAGGTGCTTACTCCTTGGAAGAATAGCTATGACCAACCTAGACAGCATATTAAAAAGCAGAGACATTACTTTGCCAACAAAGGTCTGTCTAGTCAAAGCTATGGTCTTTCCAGTAGTCATGTATGGATGGATGTGAGAGTTGGACTATAAAGAAAGCTGAGCACTGAAGAATTGATACTTTTGAACTATGGTGTTGGAGAAGAGTCTTGAGAGTCCCTTGGACTGCAAGGAGATCCAACCAGTCCATCCTAAATGAGATCAGTCTTGGGTGTTCATTGAAAGGACTGATGCTGAAGCTGAATCTCCAATACTTTGGCCACCTCATGTGAAGAGTTGACTCATTGGAAAAGACCCTGATGCTGGGAAAGATTGAAGGCAGAGGAGAAGGGGCCGACAGAAGATGAGCTAGTTGGATGGCATCAGCAACTTGATGAACATGAGTTGGAATAAGCTCTGGGAGTTGGTGACGGACAGGGAGGCCTGGAATGCTGTGATTCATGGGGTCGCAAAGAGTCGGACGCAACTGAGTGACTGAATTGAACTGAACTTGGCAATGACTATAGTTTTCCCTTTCTTTTTTGTGTGTATATGCTGGACATAATGTGTAAATAGTGAAGATTCAGGTATAATGTTTACAGCTGAGAAATGTTATCTATAAGAAGAAATGGGCACTCTTCTTCTTTGAGGCCATTGGTATGAAATATTGAGTCAGTCCAGTCAGGAGCTGAGCCAAATTTGGATTTTGTTTTGGCTTCAGCTTCCTCTAGCATTGCCTAGTGCTTTGTGTGGGGTCTACGGTACCACAAGGTTTTATTTCTTCCCTCAGTGATGGTGTTCTACTCTCAGTTTCCAGCTATTTCCAAGTGCCTGTACAACAAAGGGAGAGCACAGGCTCTCTCGCTCTCTCCACATGCTCTTCCCCTACCGCACCGACAGCCTTCTGTAGCCCATTACTTGGTATGTTTTAGGCTTCTTGTGGGGACAGACAGATTCTCTGTTGTTCCAGTTTAGCCCCATCTTAACTCAGATCCTGTGTGCCTGGGCCTCGGGGGAAGATTTATGCCCCACCCCCACCGCTGCCGGGGAGCCCAAGTCTAACTTTATCTATTGGGAGTGTTTTCTGCCCCTTTGCTGGTGGTGTTACAGTGGGACACAGACTCTTTTCTGCCCCTTTCTCTGGGGTAGAGGGATTTGTTTCCCATATCCTTCGTGTGACATCAGTGAGTATTCACCTGTACCCTAAAGATGACAGGGTTTGCTGGCCTCCCCAGTGTCTTTTGACTTTTGCTGCATATGTGAGAAAGATGAAGACAGGGAAATAGGATTTCATACCGTTCGCTCAGTGATGGCTGATCTCCTTCCTGTGTGCAGCACCGTGGGAGTGGGAGGGGGCAGCTCTATTGGTCTTCGAGTCTCTCTCACAAGCACTGAGTGAAAGTCCATGGAAAAGAGCCCATGAGTGTGTGCAAAGTCTGCCTTTGCTCTGGAATTTCCAGGGCTTCTATATTGTCACACTAGTCCCAACTTGATTTTAGGAACTCATTATTTATTTTTACCTGATTTCTTCTTACCTTCTTATTTGGTGGATGATGCTTCTTCTTCATGTGCTATTCTTCAGCTAAGAAGGTCCTTACATTCCATCTCTTCTTGGACTTCTTCTTGTGTCTCGTTGGGATTCAGGCCACTTCATTGCCGCCTAAACTTAGCAATCTGATGAACTCAATAAAAGCTATGACTTTGTAATTAATCTACCTTTTTCTAACTGTTGTTAGAGAACAATGTTCATTCTAGCTTTCTACAACCTAGGCAGACACTGGGAAATGTTTTTAAACTATTACACAATTTATTATCCAAAGTAGCTGGAAATTAGATAGTTTAGGGCTTACATGTATATATTATATTAAATAAATACAATATTATCCTGAAAGGCAGATAAGTGACAATAAGGAATTGTAAACAAATGAATAATATAATCAGATTTGGGATCTAGAAAACTAACCTCAATAGCAGTGTTGAAAGCACTTATTGTTAGAAGTCAAAGGATGAGTTGGACCTGAAATAGTCTAGAGATGAGATGATGAGAACTTGAAGAAGAAGAAATGGTCTTGAAAAATGACAAGATGTTTTCTAGACTCAGTGATCAATGAATTGAAGTAAAGGAATGTTAATTGTAGTGTAACTGCACATCCTAGTTGACCAGCATATTTACTGAGTTCCCATTTCATTATCAAACATATTCTAGCTGGAATGAAAAACTGCATTATATGATCAACTTCAGCATATGGTGACTCCAAGATTTCACCTTGAGAAGCTGATTTCAGTCACTAATATGGTTGAGCCCTGCTTTACATGGAGTCAGTACTGGAAGAAAGAGGATGTGTTCAAAGAAATATCACTGAATTCCACATCAGGTGCTGATGTTAACAGAGAGCTGGATATATGGATGTGGAGATTAGAAGAGAGACCTGGAGCAGAGATAAAAATTTGATAATTAGAATGTATTGATATAAATAAGATTGCTCACAGAATGCAAAGTCAGAGAATCAAGAAGGAAACCGACGGAGAATAGCCAAAAAAGAGAGGATCAGTGTAGGGGACTGCCATGAAAGACCAGGAAGGAGAGTTTAATCGTGGAGTGGTCAGTAGTGTCAGGCACTGTGTCAAGTCCAGGGTGGACTTAAAGTGACTCAATGGATTTTGTAAACGCAGACAAGAGAGGCAGCGGAGAACAAAGCCCCAGAAGGCATATTGGACACACTGTGCTGTGCTCAGTCACTCAGTCGTGCCTGACTCTTGGCAAACCTGCCAGGCTCCCCTGTCCATGGAGTTCTCCAGGCAGGAATACTGGAGTGGGTTGCCCTGCTCTCCTCCAGGGGATCTTCCTAACCCAGGGATCAAATCCAGGTCTCCCACGTTGCAGGTGGATTCTTTACCATCTGAACCACCAGGGAAGCCCATTAGACACACGAAGGAATTCCAAACAAATACTTTTCCCAGGGACATTTGCCCTGCTCCTCCCATATAGTTGACACCTGAAGCAAAAATGTTATACCTGAAAGAATAAAAGTCATATGTGGTAATGATATGTTTCTTCATTTTTAATTTTCTTTTCCTATGTTTTTAGCATGATGATTTTTACAAAGTCACCAGACTGTAACTTATATATCACAATTTATTCAGCTGTTTGATGCATTATCAAATTTTGTGTTTTATTACATTTCATATGATTACAAATACTCTTTTTCCAAAATGTCAGACTGTGAATATGGGGCTACAGGATGGTGAAGAACAGGAAACTAACAGCTTTTAGTAGATGGCAAAGGGGTGAGTGTCTGTGTGTCTGTGTGACTGTGTGTGCACACACTACTGTTTCACTGCATTAAAAGAGTGTAATTAATTTAGAATTAAAAGTTCTATTCTAGGAGAGTCATCTCAAATTGACTTTTCAGAAGAGTTGATTTTTCAGAATTGCAGAGTCAATGTTTGTCTTCAGTGTCCTCTGTTATGAGCAGATTTAAAATCAGTCGTCTTGCCTTCCTGCATAAGGCAAAATAATTTGGTTTTTCTGAATTCATGGATTTTCCTAATTGCATTTTTTTTCCAAGAATGAGGTCTGCTTGTCTGTTTTTTTTTTTCAAATTTCAGACAATATGTGTCCTTTCTCCATTTTTCATACTTAATAACATTTACCAATTTAGAAATATCTTTATTGTTGAAACAAAGGATATTTGCGTAGTATCCTTTCTGCATGTCCTTCCAAAACAGTACTCTCTAATCTCCCATTACCTTGGCAATGCAAACCTTCCTCTTCATTTTCCCCTTTTGTTTTGTTTCTGATTATGTTTAATGTAAACCTTCTATGACCTTTTCTAGAGGCCTCTCAGGCTTAAAACTGTTGGCAGTGATTTTTCTTACCCTTAATTGTGCTCTTGACCTTGGTTTAGTTTGTCCCTCTCTGTTCCAAGCCTCAAGGTTTATTATTGCAAAACATTTGTCCACCTGCCTGTCACTTGCCTCCACTCTTTGCATAGGCATTCATAAAAACATTTCTAGTCATGCTCTGGCTTTTGCTCTTTGTCTCTTTTCTTTTGGTCTTAATCTAGAAGGAGAAATAGACTTTAATCTTCCCATTATTTTTGGAGTGGGAAACAATAAATGTTCCTTTTACCACTTCTGTAATCCATCTAAAATACTTTATCCTCAATTGCACTTTAACTCTCCTCATTTTTTAGCAAGTATTAGGGAAAGACCTCACTTTCATTGATTTATTTTGCTCTTTGCCCTGACAATACTTCTTTCTGTCTCTTTTCCCTTCCATCAGTTATATATAATTATCACTTTCTCTTACTTCTTTTCATTAAAGTGTCTTTCTCCCTCTATTGTTTTTAGATCTCAGAGGTATATCCTTCCTTGTCATTAACTTTGCATAGGCTTCCTCTGAGCTTAATTTGGAACTTCTAAACTCTCTTGCATACTGGAATTACCTAGGAATTTAAAAGGCCACACCAATGGTACCATACCCAACCAAATAAGTCTGAATCTCTGAGGGTGGATTTAAAAGCTTCTCAAATGATTTTAATGTGCAGCTAGGAATGAAAGCCATTGATCTACTATTCTTAGCCAGCTTGTTCTCACTTGCTTTTCTGTTTCAAGTAAGGGAAATTATTGAGGATACACTTGCATTGCTTTTTATTTGCTAGTGATAAAACCATACAGCTTGTGCAAAGAGTACTGATAATCTGCACCCAAAGAGATATGATACTTAGGAATTACATCATAGTTCCTGTCACTGAATTAGAACTAGACAAGGCAGGAAAAGCAGAGGAGAAAACAAGGTGAAAAAATAAGTGGTAGGAGGAGTAGGCTGGGAGAGTGAAAGTAAGAGGAGGATGCAAAGTGTACCTGAAAGTGATGACATCATCTAGGATTGCTTGTTGCTTGTGGGGATTCCTGTCCATTCCTGACAGACTGGATCGGAGACTTTCTGAGGGTGTGGGCATCTCTATAATCACTTTGAGATAATTCTATGCCTCCTGAGGTTTGAGAACAGTGATACTAGTCAACAAAAAATTGACAAGTCCTGCTAGAAGTTGTCACTCCTACTTTGTAAACACTTTATATCATGAATAAACTGCAGACATGAAAAAATTCATTGAAGAATAGTTTCTATAAAACAGAAATGCTGTGTATAGGTACGTGAGGGCAGGTGAATGGGTTTGCTTGTGGTTATATGTAGTACCAAATTTTGTGGTATTTCCCAAATTTATTAGATCACAGGATTACCTTATTTAAAATTTAGATTTCTGAACCTCTCAATGGGCTCAAAATGAAGATTTTGATTTATTAGGTTGGGAGTGGGCTCTAGGACTGTGTGTGTGTGTGTGTGTGTGTGTGTCCCTACAAGTTCCATAGGTGATTACTATGATAAGGGAAATCTAGAAAACATTGATCTTGGGCAATTTCAGAAGAATTAGGAAGATCCCTCTGACATTAAATTTAAACTTGGTTTTTAATGCCAGAAATCCTTCTATAAAAAGTCATTCACTCAGTAGTTAGATGTAAAGTATAGATGCTGCTGCCGCCACTGCTAAGTCACTTCAGTTGTGTCCGACTCTGTGCGACCCCATAGATGGCAGCCCACCAGGCTCCCCCATCCCTGGGATTCTCCAGGCAAGAACACTGGAGTGAGTTGCCATTTCCTTCTCCAATGGGTGAGAGGGAAAAGTGAAAGTGAAGTTGCTCAGTCGTGTCTGACTCTTAGCGACCCCATGGACTGCAGCCCATCAGGCTCCTCCGTCCATGGAATTTTCCAGGCAGGAGTACTGGAGTGGGGTGCCTTTGCCTTCTCGCAAAGTCTAGATAGTTGGTATCATTATTTTTGGAATGATTTATTTATTGTTAAGATGTTATTTTTTTAAGATTTGTTCATTTGTTTGTTTGGTTGGTTTTTTTTTTGGCCATGGTGGGTCTTCATTGCAGCACACAGGCTTTCTCTGGTTGCAGCGAGTGCGGGCTACTCTCTGTTGCAGCATGTGGGCCTCTCATTGCAGGAGCTTCTCTTGTTGCAGAGCACAGGCTGAGGGTGCAGGGAGTTCAGTAATTGCAGCACTTCAGTAGTTGCAGCAGTTGTGACTCATGGCTTAGTAGTTTCCAGCTCATGAGCTTAGTTGCTCCTCGGCATGTGGGATCTTCTGGGACCAGGGATCAAACCGGTGTCCCTTGCATAGCAAGCCAGATTCTTAACCACTGGACCACGAGGCAAATGATGGAGTAAAACATACAGACACTACAGATGCATACTATGCTTTCTTTGGTCTTGAGCTTTGGCTGAATGGATTAAGTTTAAACAGCCAGATGAATGTTCTGGGTGAGATGAAGAACTGACTATAGGCTTTGGGTACTGGATGGAGAATGTGACAGTCCAGTTTCCCTTTCAGAGGACTGCGTGCAGGAAGTGAGAAGGCTATCCCCCTGCCATGCTTTCAACCCGAGTATGTAATGTATTTCCCTTGTGGAGCCCAACATTCTGCCAGCCTCTCCTCCGCTCCTCTCCCCAACTCCCAGTGCCTAAGAAGCCCTCTCCAGACAGGGAGTTCACTTTCTTTAAACTGTGAGTCTGATTGTTCAGAATGGGGATGAATGCAACTCTTAACAGATAGTGTCTCAAATATGAGAAAGGAGAGAGAATACTGCTTGGCCTACCAGTTTTGCTGTGGGTAATGCAGCTATTAATTGCTCAAGTGATTGTACTCAGAAAGCAGTTCTCTTTCCAGTTATACTGTCAACTATGAGCATCTTTGAATTTACTCTGTGAATGTTTCTAATGGTTTCTTCCTTTTAAGCTTTTGGGTTTTTTAAGCTTATGTGTTCTTCTATTCGTATCAACCAATGCCATTTATTTTTCTCTCTTCTAAGGTTATATCCTAATTTATTTGATGTTAGTTATATCCTTTATTGATTGTGAATACATCTGTAATTTTAAGGGATTAGGATGAGAGAAAGATTGGAAAAAATAAAACCAAAATTGATCAGCTGTTGTGTTACTCAATCAGAGAAAGGAAACAAAACCACAAACCTCTGATTAATTTAAGCTGAATTGAAGTCTATTGAGAAGATACCAGGAAACCTGCAGAATTACCCTAAATCCTGCAAAACCAGTTTCAGAAATCTTATTGCATCTTGTACTCTAGAATCCAAAGAGGCTTAGAAAATGAAAATAGGATATTTTGACCTTCAATAGTGGAAGGATGGCAGTCAAACTTCTTCAAACTCATCTATCAGTCACCTTGTAGATTTACCTTCCTTTATGCGAACAAAAAAAGTTCTCTTGCCTGGAAAATCCCATGGACGGAGGAGCCTGGTAGGCTACAGTCCATGGGGTCCCGAAGAGTTGGACATGACTGAGTGACTTCACTTTCAAGTTTCACTTTCATGCATTGGAGAAGGAAATGGCAACCCACTCGATTGTTCTTGCTTGGAGAGTCCCAGGGATGGGGGAGCCTGGTGGGCTGCTGTCTCAGGGGTTGCACAGATCAGGCACGACTGAAGCGACTTAGCAGCAGCAGCATGCAAACATAGACTAACTTTCCAGGGATGCACTCATTCCCACCTTAAAAAAAAAAAAAAAAAAACACACACCGTGTGTATTTAACCTTGGTTTGTGGCAACTTGCTGATCTTCAACAGTGAATGACTCCATTATCTGTTTTTCAGATTTTATGCCCAGGTTGCCAGACTTTGCTGGATAAACTCTCAAAATTATGCTGACTGAAAATTCATGCTGACTTAATTCTGAATCATGAATTTGTCCATTTTTTCCCCCTTGACCTGCTTTTTTCTCTCTGCATTCTTTGTCCCCATCAGCTGTAGCATAAATGAAGGAGTAGGAAACTGGAATGGGAAGGCCTGGCTTCAACTCTTTGTGCTACTAGTTATTAGTTGTGTGATTTAGGGAAGAATTCTTCCTTTTACTCTGTCCCAGTTTTGTCTGTGACATGGGGCTAAGACTTAAATTATGGGCTCCTTGTGATGATTAAAAGAGGTATTGACATTAGCTACCCTGTGCTTACATATGGTAGCTCTGATGTGCTTAATATGCAAAGCAATCAAAAAATCTTTATTAAAACTATTTGCTTGCTGATTTTATTCTGTGGATGTTCCTTTCCAGCTCTTTCTGGACAAACAGTTTGCAATCTTCACTGATACCTCAAACTAAAATTACCTATAGTAAAGCACCTCATTACTTCTCTCTTTCTCAGCTTAGGGCGATACTGGTTAGTTAAAAGAGATTCTTTGGTATTATATCACCTTGTTGTTTCATTCTCAGTAAAATTGTATCATGACATTTTTAACCATCTTTCCTTCTACTTCTCTTGGATCAAGGTCATAATGTTCTGTCCTGTCTGAATGGTGTTACCAAGCAGAAGCTTGTTCTGTACACTAATTTATCACTCAGGATATGATATATTTCCTGGCATAAGTAGGCAAATCTAAGTAATCCAGGCTATCTAACCAATTTATTCACTTATTTTTAATTTCCATAAATCATACAATTTACTCATGAGTCCATTAGATTTATCTGCAGAACAAATATTACCATTATACCTCAAAGCACATGATAAGCCATTTTACTTACAATTTCTTCATATCATTATTGGACTCCGTCTTCTATTGCTTCTTTCTAATAAATGTTTCTAAATTTCTAGGATCTTTATCACTGAAGGCACTTTGCTCTCTGGTGCTGACATCACTGTATACATTCAGAAGACCCCATCCACCCTTTGAGATCATTGCTTTGGTAGGCTAAATTGTATTAAATGTCTGATTCTTCCTTCCCCAAACCCTCTCATTAAAATCAGAAAGAATGATTCTTATAAACCAACTGCAGAAGCAGGATTTGCTTTTCTTGTGCTCCTAATTGAGAAGTAAAAAAATCTGCTGGAATGTAGTCTTTAGAGTTTTCTCTTGTGAGAGTGCAGATGGAAGATGCATCTGCTTTACTTCAAATCAATTTCCTCCCATCGGTCCTCTGTTATCCTTTTTCCCAGAGAAACTTCTTGTTTTCCAAGAGTGTATTTTCCCACACAGTATAAATTATTTTTGTACAATTAATTCTTGAGTTTTAATGTTAACACATAGTTGTCATACCTTTGACCCAAACTTGTAGCCAAGAATGGAGGCCGCTTGTCAGGTCAGGGACACAGGATCATTGAGGTCCATCCAGTTTGTGTTACAGACTTCTGAATCACACTTAAGACGACAAACAGTGTTTTCACTTCTCTTTCTAAAAGAGACACCATATACATTTTAAAGTAATCACAGTTAAAAAAGTAAGTGTAAGGGCAGAAGAGGTGTTAAAGGGCAGAAGGATCCCAGGTTTCGGTGATGTAATAGCACCAGTAATGACGGGCAGTCAGTCAGTCTTAGGCTTTTTGTACCTGGAGTCGACCAGTCAGCCCACAGATGTGTATTATTTCTAGGTTTTGGAGATACAGAAATAGAACAGACTGAGCTCTCTCTCCAAGCTGCTTCACTAATTGAAGGAAACAGATAGTGAACCTGAAAATAAAGAAGCTGATTCAATACTGAAAAGTGTTGCAAAAAAGAGAAATCATAATAGGGAATGACACTTTAGATAGGAGATTTGGGAATAGTTAGTTAGTTCAGTCGCTTAGTTGTGTCTGACTGTTTGTGACCCCATGGACTGCAGCATGCCAGGCCTCCCTGTCCATCACCAACTCCCAGAGCCTATTCAAACTCATGTCCATCATATCAGTGATGCCATCCAACCATCTTATCCTCTGTCATCCCCTTCTCCTCCTGCCTTCAAACTTTCCCAGGATCAGGGTCTTTTCCATGAGTCAATTCTTCATATCAGGTGGCCAAAGTATTGGAGCTTCAGCATCAGTCCTTCTACTGAATATTCAGGACAGATTTCTGTTAAGATTGAATACTTGGATCTCCTTGCAGTCCAAGGGACTCTCTAGAGTCTTCCCCAACACTACAGTTCAAAAGCATCAATTTTTTGGCGTTCAGCTTTCTTTATAGTCCAACTCTCACATCCATACAAAACTACTGGAAAAACCATAGCTTTGACTATATGGACCTTTGTCGGCAAAGTACTGTCTCTGCTTTTTAATATGCTGTCTAGGTTGGTCATAGCTTTTCTTCCAAGGAGCAAGTGTCTTTTAATTTCATGACTGCAGTCACCATCTGCAGTGATTTTGGAGCCCCCAAAAATAAAGTCTGACACTATTTCCATTGTTTCCCCCATCTATTTCCCATGAAGTGATGGGAACAGATGTCATGATCTTGGTTTTCTGAATTTTGAATTTTAAGCCACTTTTTTCACTCTACTCTTTCACTTTCATCAGGAGGCTCTTTATTTCTTAGCCTTCTGCCATAAGGGTGGTGTCATCTGCATATCTGAGGTTTTTGATATTTCTCCCTGAAATCTTGATTCAAACTGTGCTTTGTCCAGTTCAGCATTTCACATAATGTACTTTGCATATAAGTTAAATAATTGCACTCATCTCACATGCTAGTAAAGTAATGCTCAAAATTCTCCAAGCCAGACTTCAGCAATACGTGAGCCGTGAATGCGACTGAGCTACTGAACAGAACAGAATAGACAATACATAGCCTTGACGTACTCCTTTCTTGATTTGGAACCAGCCTATCGTTGCAGTCTAGTTCTGACTGTTGCTTCTTGGCCTGCATATAGATTTCTTAGGAGGCCGGTCAGGTGGTCTGGTATGCCCATCTCTTTCAGAATTTTCCACAGATTATTGTGATCCACACAGTCAAAGGCTTTGGCATATTCAAAAAGGCAGAAGTAGAAGTTTTTCTGGAACTCTTTTGCTTTTTTGATGATCCAGCAGATGTTGGCAATTTGATCTCTGGTTCCTTTACCTTTTCTAAATCCAGCTTGACCATCTGGAAGTTCACAGTTCACGTACTATTGAAGCCTGGCTTGGAGAATTTTGAGCATTACTTTGCTAGTGTGTGAGATGAGTGCAATTGTGCAGTAGTTTGAGCATTCTTTGGCATTGCCTTTCTTTGGGATTGAAATGAAAACTGACCTTTTCCATTCCTGTGGCCACTGCTGAGTTTTCCAGGTTTGCTGGCATATTGAGTGTAGCACTTTCACAGCATCATCTTTCAGGATTTAAAATAGCTCAACTGGACTTCCATCATCTCCACTAGCTTTTTCTAAATCCAGCTTGACCATCTGGAAGTTCACAGTTCACGTACTATTGAAGCCTGGCTTGGAGAATTTTGAGCATTACTTTGCTAGTGTGTGAGATGAGTGCAATTGTGCAGTAGTTTGAGCATTCTTTGGCATTGCCTTTCTTTGGGATTGAAATGAAAACTGACCTTTTCCATTCCTGTGGCCACTGCTGAGTTTTCCAGGTTTGCTGGCATATTGAGTGTAGCACTTTCACAGCATCATCTTTCAGGATTTAAAATAGCTCAACTGGACTTCCATCATCTCCACTAGCTTTGTTCGTAGTGATGCTTCCTAAGGCCCACTTGACTTCACAATGCAGGATGTCTGGCTCTAGGTGAGTGATCACACCATCATGGTTATCTGGTTCATGAAGATCTTTTTTGTATATTTCTTCTGTGTATTCTTGTCACCTCTTCTTAATATCTTCTGCTTCTGTTAGGTCCATACCATTTCTGTCCATTATTGTGCTCATCTTTGCATGAAATGTTGCCTTGGAATCTAATTTTCTTGTTAAGAGATCTTTAGTCTTTCCCAGTCTATTATTTTCTTCTGTTTCTTTGCATTGATCACTGAGGGAGGCTTTCTTATCTTCCCTTGCTATCCTTTGGAACTCTGCATTCAAATGGGTATATCCTTCCTTTTCTCCTTTGCCTTTAGGTTCTCTTCTTTTCTCAGCTATTTGTAAGGCCTCATCAGTCAACAGTTTTGCCTTTTTGCATATCTTTTTTCTTGGAGGTGGTTTTGATCACTGCCTCCTATACAATGTCACTAACCTCTGCCCATAGTTCCTCAGGCACTCTTGTCTATCAGATCTAATCCCTTGAACCTATTTCTCACTTCCACTGTATAATCTTAAGGGATTTGATTTAGGTCATAGCTAAATGGTCTAGTGGTTTTCCCTACTTTCTTCAATTTAAGTCTGAATTTTGAAATAAGGAATTTATGGTCTGAGCCATAGTCAGCCCAGTCTTGTTTTTGCTGAGTATATAGAGCTGCTCCATCTTTGAATGCAAAGAATATAATCAATCTGATTTTGTTGACCATCTGGTGATGTCCACATGAAGATTCTTCTCTTGCGTTGTTGGAAGAGGGTGTTTGCTATGACCAGTGCATTCTCTTGGCAAAACTCTGTTAGCCTTTGACCTGCTTCATTCTGTACTCCAAGGCCAAATTTGCTTGTTACTCCAGGTATCTCTTGACTTCCTGCTTTTGTATTCCAGTCCCCTGTAATGAAAAGGACATCTTTTTTGGGTGTTAATTCTAAAAGGTTTTGTAGGTCTTCATAGAACAGTTCGACTTCAGCTTCTTCAGCATTATTGGTTGGGGCATAGAGTTGGATTACTGTGATAGTGAATGGTTTGCATTGGAAATGAACAGAGATCATTTTGTTGTTTTTGAGATTGCATCCAAGTACTGCTTAGGAATTGCCTCTCCAAAAATGTACATTTCAACTAAGAGTTGAATAATGGGAAATGGGCAGCTACATGAAGATCTGGGGAAGAGAATTCCAGTTAGGAAGTACAGCAAATGCGAAAGCCTTGATCCAGGGAACAGCCTCATGTGTTCCATAGATGAGGAAAAGGGCCAATGGCTGGAGAGAAGTAGATGAGAAAGAGTGAGAAAGGGCATGAAACCAGAAAAATGGCAATGAGAAGATCATAGAGGGCCTGGTAGGACATGACACAGGGTTCAGATTTTTATTTAATAGTAACCCATAGCCACTGCAGCTTTTAAAAAGGTAGTAAAATGATATGATTTACACTTCAGAAAGCTCATCCGGACCACTATGTGGCAGATACACCCTGGAGGCAAGGATAGTCAGATAGATCAGATAAGTGGTGCTGCTGAATCTAGGGAGAAAGGATGAAAGCTGGAACCAAAGAAACAGTAACTACGATAGTGGGAAGCTGCATGTGTGGAATTTATTCGGAGGAAGGGCTGACAATACATACTAATGGGTAGAAAATAGAGTGTATAAGAAAAGATCATGACTATTCACTTCACTCTTTCCTCTCCCCCCCCACCCCAGAAATATTACATGATTATAAGTACAGAGAAGTAGCTTTTCCTTCCTTCCTCCCCACTTTTCAGTTCTTCTCTAACTGGTTCCGTGACCTGTTTTCTTAGCTTTGTTTTTAGACATCATAGTACAATTTAAATTTAAATAAAATAAAATAAAAACTATGCTTTTTCTACTATCATAGCAAAGAAAACCATTTGTGTTTATCAACATGTTTTCTCCTTGAAAGCTTATTTTGGCTCTGTTCTGCAATGAAGGAATAATGAAGCTTGAAGACAGAACAGTTGCACACTTAGCGTCTCCTATCTGCATTGACATTTCTAATTCCAAGATTGGAGATGGGATATTACATTCCTTTTTCAAGTGAAAGCTAATTGTTGGCTTGAGGCAAAGAAAACTACAAGAGAAACGATCACAGCGATTACCGTTTGTGTGCTTGCTTTGTGCCTGGAATGGCTCTTCATGCTTTCTTGTATGTTGACCAGTTTAACCCCACACAACCCCATGACGTATGTTAGAGACAGGAAACTAAGGCACTGAGGTGGAGAAACTTGCCCAAGGTCACGGAGTTAACATGTAATAGAGCTGCTAATCAGTTCCAGGCAGCCAGCCCTAGAGGCTGTGTACTTTACCATTCTGTACCAATATTCCTTCTCATCTTGGTGCAGTTTTAGAAATCATGGAAGGATGACTGCTATTTCTACACCCTCTCTAATGTTAAGACAAGTGAACACAGCCTCTCAATCTTTGAGAAAAGAAAGAAAGCTCAAGTTGCTCATGGACTTCTCATGATGGATAATATAGGTAACTGGACATGCTGGCCTTCCTAGGGTCTCCAAAATGAGTTTATTCTAATTCTCTAGCATGGAAAACTCCTCAATAAATATTCTAAAAACATAAATGTGAGATCTGAGTGTAGGAAGTGATACTGGTAGGCTTCGGGTATATTATTACTTTGAAATTTTACAACAGATCTCATAATAATGTAATATTATATTATCATGGGGTCATGCTGCTGCTGCTAAGTTGCTTCAGTCGTGTCCGACTCTGTGTGACCCCATAGACGGCAGCCCACGAGGCTCCCCCATCCCTGGGATTCTCCAGGCAAGAACACTGGAGTGGGTTGCCATTTCCTTCTCCAATGTATGAAAGTGAAAAGTGAAAGTAAAGTTGCTCAGTTGTGTCCGACTCTATGAGACCCCATGGACTGCAGCCCACCAGGCTCCTCCACCCATGGGATTTCCCAGGCAAGAGTACTGGAGTGGGGTGCCATTGCCTTCATGAATGAGATTCAAAAAATATGAACTTGCCTTGAGTCATCATACAATGAACTTCAGAGTCACAGTGACTACTTTGTATACATCTAAATCCCCATTCACTTTCCAAAACAATGTGCTGAATTAGTAGTTAATTATAAGCCAAAACACTTTCACCCAGTTTCAAATATTGTACTTAAATGATACTGTATTTAACAGCTATAAAATAATACTTCAGTAATACTTTGAAACCAATGACTTTGATGTAAAACCATCTATGAGAATAGAGTTATTACTTTGTTTTCCCATTTATATTAATTCTTATAGTAAGAAACATGAATGGTTCTTTCAAAACAAAACCACAGTCACATAAAATAATATAAAGGCATGAAATCATTGTTCTAAAGAGGGAAAACCACAGAAACAATACATGTTCTACCTTCTTTCATGATTCATTAATCAAGAGTTCTCCTTTTTTTTTTTTTTAACCTTTCTATCCACTCTGATGTGTATGTTTTCTTTCCACATGGCTGATTTTTCTATATTTCATCCCATAATTTTGTTCTATGAAATTTTCTTTGAGTAACCTTTGTTTTGTGTATTTTCATTGCAAAGATAGAACCTTGCAGTAATAGTAAACTTATAAATCTAGTTTAATCCTGCTGAAAATGGATTTCTCCAAAGACTTGGAAAATAACTTTCACTCAAAAGAATGAGTGCTCTGTAGCTGAACATGAACAAAAATCATTTAGTATGAAATATGAAGCTGAAACAGAACTAGACAAGAGAAAGTCAGCCTCAGATAGGACTCTGCAAGGTGTACTGCTTATCTGATCTCATTGTTTTAACCATTAGATTCTTAATTTAAGCTGGGTTATGTCTATCAGATCCAGTCATCAACATATGTCAGCATTTTATAAAATAAGGTTAAAGCATCTGCCTGGAATCCAGGAGACCCGGGTTTGATTCCTGGGTCGGGAAGATCCCCTGGAGAAGGAAATGGCAACCCCCTCCAGTACTCTTGCCTGGAGAATCCCATGGAGGAAGGAGCCTGGTAGGCTACAGTCCATGGGGTCGCAAAAAGTCGGACACGACTGAGCGACTTCACTTCACTTCACATAGTCTATATATACTTTGTTTTAAATATTAATTTTATGCAAGTTTGGAATGCTCTAGCTTATCCCAGTTTGGTCCTAATATATAGATGACTTTAACTTTCTCTGCCACCATTCTGGTAAGTGTTGGTGATACATTCTCACAGTATTTCTAGGCATCCTGGGATGTCATTAAAAGATAATGACATCCTAGACCCAGAGAACCAAGCAGAAGGTTATTTACTCGCATTGTAGCCGGATGAAATTTCGAGGCTGGAGTAGCTCCCTGGTTCCTCTGTATCAGACCTGTTGTTTCGTGTTTGGGGACTTAAGTGGTTTCTCTTTGTGCACACAGCTCCTGGGAACCTGAACACTGACTCCTCACAGGATTCTTCTGGTCTATGATCTCTGATTCTTTTCTGGCCACAGACTGAATTCAGGATGACTTTCAGAGAGTGGTCCAAGCTATCAGCATCTTCCAGTCTTTCCTGTCCCCTTTACCCAGATCTCTTCTAGATTACTTCCCTGCCAGGTCTTCCCACAGCATATGTGGCCCAACCTCTTATGTAGAAATGGAGTTCTAACGTTTTCTCAAAAGAGCCACTTGAAACCACAGTACTCTCAATTTTCCTCTGACCTTTCAACCTCTAACCAGCTTCTCCAGAAACCCTTTTTATGCCTGAAGAAGTAAGTGAAAAATTTCTATAAGGTTTTCTGTTTCAGATACATAAACTATATATTTTAGTAGTTTTAGTCTTAATTTCTAATTCATCATCAGAAGGAGATAATAAACCATGGGCCAAGATTTCCTAAAAATATTTTTTTGGTACATTTACCTGGTAGCTCTTGTGGAATTGTCAAACAGTTGTCATATACCATGAATTGTATTGTAGAATTGTCATATAATAATTGACAGGAGGTCAGTTTTCATTCTAGTCCCAAAGAAAGGCAGTGCCAAAGAATGCTCAGACTACTGCACAATTGCACTCATCTCACATGCTAGTAAAGTAATGCTCAAAATTCTCCAAGCCAGGCTTCAGCAATACATAAACCATGAACTTCCAGATGTTCAAGCTAGTTTTAGAAAAGGCAGAGGAACCAGAGATCAAATTGCCAACATCTGCTGGATCATGGAAAAAACAAGAGAATTCCAGAAAAAACATCTATTTCTGCTTTATTGACTATGCCAAAGCCTTTGACTGTGTGGATCACAATAAACTGTGGAAAATTCTGAGAGAGATGGGAATACCAGACCACCTGACCTGCCTCTTGAGAACTCTGTATGCAGGTCAGGAAGCAACAGTTAGAACTGGACATGGAACAACAGACTGGTTCCAAACAGGAAAAAGAGTACATCAAGGCTGTATATTGTTACCCTTCTTATTTAACTTATATGTAGAGTGCATCATGAGAAACTGTGAGCTGGATGAAGCATAGGCTGGAATCAAGATTGCCAGGAGAAATAACGGTAACCTCAGATATGCAGACAACATCACTCTTCTGGCAGAAAGTGAAGAACTAAAGAGCCTCTTGCTGAAAGTGAAAGAAGAGAGTGAAAAAGTTGGCTTAAAGCTCAATATTCAGAAAACTAAGATCATGGCATCTGGTCCCATCACTTCATGGCAAATAGATAGGGAAACAGTGGAAACAGTGGCTGACTTTATTTTTGGGGGGAGGGCCTCCAAAATCACTGCAGATGGTGATGCAGCCATAAAATTAAAAGACACTTACTCCTTGGAAGGAAGGTTGTGACCAACCTAGATAGCATATTAATAAGCAGAGACATTACTTTGCCAACAAAGGTCCGTCTAGCCAAGGCTATGGTTTTTCCAGTGGTCATGTATGGATGTGAGAGTTGGACTATAAAGAAAGATAAGCACTGAAGAATTGATGCTTTTGAAGTGTGGTGTTGGAGAAGACTCTTGAGAATCCCTTGGACTGCAAGGAGATCCAACCAGTCTATCCTAAAGGAGATCAGTCCTAGGTGTTCATTGGAAGGACTGATGCTGAAACTCCAATACTTTGGCCACCTGATGCGAAGAGCTGACTCATTGGAAAAGACCCTGATGCTGAGAAAGATTGAGAAAGAAGGGGACAACAGAGGATGAGATGGTTGGATGGCATCACTGACTCAATGGACATGAGTTTGGGTAGGCTCTGGGAGTTAGTGTTGGACAGGGAGGCCTGGCGTGCTGCGGTTCATGGGGTCGCAAAGAGTCAGACACGACTGAGTGACTGAACTGAACTGAACTGTCATGTAATAAACTTCACATATTTAAGTTAAACAATTGCATGAGTTTGGCAAATAGAGCCACTGAAGAAATCATTACCACAATCAAGTGAACATTTTTGTCACTGTCTCCAGTCTTTCCTCACTTCCAATCCCCAGGAAACTACTGATCTAATTTGTTACTATAGGTAGTTTACATTTGCTAGTATCTTATGAAATTTAGTTGTGCAATATATGCTCTTTGACTCAGCAAGACTTTGAGATTCATCCACATGTTGCATGTGTCAATATAGTTAGTTCTTCCATTTCTAAATAGTATTCCATTGAACGAATGTATCACAATTTGTTTATCTATTTACCTATTGATAGATGTCTGGGTCATTTCCAGTTTGGGACTATTTCAAAGAAAGCGTCTATGAACATCGATGCCTAAGTCTTTGTATGAACCTATATTTATATAATAGGTTTATTTTTAACTCCTCAAGAAACTGACAACTAGTTTCCAAAGTGCCTGTTTGCATTCTAACCATGAGTTTGCATTCTAACCACAAGTGCTTAAGAGTTTCGGTCTTCTACTGCTTGTCAATACTTGGTATGTCAGTTCTTTTCATTTTGGCCATTTAAAGGTAGGTTAGTAGTATTTCATTGTGGTTTTAACTTGAGTTTCTGACTAATAATCTTGAAGTTTTTTTATATCTTTATTGTATATCTTCTGTTATAAAAATCTATTCTCAAATCTTTTGTCCTTTTTCTAATGTATTTTTGTTATTCATTGATTTATAAATTATTTGTATATTTTTCTTGTGAGTAATTTGTGTAATATGTGTTTTGTGAATATTTTCTTGCAGTGTACATTATTGTTGTTTTCTCAATGGTTTCTTTTGAAGAACAGACGCTTTTAATGTTCATAAAATCAAATGTACATATTAACATTTTTCATGCATGGCTCAAGTCTCCTTTGTTCTATCCAAAAGAACTTTTCCTATCCCCTGCTGCTGCTGCTCAGTTGCTTCAGTTGTGTCTGACTCTCTGCGACCCTGTGGATTGTAGTCCACCTGGTCCTTCTGTCCATGGGATTCCTAGGCAAAAATACTGGAGTGGGTTATCATTTCCTTCTCCAGTTTCTACTCCCAGGTCACAACAGTTTTCGTTTATATTTTCTTTGGGAAGATTTTTTAGGTCTAAATATTATTTGAAGTTGAATTGATGTTTCTTTTTTTTTTTCTCCTTTCTGTACAGACATCCAGTTGAGCAAATACTGTTTGAAAAGACCTTCCTTTTACCCCATTAAATTGCCCTGACACTTTTGCCATAATCTAATTGATCACTGTGTGTGGGTCTGTGTATGCATTCTCTATTCTGTTCATTTGATTAACACATCTATCTTTTTGCCAATGGAAAATTTCCTTGCATATTATGGTGGCTTTATACTGTCTCAGAGAAGGCAATGGCACCCCACTCCAGTACTCTTGCCTGGAAAGTCCATGGACGGGGGAGCCCGGTGGGCTGCAGTCCATAGGTTGCTGGGAGTCGGACACGACTGAGCGACTTCACTTTCGCTTTTCTCTTTCATGCATTGGAGAGGGAAATGGCAACCCACTCCACTATTCTTGCCTGGAGAGTCCCAGGGATGGTGGAACCTGGTGGGCTGCCATCTATGGGGTCGCACAGAGTCGGACACGACTGAAGTGACTTAGCATACTGTCTCAGAATCAAGAATGATAAGTCCTCCAGCTTTTATCTTCTTTGGGCATGTGTTTTGTATCAATCCTTTTTATGCTTTAAGGTTTGTGTTCTCTGTTCTCCTTACTAGGAGGCAGTGTGCTCTAGAGTGGTCATTATTCATAATTGCAGAGCTCCAAATATTGAACTGTAGATCTAAGGAGAGTTTCCTCTCTTACATGATCTGCACTTGGGAAAGGAACATTTTTTTTTGTCTTTCTCAGATACCTTTAAATTGAGCTTTTCCAGTAAGAGGCCTTCATAGTTCTTGGACTTTTCCAAATGGGAAGCACACTGAAGTTCTTCTCCTGGTTAGAGATAGTGAGTTAAGTTGATGGACAGAGACTTGATAAGAGTTAGGACATCTTGGATATTACCTTGTGGTCTGTGCCCAGAATTCCTTAAAAAAAACAAAACAAAAAAAAAAAACCTTCAGAGAAAAACAGGATTGGACAAAAGTTACAATTAGAGTAGTTGGAAGCCAAGAAAAGGAGCTAAATGTCTTCTATCAGAGAAGACAGAAGTGGGATATAGGCTTTGGGAACCAAGAAGCAAGATTAGTAAGACATCACAGAGAATAAGCTGAGATGCATCTAAAGCAAGAACCTGGAGTACTGATCATGGAACTACTTTGTGTTTTTAGGGTAGTACATGGAAGGGACAGTACATTTAAAGTAGCAAGATAGACATTATAACTTACAGTTATTAAATGCTTGCTCCAGATGCTAGACACTGCCCTAAGCACATAGATTTCAAGATAAGCTTCAAGCTGTCTGTTACAGGTATCACAAACTGTGTGAAACTGCCCATGCTTTGTAATCTCACTGTTTTCTTTCTGAGAGTTCTCAAGTTTTATAAGCACATGTTTACCTTTGGCCATTTTGACAATACTGAAGCTTGGGAAAGCAAAATTGTATATTGGATTTGACCTGGGTAAGATGTCTCTCTTTACACAAAAGCCACCATATATATTCTTACACTTTCTCTGCATTGTTCCTGAGCTGGAGACATCTTAAAATTTTACTGTTTTAAAAATATTTTATGCTAACTTTCTAAGAAAGCTTATTTAGAACTGAAGTGATGTTCCTTAGTGGAAAAATGATGGGAAAGAAGTGCCCTGGACCTCACTGAAATTTATGAATATATAGACCTTCAAGAAAACCTCTTCAGTAGCAGTGCAGTATCTGAATTTTCACTTAGCATGTCTACAGTCATATTTTCTCAGTATTTACAATTGCTTTAGCCTCATGAATTTGGAATGCAGATTGGCAATATCTTCTCTAGGGTTTAGTTCTTTGAAATTGTTTACAAAGCAGAGTGCTAAAAAGCCATGCTGTTTTGGTTCCTCTGTGAAGTTTTAGGAATTTTCAGAAGATCTACTTCCACTCTGAGTTCAAAAGAGAATATTGTATAATGGTTAAGAGCATGGAATTTGCAGTCAAATTTAGGAGTGCATCTGCTTGTATTTTTTTTTTTTAGCTTTGCAATTATTTTAATTGCAATACATTTCTAAAATTTGTAAACTAAATTGTCACATTTCCTACTTATAAGTAAAATGATAAAAACTATTAATAATAGCAGTTATAATAATTAAGCTTACTTATTGATTACTATATATGTAACATATATATAAATATATATATATATATAAAATTTATTTTCAACTTCACTATAACACAGTTACCTGGGCATCACTGTGAAAGAAACAAATTAGGCTCAAGAGGAAAAGAAAAGAAAGAAACTTGCACAGATTGATAGTGTTCATGGATGGAACCAGGATATGGACTGAGGCTGTTTGATTTCATGTGCTGTGCTCAGTCACTCAGTTATGTACAACTCTTGCAGCCTCATGGACCATAGCCTGCCAGGCTCCTCCATCCATGGGGATTCTCCAGGCAAGAATACTGGAGTGGGTTTCCATGCCCTTCTCCACGGGATCTTCCTAACCCAAGGATTGAACCCAGGTCTCCCGCGTTGTAGGTGGATTCTTTACCTCCTGAGCCACCAGATTTCATATCATTTGTTACAGGATCTTCATTGAGTTGGGCATATAGTAAGCAGGCAGAAGTGGGTTTTCCAAGAAGTGAAGAAAGCTAAGCTTCAAGACCCCTTAACTGCATGGACTCCTTTCAAAGCTGTGTTCCTAAACCTGTATTTATATTTTTTCATTTATTTTCTTACAAATCACCCCATAAACCACGCAAGTTTTGGGCCCCACTAAACCTGGATCATTGATCCTTCCTCAGTGACCAATGCAAATAAATAGAGGAAAAGAACAGAATGGGAAAGACTAGAGATCTCTTCAAGAAAATTAGAGATACCAAGGGAACATTTGATGCAAAGATGGGCACAATAAAGGACAGAAACAGTGTGGACCTAAAATGGGCAGAAGAGATTAAGAAAAGGTAGCAAGAATACACAGAAAAACAATGCAAAACAGATCTTAATGACCCAGTTAATCACAATGTTGTGATTACTCACCTAGAGCCAGACATCCTGGAGTGTGAAGTCAAGTGGGCCTTAGGAAGCATCTCTACAAACAAAGCTAGTGGAGGTGATGGAATCCCAGTTGAGCTATTTCAAAGCCTGAAAGATGATGCTGTGAAAGTGCTTCATTCAATATACCAGCAAATTTGGAAAACTCAGCAGTGGACACAGGACTGGAAAAGGTGTTTTCATTCCAATCCCAAAGAAAGGCAATGCCAAAGAATGCTCAAACTACTGCATAAATGCACTCATCTCACACGCTAGCAAAGCAGTGCTTCAAATTCTTCAAGCCAGGCTTCAATAGTACGTCAACCAGGAGCTTTCAGATGTTCAAGCTGGAATTAGAAAAGGCAGAGGAACCAGAGATCAAATTGCAACATCCATTGGATCACAGAAAAAGCAAGATAATTCCAGAAAAGTATCTACTTCTGCTTAATTGACTACTTCAAAGCTTTTGACTGTGCGGATTACAGCAAAATGTGGAAAATTCTTCAAGAGCTGGGAATACCAGACCACCTTACCAGCCTCTTGCAAAATCTGTATGCAGGTCAAGAAGCAACAGTTAAAACCAGATATGGAACAACAGACTGGTTCCAAATTGAGAAAGGAGTACGTCGAGGCTGTACATTGTCACCTTGCTTATTTAACTTATATTCAGAGCACATCATGCAAAATGCTGGGCTGGGTGAAGCACAAACTGGAATCAAGTTTGCTGGGAGAAATAGCAATAATCTCAGATATGCAGATGACGCCACCCTTATGGCAGAAAGTTAAGAGGAACTAAAGAGCCTCTAGATAAAGAGGAAAGAAGACAGTGAAAAAGCTGGCTTAAAACTCAACTTTCAAAAAACTTAAGATCGTGGCATCTGGTCCCATCACTTCATGGCAAATAGATGGAGAAACAATGAAACGAGTGACAGAC
Organism: Aepyceros melampus; assembly: GCA_006408695.1. NCBI lineage: Eukaryota > Metazoa > Chordata > Mammalia > Artiodactyla > Bovidae > Aepyceros > Aepyceros melampus. The sequence continues at coordinate 98,958 of SJXQ01009351.1, forward strand.
TTCATTTTCTTGGGCTTCAAAATCACTGCAGATAGTGACTGCAGTCATGAAATTAAGACACTTGTTCCTTGGAAGAAAGGCTGTGACCAACCTAGACAGCATATTAAAAAGCAGACATTACTTTGCCAACAAGGGTGCATATAGTCAAAGCTATAGTTTTTCCAGGAGTCATGTATGGATATGAGAGCTGGACCTTAAAGAAGGCTGAGAGCCAAATGATGCTTTTGAATTATGGTGTTGGAGAAGACTCTTGAGAGTCTCTTGGACTGCAAGGAGATCCAACCAGTTAATCCTAAAGGAAATCAGTCCTGAATATTCATTGGAAGGACTGATGCTGAAGCTGAAGCTCCAATACTTTCACCACCTGATGCTCAGAGCGGATTCATTAGAAGAGTTCCTGATGCTGAGTAAGATTGAAGGCAGGAGGAGAAGTGGATGACAGAGGATGAAATGGCTGGATGGTATCACCAAGTCGTGAACATGAGTTTGAGTAAGGTCTGGGAGATTGTGAAGGACAGGGCTGCCTGGAGTGCTGTGGTTCATGGGGTCATAGAGTCACATGTGACTAAGGGACTGAATAGCAACAAACTTGGATCTGCCTCAGGTAGGAGTTCACTCAATGTTAGTTCTTATAAGCATTCACTTACTATTACAATAATCTCACTTACTATTTATAATATTCTTGGAGCTTTTTGTGCTGACATTGCACCTTCCCAGGTACTCACCTCTTTTCTGCTTCTTGTTTGCTGGTTCCATGTAACTTTTTTTTTACTCAGTATTCTCTGTAAGCCTCTGGTGGCTGTATACTAATTTAAAACATAAAAGCTTTTGTCAAATGTGAATTGCAAAACATATATGAATTTTTACTCCTGCTCTCAGTATGCACATGCTTTTGAGAAGCGAGCAGAAATTCTGGAGAAATGTGTCCCCTAGTTGCCTTTCTTACTTACTCCTCACTGCTTCAGTCTACCGTTTGTGATACTGAATAAAATACTTAGTGTTCCATGAGTTTAGCACAGCCTTGAAATTTATATAATTTCCATGATAAAACATTGGGCATCATTATCATGATAATAATTATACCAGAAACAAATTATTGCTGCAGTCATAGGCTAAGTGTATAACCTATATTAATTATGTCATTTGATAATTATAAAAACCTTCTGAGTTTGGAATTTCATTACCAGTTTATAGCTAAGGAAACAATGTCTTGAGAGATTAAGTGACTTGTCCAAAGTCCCAAAGCACATAGTAGAATCATGATTGAGACTCAGATCTGTGACCCTAAAACCCTTAATCTAACCTCTGCTCTTTCTGGGTTCCGTCTACCCAGCATTGCTTAGACCACTAGCACCTTGGTTCAGCTACATTAAGTATGGGTATAAATAGTAAATTGATTCATAGGGGGGGAAAAAACCTTGAAAAGCTGAACTCTTTCTGTCTGAAGTATTCAGACAAATCATGGAGTTAATTATATATTCTAAAATTATGCAAATTCTTTTTAGTTGTGAATTAATCAATGTTAATCACTTGAAAAATAGCTTTTAAGTTCTTTTTTTTTCTTCATAGAAGTGTGTCAGAGTAGTTGAAATTCTCTTAGTAAGCTTCCTTTTTAAAAATTCCTTTTTTTTTTTTCCTGGCAGATGAAGACTACTTGTGTTATTTTGGTGTTGAGCAACAGTCACAGTAGGTGATTAAATTAGAGGCAGGTGTAAAACCCCCAAGAGTTCCTAGGGCTCTGTTTTCTGATCACTGGGGTTATGGATCAGGAATACATTTCTGACATTTGAATGCCTTCCTTTTTTGTAAGGTCAAAAGATACTAATGTAAGCTGCTATTTAGAAAGAAGAGTCAATAAAGGAATAGAATGAATATTGGTTGAGGAAGATATGATTCATCCTCTTATTTGAATTCAAAAGTAACACCTTCTCAGCTGTGGATATTTTCAAGTGCACCGGTTAAGAAAAATGTAAATAGAGCAAATAAAATGGCAATCCTCTTTTCTTATTGGCAAACAGTAAACCTGGCAACTCTCTGTTCCTTTTCAAAAGACGTTAATCTAGTGATATTAAGTAAGGTTTTTGAAGCTCCTCTAGTGAATTAAACATTCCAGTTTGTTATTTACATTTGTAATTTTCTGAAAGCATCAGAACTGCAGGAATACCATTATAACATGGGAGAAATGCTTGAAGCCCATCATGAAAGGGATATTTGAACTAAGGACCCTCTCAAGTTGTTATTTATTTATTTTCAGGTATGGCTAGAGATGTATTTTCAATCTGTATTTTGTGCCATGGATATATACTTTTCCTCCTAAGTAGTATATCAAAGTACTACTTTTAATGTAAAAATTCTTAAGATGTATTGCTCTTAGGCATCTGGGTTTCGGCATGTCTTTTTTTTTTCCTCTCCACTTCCAAATACTGCATTTTTTTTTTCTTTTTTGGTAAAAAATGTCCTTAAATGTAAATTTTTGTTTTGTTTTTGCATTCTGTGATTCTTAATCTCAGCAGTTTTAATGATATGAAAGGCAGATTAATTTTTAATCAGCTATGGTTTCATTTCTCCACTGAGAAAAGGTTATGTGGTAGCTTACTTAAATCGCCTAGTTTCACCTTACTTTCTTAACCTCCTGTAGGGAAAGCAAATTAGCCAAGATGGCGTGATCAGGCGCTCTCACCCCATGTCCGCTCACTCTCGCCCCACGTTTTGTAACTGACTTATGTAATAGCTGAGATCGTTTATAGCACAGCACGCACAATATGAGCACCACCTGAAACACTCTTGACCTGAGTTGTGTTACGGCTGTGTCCACTGGGTCAACCATGACAGAATGCGGCATGTCTGCTGCTGCTGCCTTGCCATTCAGGAGAGAATAAACATGTCTGCAGTTCCTACAGCTCCTCACAACTTATTCCTGCTTGCGTCTTGTCTAACCTGGGTTCTGCAAACAGCTAGACACCTCCCAAATATCTCCATCCCTGAGTTCAAATAGGCTGACTAGACCTGCCTCCTGCTGAACTTGGAGAAGCTCTGTCTCAAGCACATTGTGATTTTTGAGGTTTCATAGAATATTTGTAAGAAATGCTAGCAAGTAGATCCTGTGGACTGAAAGTTTTAAAACATATATGGCTAACGATTTTGGCTAATGAATATGTGTAGTCAAGTATACATCTTGGTAGAAAGATACTGCCAGTCACAAGGACAGGTATATTGGTTCATGATTTTAGTACTTTTCTATGTGTGAGAAGATACAATAAATCTGGGTTCATGAATGTTGTTTCCTGAAATATATTTAACTATCTAAGGAGCCTTTTTTGCCTGTTTTCCTAAAGCACAGAATACCTCATCCTGTTCTTTGTCCTGAATTTTTTTCAGGGTAAACTTCTTTCAGGGTCAGAAGCTGCAGTGGGTAATGACTTAATCGTTGTAGGACCAACTAGATGATAGGAAATATTTTTTGTTTTATAGCATTTTACAAGGTGTGTTGATTCCTTCTTCCCATTGACTTTAACTTTGCTCCCTCCGTCTGTTGTGGCAGTCTCCTCTTCATGGTTTAAATAGTTCCACAACCATTCAAAAGCCCCACTTCTAATAAAGAACACTCCTTGGTAGATAAATAACTCCAGAATTTGTAGTCAGGCTATGCACTGCAGTTGATTTCACCTAGAGACAGCTTGGCAGCCAGAAGGATTTTTCAAATGTCTGCATTTTTCACTCATCCCCAGGGAATTCAAGCGAGTAAACTTTTCTTCACAAAATACATACCCATCAAGCATATCATCTTAGAAGAGTCAAAGTGTTTTCCAATATTTTGAATAGGCCTTATACATTGTAGATACCCAATGATAAGGAAACAGTGAACTGGAGAACCATAATGTGGTGTGATTTAAAATTTTAATATATATATATTTATTTACATCAAAATGCATTGCATGTCAAAAGACCAGTTTCTGAATTATGTTACTTTTATCATGGTAAAAAATGCCATTAGATGTGTCATTGAAAATTAAGTAATGAAATGATTTGACATATTAAAGAAAATCTTAAAACAGTAGTTTTTCTTCTAGCTGTCACAACTTATTTAGATACCAATTGTCTGCAATTGCAAATCTCTGAGTTGAAATGTCAGCGAATGGCTGCCTGTGGTGGGGAAAATGTCTCTAAGCTGAATATGAATATTAATTGCCAAAGCTGTATCAAGAAAGACTTAGGATTTTTTTTTTAATTAGGATTAAAACTATACACAGACATTGGAGAATTTGGCAGAAATAAAGTCCCAAATCACCAAATATTTTAAATGTGATACTACTATGAAAAATTTTTCCCTTTCCAGGAATTACATCATATATGCTCCATGAAGTTTCCCACTACACTCCTTAAGACATCAATATAACAGGAAGAATGGAGAAATACTAGAAGAGAAATCCTCAGCTTTTCAAATTGTCCTGCCTTTGTCAGTATGTCAGAAAACTAAGATCAGGGCATCCAGTTCCATCACTTCATGGGAAATAGATGGGGAAACAGTGGAAACAGTGTCAGACTTTATATTTTTGGGCTCCAAACCACTGCAGAGGGTGATTGCAGCCATGAAATTAAAAGACGGTTACTCCTTGGAAGGAAAATTATGACCAACCTAGATAGCATATTCAAAAGCAGAGACATTATTTTGTCACAAAGGTCCGTCTAGTCAAGGCTATGGTTTTTCCAGTGGTCATGTATGGATGTGAGAGTTGGACTATAAAGAAAGCTGAGTGCTGAAGAATTGATGCTTTTGAACTGTGGTGTTGGAGAAGACTCTTGAGAGTCCCTTGGACTGGAAGGAGATCCAACCAGTCCGTCCTAGAGGAGATCAGTCCTGGGTATTCATTGGAAGGACTGATGCTAAAGCTGAAACTCCAATACTTTGGCCATCTGACACGAAGAGCTAACTCATTTAAAAAGACCCTGATGCTGAGAACGATTGAGGGCAGGAGGAGAAGGGGATAACAGAGGATGAGATGGTTGGATGGCATCACCAACTTAGTGAACATGAATTTGGGTAAACTCTGGGAGTTGGTGATGGACAGGGAGGCCTGGCGTGCTGTGGTTCATGGGGTCACAAAGAGTTGGACACGACTGAGCGATGGAACTGAACTGTCAGTATGTCATGATCTTATTACCTCAGACACCTGCAATTATGTGTTTCAAATAGCATTTTGGGAGTGTGGTTTTGTAGAAGAAAATTACTGTAGTGTTTGAGAACATGGTCTTGATATATTTTGACAAGTTCCTTTGTAACTGTTGATATTATGAGCTACTGAGATACTCAAAAGATAGGCCTAGAGACAGAGATATTTGAATCTCTTATAATAAAAAAGCACTACAGCTCTGTGAGTTAAATAAAGATATGGAAATGTACTGTGCATATGTACAAAAAAGGATAAATATTCCTTCATAAACTTTTTAAAAATAAAATAAAGAAAATATGAGATTATAGAAATGGAGCCTGAACTAGTTTTAGAAGTTTACATATTTTATGACATAAAGTAATTGAATACCCAAATGGACATGGTTTGCTTTTATTTCAAGCATAGGAAAGCATTTGAGATAATCATACTAATTTTTTATTTGGAAATGAATGATTAATGTGTGTAAACCACATAATGTTGGATTTTCCCAGTATTCATTTAAATCTTTTGTCAGATGATTACAATTCCAAGCCTGCTATGGAGGGCATTATTTCACATTGGAAAAAATTTTCTCTTTTCAGAAACAAACATTTCACATTTACATGAGAAATATAATATTCTTTAGTGCTAATATTTCCTCCTCCCTATGTTATCCTAACTCTAGAAAGCAGTGAATTTTATTAGTTACCAATAGTTCAAGAAAGAAGAAAACTGTCTTTGCTCCTTTGTCTGTCTTTTTCTGTGTATTACCCAGGGTTCTAACCCTAGACCTATGTGCCAAAACACAAGACTCTCAGAAAGCGTTTCCTAAATCTTTTCTTCCCTAACACAGGATGATTAGAGATTAAAATCTAGTGAAAAGCTGGTTGGGATATGGTTGAACTGGGTTGAAAGTTGGCCCCCTATAGGTATCAGAGTCTAATCGCTGGAACCTGTGACTGTCTCCTCCTATGGTAACAGGTTTTTGCCAGCATGATTAAATTAAGGATTTTGAGATAAATAATTATGGATTATCCAGGTGGGCCCTAAGTGCAGTCACTTGTTTCATAAAAGGAGATTGACACATACATGGAAGGAAAAGCTGACGTGAAAACGGAGCAGTGAGTGGAGCGATGCGACTATAAGTGAAAGAATGTGGGCTTCCACCAGTAGCTGGAAGAGGCTCCAGAAGAAACAGGCCCTGCCAACATTCGTTTAATCTAGTGGAACTGGTCTGGGACTTTTATCCTCCAGAATGGCGAAAGAAGAAATTTCTGTTGTTTCCAGTCATGGAATTTGTGGCAATTTGTTACTGCAGTCTCAGGAAGCTTAATATACTTGTCTATCAAAATATGGTATAGTAAATATATCATGATCTCATATTTTACTAATCAAATTTATGAAAGTACTCTGTTATTTAGAATTTTTTGAAACTCTCTTTGCCAGTGTAAAATGAGCAGGACCCTGTGGTCTGTTACCGCCCACCCCTACTCTATGTCTTCAGCCTACCTTTTGTCTGAGAATAAGTTCAATCAGAGAAATAAGAAAAATGCAAAAACAAAGGAAACCAAAAGAAAACATTCAGTGGAAACCAAATAATAATGATGTACTCATTCAGCAGAGTCAAAGACCTTTATTTCCTTCACAAAGGCTATAGATGAAATTCTAAGCCATATCCTATGAGCTGTCTTATAGATACTGAAACATCACATGGAGAAGTTAACCGCATGGTAGCCAGACTGCAGCCATGACATAAGCTGCCACAATTCCGAGAATTGGCCTCGAAGAAATGGAAACAAGCCGACCTTGCAACTGAAGGTTAACTGTACCTAGAACAATCAAGATGATGCTGGTCAGCCTGCCAGTGATCAATCTGAAGCTGACTGTCAGAGCTGACTGTGCTGTTCTGCATGTTGTCCCCTGTTTCAGCCTATAAAAGCTTTTGCCCCACTGGTTGTCAGTGGTGGGGGAGTCAGCCTTTGGATGGACATCCGTTCTCCCCGCCAGTTGCCAGCATCTGAAATAAAAGAAACTTTCCTTTTCAGCAAGGTGGGCTGTTTGTTGATTTTTGAGCAGCAAGCAGCCAGACCCCACCTTTCAGTAACAAGTAGATAGAGAAATGAACAAAAAAATAGAACATTACATGATTAAAATGTACCAAAATGTGATTCCTTTAGAACATTACATTAGCTGTATAGAAATAGCCATCTCAAAATAAAGTCAGAATACTACTATAAAAGTATATAAATATCATATCAGCCAGACCAATTATTTAAATTATAAATCATAAATTCTTAGATTACTTAGGAAAAATGTTATCCTTCTATAGCATAAAATATATATATTCAAGGTTGTAATTTTAGTCATAATCTTCAAAAACAATATAGTTTATCTCTTTCAATATATGTTCTCAAAAATGATCAGAAATCAGGTTTCCAAATAATTTTAAAATGTAACTTTATAGTTTCTTTAAAAGAGTTTGGCAGAAAGATAATAAAACTTTTATTTATAAATGTATAAAATTTTAAAACATTTATAGAGAATATATCACTTTTTGAAAGATGTGAAAGATGTTACATAAAATAATATTTGTGAGGTAAAGTGGTAATAATTAAACAATTTCAAAAAAAGTTATCAATTAGAGTAAAATTGTGAAGCTGAGTAAATCAGTTCAGTTCACTTCCTCAGTCGTATCCTACTCTTTGCGACCCTATGGACTGCAGCACGCCAGGCAGTCCTGTCCATCATGAACTTCCGGAGCTTGCTCAAACTCATGTCCACTGAGTTGGGGATACCATCCAACCATCTCATCTTCTGTCGTCCCCTTCTCCTCCTGCCTTCAGTCTTTCCCAGCATCAGGGTCTTTTTCAGTGAGTCAGTTCGCATCAGGTGGCCAAAGTATTGGAGTTTCAGCTTCAGCATCAGTCCTTCCAATGAATATTCAGGACTGATTTCCTTGAGGATTGACTGGTTGGATCTTCTTGCAGTCCAAGGGACTCTCAAGAGTCTTCTCCAACACCACAGTTCAAAAGCATCAACTCTTCGATGCTCAGCTTGCTTTATAGTCCAATTCTCACATCCATATGTGACTACTGGAAAAACCATAGCTTTGACTAGACAGACCTTTGTTGGCAAAGTAATGTCTGCTTTTTAATATGCTGTCTAGGTTGGTCATAGCTTTTCTTCCAAGGAGCAAGCATCTTTTAATTTCATGACTTCAGTCACTATCTACAGTGATTTTCAGAGCCCAAGAAAATGAAGTCTGTCACTGTTTCCATTGTTTCCCCATCTATTTGCCATGAAGTGATGGGACCAGATGCTATGATCTTAGTTTTCTGAATCTTGAGCTTTAGGCCAGCATTTTCACCCTCTTCTTTCACTTTCATCAAGAGGCTCTTTAGTTCCTCCTCACTTTCTGCCATAAGGGTGGTGTCATCTGCATGTCTGAGGTTACTGATATTTCTCCCAGTAATCTTGATTCCAGCTTGTGCTTCATCCAGCCAGCATTTTGCATGATGTACTCTAAATAAGCAAGGTGACAATATATAGCCTTGATGACTCCTTTCCCAACTTGAAGCCAGTCAGTTGTGTTTCCATGTCCAGTTCTAACTGTTGCTTCTTGACCTGCGTATAGGTTTCTCAGGAGGCAGGTCAGGTGATCTGTTTGTTATTCCCAGCTCTTGAAGAATTTTCCATAGTTTGTTGTGATCTACACAGTCAAGGCTTGGTGTAATCAATAAAGCAGAAGTAGATGTTATTCTGGAATTATCTTACTTTTTTGATGATCCAGTGGATGTTGGCAATTTAATCTCTGGTTCATTTGCCTTTTCTAAATCCAGCTTGAACATATGGAAATTCATGGTTTACATACTATTGAATCCTGGCCTGGAGAATTTTGAGCTGAATAAATAACACTAGAATAAAATTCTACTCAACTTTTATCAAACCTAACCTTCCATAGTCTTAAGAATTTTGGATATAAATGTTTGTTTTGCTTTGACTCAGACTGTTTTAACATGGCCTGACTATGAAATGAATGGGATGAGAAAAGAAGTACAAAAATTCAGTGTCATATCAGAACATTTACTGCATTTGCAAACATAGAGACTTCAACATAAAGTACTACTAAATAGGGCTAATTGGTTTATTATAAGAATAATTATACTAGAACAAAGTATTTTGCTAGGAATTCTCAGATGATATTATTCTAAATGAGAAAAAATGTTAAGAAATCAATAATAGTTAAAACACCATAAATATATAACTTGAGGGAAAAATAAACAGTTAAAAATGAAAGGAAAAATCACCATAATTATTCTTCAAGAAAATGTCAACTCAAACAACATCTCTTCTAATTTATCCTAGCATGTTAGCTATGATTTTTGCCTTTTAATTGCAAAGACTCAGTGACAGCAAGTGTGTCATGAGATAAGCTCTCTCATGCTCTACTTATGGGAATATCATTTAGAACAACATATTTGGAAACTTATTTGGCAATAGTTCTTAAGAGTAATAAAATATTATATCCTTTGATCCAATAATTCTACTTCTAGAAATCTCTCCTAAGAGAATAATTTAAAATGCAGATGCTTTTTGCTCAAAGACATTCATCACTACAATCATCAAAAGTAAAATCTGGATTATTTGAACTTTGGAAATACCTTCATGTGTTCCAAAACAGAGAGATATAGTTAGGTATGGTGTAATACATTTTTCTTTTCTTTTTTGGTAGGTATTGGGTGTGGTATACAAATTAAAATTTGTGTTTGGCAGAACAAAATGAATAACTGTGGTAAAGATATGGATATTACTAAAAGAGAAATCAATCTGTTAATATCAGAAAGAATCCACAAATGTACCATAGGGATTAGCTGAGAGAATAAGTCACTAAACATATGTGGTTGGTTAAATAAAAGCCCCCTCCCTGGTAGATCCACTTCCTAATTCCAAAAATCTGTGAAAGTTACCTTTATGGCAAAAGGTGCCTTGCAGATATGATGCAGCATCTTGAGACGGGGGATTATCTTTGATTATGCAGTTCAGTTCAGTTCAGTCGCTCAGTTGTGTCCGACTCTTTGCGACCCCATGAATCGCAGCACACCAGGCCTCCCTGTCCATCACCAACTCCCGGAGTTCACGCAGACTCAAGTTCATCAAGTCCATGATGCCATCCAGCCATCTCATCCTCTGTCGTCCCCTTCTCCTCCCGCCCCCCAATCCCTCCGAGTATCAGGGTCTTTTCCAATGAGTCAACTCTTCGCATGAGGTGGCCAAAGTACTGGAGCTTCAGCTTTAGCATCATTCCTTCCAGAGAAATCCCAGGGCTGATCTTCAGAATATGCTGATTATGCAGTAGGACCAAGCTAATCACAAAGGTTCTTATAAGAGGGATGTGAAAGGAGTCAATCAGGTAAGGAGATATGGGATAACAGAAACAATGATGAGAAAGATGTGCTTTGGAGATGGAACACAGTCCAAGAATACAGGCAGCCACTAAAAACTGAAAAGGCAAGGGAACAAATTCTTTCCACATTTCTGGAAGGATCAGACCTACTGTCTTCTTGAACCTCTGAGAACTGATTTTGGAATTCTAATCCCCATAACTGGAGATAAATATTTTTTGTTGTTTTAAGCCTCCAAGTTTATAGTAATTTTTTAATAGTAATAATAGGAAACTAATGCAACATATACAAAGCATGGCAGTGAAGTCTTGAATGTAAAGATTTCTGCTTTTCTAATCAACTCTCCTCTCACACGGGAATATCCTGGGATTACTGAGTATGTGTAAAATTAATTTTTGTGCAGGAATTCATTGGAGGCAATAATCAGTGCTCTGTTTATAAAATATGTATAGTAATGTCTTAGAAAGTCAGAAAGCAGTAGGAAGTATGAGAGATGTTTTGTAGAGAACCTCTGAGAATGTCAGTAAACTGAATCTGGTAGCATAAAGTACTCTTGTAGGCTCTCTGGATTAGATAATTGACTAAACAAATATTTTAAATGTATAGTTATCTTCATTACTTTCATGAATGCTCAAACAGCCTAGAAAGTACCTAGATATTAAACAAATCATAAATTGTTCTATTTACAAATCTATGGAATATATGATTATAAAGTAATTATATAAATAATTATTAAATCATTAATATTAAATGAAAATATAACAGATAACATTATATGTATAAATTATCTCAACTAAATTATAAATATGTATACATGAAAAACTAAATGGAAAATGTAACAATAATTCTGATGATTGAGATTGTCAGTGACCTACTTTGCTTCCTAATTACATACTATTTCTCAAATTATTCAAAATTAATATGAGTTTGAGAGTCAGTAATTATTAGTCAAGCTTTTAACTAAAAATTTATATTTGTGCTATAAATTTCTATAAATGTACTTACTTCATAGTTAATATTTATTTTGAGACTGACAATAATTACAGAATTTATTTTATTAAACAGTTTCCATGAAATCAACTTTGTTGCCACAAACACTGGATATTCTACTAGACCGTGTCTAAAAAAGTTGAAATCTCAGGCATCTGAAAATGAAGTGTAAGGTGTTAGAATAGGAAAATGGTGTCCACAATGGCAGTGGCTAAAAGACAAAAAAAGGAAAAAGCCTGTGAAAATGGAACCAAAGAAAATCTGAGGACGGGAGTGAGAACCTCAGGTGAAACAAAGAGCCCTCCTGACTAGCCCAGTTTACACAGGGCAGGCTCAGGGAGAGGAGACAAACATAAAAAGAGAAGCCAAGATTGAGTCCTCTTCTTTTTTGGGGTCAGCCTGCCTTCACGCCTGAAGGATCCTTTGTTTAATAAAACAGCTGTAACCTGCTTGTCCACCATTTCATGTCTTTGCTGTGGGGAGAAAGAACCAAGGAAATGACACACTCCCCCAACTAAAGTATACAAAAAATTTGAATCATTAAAATGTACTAAATTTCTGTGTGCCAGATGGGAGAGTCTTAAGTATTTCATACAGTCACTTTTTAAATCTTTAGTACAATCCTATGATTATCATTACCCTCATTTAGTAATGAGGAGATTGGGAAGAGAGATTAAGTAATTTATTGAAAGTTTAGATACCACATTAATGGTAGAGTCAGAATTCAAAGTCTGGCAGTGTGAGTCTAGAGAAGCGTTTTAACTGTCCTTACTTCTTAACTCTAAAATCTTTGCAAGTACAATTTTAGAGTAAAAATTAGAAAACTAATTTTTTTCAATTATGAAATTTTAAGGTGTATATTAATTTTTGGTGCTTTTGTTTGCATGTAAGGTATAGAATTGTACATGAGCTGGTCTTGTTCTTCTCAATAATAAATTATATATATATACATATTTTATATGTACACACATTCAAGCATACATGATACATTTATTATATCTGCTTTTGCCTATTGATCATCATTGCATAGCAAATGTCATAAAAATTTTCTATGTTCACAGATATTCTGCAGAGATAGAAATATCCTGCAAGGTCCACCAGTTTTGTGAAGAACTAATTTTGCACATGAGTGTGTCCCCAGGGCAATGTTACCCGTGCAGTGCAAGTCAGTTTCAAGGCCTAAGAATTTGAGAGGGAACTCAGTATACATAAGAATTTAAAATCTAAGAACACATTGGACACTTTGAGGCTGCTGTACTTAGAATACAAGATACCACCAATTTGCTGGTAGAGGAAGAATCAAAAGGTGAATATGCAGATAGAACTGGAGATTAAAGGCTTTCAGGAAGCAAATGCGCTGAGAGTCCTATGCTCCCAGCATCTCCCAACTTGCCCTCTCCACTCACCTTAAACAGAGATCTACTTTCTACTCTAGATTCTCAGAAAGAGGCTTAAAGTCTTTCGAATAAAAACTGCTCTTTCAAGCTGTTGTGGAGTACTCACTATTTTCATCTAAATCATCCCAGATTGAAATAACTATATTTTGGAGAAGAAATATTATTTTAAAGAAATATAAAAAGAATTTGATATAATTCCTTCTTGCAAGCAATCTTGAGAATTCTACATTCTGTTTTAAAATTTTAACAAAGAATTAAATAATATGCCTAAAGATACCTTTAGAGAAGGAAATGGCAATCCACTCCAGGAAATCCCACGGAAAGAGGAGTCTGGTAGGCTATAGTCCAGGGGACACAAAAGAGTTAGACATGACTTGTGGCTCAGCTGGTAAAAAATCCACATGCAATGTGGGAGACCCGAGTTTGATCCCTGGGTTGGGAAGATCCCCTGGAGAAGGGAAAGGCTACCTACTCCAGTATTCTGGCCTGAAGAATTTCCGTGCACTGTATAGGCCATGGGGTCGCAAAGAGTCGGACACTACTGAGCGACTTTCACTAAATAATATGCTTAAAGATACCTTTGGAGAAGGAAATGACAATCCATTCCAGGAAATCTCATGGAAAAAGGAGCCTGGTACACTACAGTCTAGGGTGTCACAAAAGAATTGGACATTACTTAGCAACCAAACAGCTTAAATATCTTAGAGAGATTTTCTGTTGGCTAGGTCTTAAGGAAAGTCATAGGTATAGGTTTTGTTTTTTAGTATGTTTTAACATATGTAAAGCAGATAATGAATGTATTCTCACCCAATTTTTTGAGAAGGATAGATTTAGAAGCTCTTACATTGATGCTATTTTTGAGTGTAATGAAAGGTTTTGTGACATAAGAGAAAACTGATTAAAATAGATGTTTTTTAGACTTAAGTTTTTGAAAAGTAGTTTAATCCACCTCATTGTACTATGTGTAAACCTTACTATCCAGTGTCTATCTCCCTTCTTTCAGGAGCCACATCTACATATAATTTTGGGGACTTTATTGTGAGCAGTCTGTTTCCTATTCTTTTTGAGTATCGTGGACAACTAACCGAAACCTGGACAACTGGCACTTGTGTTCTATGACTTCAGCTATTGATTGGAGAGACACAAGTGTATGTAAAAGTCAGATCACATTCTCACCACACTCAGAGTTCAGGAAGCTGACTTTCAATAGCGCTGGCATAAAAATATTAGGAATTTACTGTCAGAATTATAGATTTTGTATCACTCTAATACTAAGCATGTATTCAGTGCCTGACCATTAATTAGATGGCCTTCAGGAAAATGAACTGCTCAAAGGAGAAAATAGTAACAACACAGAAAAATGGAGACATAATTAACAAATCCCTAGTTTCAAGGCATTTAAAAATGTTAAATATTTCCTGCCAATTGACATTTTAGTTCAAGAACACTGGAAAGACCCATTATGCAAACAGATGTTCTGAGGTGGTAACTTTGTAAAAAGTTAATAGATAAGAAGAGGAAGTTTTATTCACTCAAATTACTTGTTAACATTAATGGACAGACTCAAATAATTTCAGTATGATTCTTATGACTTCAAGTGCCCCATTTCTCTTCTAAAATAATTCCCCATCTTATTTATTATGTTAGCTAGCTATTTGTGGTATCTTTAATATTTTGAAAACAATTTTATGCCTGTTGTGAACTGTAAACAACAAAATGGGGGCATTATGTCAAAGGGAGCAAAGCTGAAGCTAGAGCACCACTCAGTTCAGTTCAGTTCAGTCGCTCAGTCATGTCCTACTCTTTGCGACCCCATGAATCGCAGCACGCCAGGCCTCCCTGTCCATCACCAACTCCTGGAGTTCACTCAGACTCACATCCATCGAATCAGTGATGCCATCCAGCCATCTCATCCTCGGTCGTCCCCTTCTCCTCCTGCCCCCAATCCCTCCCAGCATCAGAGCCTTTTCCAATGAGTCAACTCTTCGCATGAGGTGGCGAAAATACTGGAGTTTCAGCTTCAGCACCATTCCTTCCAAAGAAATCCCAGGGTTGATTTCCTTCAGAATGGACTGGTTGGATCTCCTTGCAGTCCAAGGGACTCTCAAGAGTCTTCTCCAACACCACAGTTCAAAAGCATCAATTCTTTGGTGCTCAGCCTTCTTCACGGTCCAAATCTCACATCCATACATGACCACGGGAAAAGCCATAACCTTGACTAGACAGACCTTTGTTGGCAAAGTAATGTCTCTGCTTTTGAATATGCTGTCTAGGTTGGTCATAACTTTTCTTCCAAGGAGTAAGCATCTTTTAATGTCATGGCTGCAGTCACCATCTGCAGTGATTTTGGATCCCCCCAAAATAAAGTCTGACACTGTTTCTACTGTTTCCCCATCTATTTCCCATGAAGTGATGGGACCGGGATGCCATGATCTTCGTTTTCTGAATGTTGAGCTTTAAGCCAACTTTTTCACTCTCCACTTTCACTTTCATCAAGAGGCTTTTTAATTCCTCTTCACTTTCTGCCATAATGGTGGCATCATCTGCATATCTGAGGTTATTGATATTTCTCCTGGCAATCTTGATTCCAGCTTGTGCTTCTTCCAGCCCAGCGTTTCTCATGAGGTACTCTGCATAGAAGTTAAATAAGCAGGGTGACAATATACAGCCTTGACGTACTCCTTTTTCCTATTTTGGAACCAATCTGTTGTTCCATGTCCAGTTCTAACTGTTGCTTCCCGACCTGCATATAGGTTTCTCAACAGGCAGGTCAGGTGGTCTGGTATTCCCATCTCTTTCAGAATTTTCCACAGTTTATTGTGATCCACACAATCAAAGGCTTTGGAATAGTCAACAAAGCAGAAATAGATATTTTTCTGGAACTCTCTTGCTTTTCCTATGATCCAGAAGATGTTGGCAATTTGATCTCTGGCTCCTCTGCATTTTCTAAAACCAGCTTGAACATCTGGAAATTCACGGTTCATGTATTGCTGTAGCCTGGCTTGGAGAATTTTGAGCATTACTTTATTAGCATGTGAGATGAGTGCAGTTGTGTGGTAGTTTGAGCATTCTTTGGCATTGCTTTTCTTTGAGATTGGAATGAAAACTGACCTTTTCCAGTCCTGTGGCTACTGCTGAGTTTTCCAAATTTGCTGGCATATTGAGTGCATCAATTTCACAGCATCATCTTTCAGGATTTGAAATAGCTCAACTGGAATTCCTGCTTTCTAAGGCCTACTTGACTTCACATTCCAGGGTGTCTGGCTCACCATTAGTGAGATGGAATTTGCAGATGTCCATGAATGGATGCAATATAAACTTTTGACCTGGTCATCTTCAGGCTAATCTGGAGCTCATTTTCTTTACTCTGTAGAAGTCACAGCTTAGCAGCCAATCTGCTGCTGATAAGTGACAGTATGCCTGCCAGCACCAACTGTAAGTTCTGTAAATGTAACCTCTTGTGTAGTTTCTTTGAAATGTTTTTGTCTGTTGTCCTTAAAAACCTCTGCCATTTTCTACTCCTCTCAGAGGAAATTTGAGTTGCTTCTTAAATGGTCCCTTCCAAATTGCAATTCTTCAGAACCCAAATAAATCCTTTATTCTTATTAGCAGTTTTCTGTGTTTTTTTAGTT
This sequence comes from Aepyceros melampus, assembly GCA_006408695.1. Lineage (NCBI taxonomy): Eukaryota > Metazoa > Chordata > Mammalia > Artiodactyla > Bovidae > Aepyceros > Aepyceros melampus. Next base: position 115,529 of record SJXQ01009351.1, read on the forward strand.
GACAATACATAGTGTCAGAAGTGGGATACAAGGCAACCTATGTAGTCTCTGCTTGCTCACCACTGACCCCCAACCTCTGGCACCTCCATGGATTCCAGTAAGGTATCTACAATAATCCATTGTTCACTGTCATTTCGTTGGTGATCCCAGGACATGAATGAACCTTTTATCTTGGTAGAGATTCTGCTTTATTTGGGAATCCTCTGTACTGGTTTCTGTTTTAGGAACTTTGTTTCCCTTTTTGGTCTGGTGATTAAATGCTCTTAGAAAAAGGGAAGTTCACTCTCTAAGGATAAGGCTATGGAGCAGCCTTCTTCTGGAACTCCTAATTGTTTTACGTATAAAAACTGTGGGCCCTTCTCCTATGAGTATCAGTCTCACTGGACTATGGTTAGCCAGAATTATTTACAATTAAATTGTCCAAATTCAGCCTCCTTGAAATCCTTAATTATTTTATCAATACAGATGATTAGAAAAAAAGGTGTAAGATGAAGTGGGCTGAATGGGAAGCTTATTTAAATTGGCATTTTGAGCCCTCTAAACAACTAGCAATTCCAAAATTGCTTCCGTCTAGGATATTGATTCCAAATTATGTAAGGCTAATTCTGAATTGTTTCAGTGATTGACTGAACTAAAAGAAGCTTCTAAATGTTCTCCCAGCGCTCCCCTGCTGCTACTTTCTACTCCTGCCAGTGCTGCACCTGTCTTGCTCCTCTCAGCCCCTCCCCACTCTAACCTTTTCTTGCCAAACTTCCCTTTCTTATTACTCCTATCCAGATGATTCTGAAGCTATGCTACACCCTCCTCTCCGAACCAAGCCAGCCCTAACCAGAATCACCAACTCCTTTCTTACATTGCCTGGACTAAAGCTGAGCTCCATGCAATTGCTGAGGACTTTCCAAACCCCAATGCTTTTGATTCAGATGTTTTTCTCCTGTAGGCACAATCATATTCTAATTTTGAAAAAATGAATCTAACTTAAATTGTGGACAGTTGTTCTTGTCCAGTACTTTAAAAACTGTAACTATAACTTTGGAACCTAAGGTGAATGACCCATCAACCAAATCTTAAATGTCTCTGGCCATCAGTATTTATTTTCTCCTAAGGCGTGCTGCTATTCATGGAAGGAAAGTGATGACCAACCTGGACAGTATATTCAAAAGCAGAGACATTACTTTCCGACTAAGGTCCGTCTAGTCAAGGCTATGGTTTTTCCTGTGGTCTGTACGGATGTGAGAGTTGGACTGTGAAGAAGGCTGAGCACCAAAGAATTGATGCTTTTGAACTGTGGTGTTGGAGAAGACTCTTGAGAGTCCCTTGGACTGCAAGGAGATACAACCAGTCCATTCTGAAGGAGATCAACCCTGGGATTTCTTTGGAGGGAATGATGCTAAAGCTGAAACTCCATTATTTTGGCCACCTCATGCGAAGAGTTGACTCATTGGAAAAGACTCTGATGCTGGGAGGGATTGGGGGCAGGAGGAGAAGGGGATGACCAAGAATGAGATGGCTGGATGGCATCACGGACTCGATGGACCTGAGTCTGAATGAACTCCAGGAGTTGGTGATGGACAGGGAGTCCTGGCATGCTTCGATTCATGGGGTCGCAAAGAATCGGACATGACTAAGCGACTGAACTGAACTGAACTGAAGGTTACCAAGGTGCAACCTCAGGAAGCAACTAAACCAGAATTGAAAAATGGCACGTTTTATATTTTAAGGGTATCATTCCCCAATATAAGGCAAATTCCTACTGTTAAACCTGGGTTATGGACATCTAAGTATCAAAGCCATACAAAATTTTGAGAACAGTTTAGCCATACAAAAATGAACTCATCAAATAACACCTGACATCTTAGATGGGCACCACATATTTCTTAGTACATGTTGCTGGAAAGACCAATATTATATGATGATCATTTGGATATTAGACCTGAGAAAAAGAGAGGATTCAGAGATAACATGCAAAGTTTTTAGCATGAGCAGCTTATTAATTGATGTGTCATTTATTAAATCAGAAAAGCTGAAAGAGGAATGGGTTTTGAGGTTAGGATTGAGAATTTCTTTTATGTAGCTTAAGTCTGAGATGCTTTTTGAACATCTCAGTAGGTTCAAGTGTTGGGAGAGTGAGAACAAAATAAATTGGTGCTAAAGATGTAAATTTGGGAGCTATCAGAAAATAGGTAGTATCTAAAGCCTTAGATTTGATGACATCACTTAAGGAGTAAGAAAAAATAAGCTTAATGATTCAGCTCTGGATGCTTCCAGAAATTCTCATTCAAATAAAGGTGATAGATGGGAAATTGGTACTGAGGAGTAACTGATAAGGTAGGAGCAGATCTAAAGATGTGTGCAGTTCTGGAATACAAGTAAAAAGAGAACTTTGAGAAAGAGAGAATGATCAATGTGTCAAATGCTGCTGAGAAATCAAGGGAAGTGAGGACTGAGAATTATTCATTGATACTTGGCAAGATGCAAATCATTAGTGCTTTCACAGGGAAAATTATTTTATGGAGTGGTAAGGATGAAACTTTATTGGAAGGAATTAAAAACAGAGAATGAAAAGTAAGATAAGTCAGAATATTCAGCTTTTTGGAATTTTGCCAGCCTGTTAACTGCCTTATACTTTACATTAACATTTATTTTATTCCTTACTTTACTTTCAGTTCATCATATGATCACAGTCTCTAACCAGTTTTAATTAGCTTGCTATCTTGCCTTTTCATCTGAATACCCAAAACCCCCCAAATCTTGTCCAATTTAACTGCCATCTTTTTATTTCTGTATTCAGACAGATGAGCCCCACTGAAGGGAAATCACAGACTTACATAGGCTGGTGCCTTGAAAAATTTATATCATCAATACCATCTGTCATTTTTCCTGTGTTCTTCTAGTTATTTGTCTCTGCTATTCCACACATGTATAATTTACTTGGTGTACACATATTCTTTCCTTTTATAATCCTCTCATAAGAAAGAAGTGTCCCTTCTTACAATTTAATCTATTTCAGTCTTTCATAGCCATTCCTTCCACCTCCTCAGTAATCTTGCCCCGTTAATTATCTTTTTCCTATATCTTCAAAACCACTCTCCTCACTGGCTTTTTTCCATCATCATTTAAATATTCTAAGTTACTTTCCATCATAGACACAATATTTCACCATCTCTCTTTCTACTCCAGTTTTTCATTTGGCTCACAACAATGGCCAAATTTCTTTAAAGATTTTCTCTACTCATTATGGCCATATTTTGCTCCCATTTCCTAGTCAGGTTTCTGGAGCCATTTTCTGGAACCCACTTTCATTTTCAACATAGCATTGAAACTTTCTTGTGACTGTAACCAGCAACTTCACTAAATCCCATGAACACTCTGGAAACCTAATCCAACTTGAGATTTTCCCTATCACTTGACATTGTTGAATAGTTATTTAAATGTTCTCCTTCGTTGGCGTTTATAATTCACACAGTTGGTTTTCTACCAGTTTTTCTGGTTGCTCTAAGTAAACAGCATAGCCAGCTCTTTTACCTTTTTTACTAATGTTACATGTCCGTGTTTTATAGGGTTCCATATTTGCTTGCATTTCTTTATCCCTTTGTAAACTATTGCTCTATGACCTCATTAGCTCCCTGACTTTAATTATCATTTCTAGACTAACTCGCAAATGCATCTTCCCAGACATGTACATCCAGTAGCTTCTTAGATATCTCCACTTGATTATTTCTCTGACAATTTAAGCTCAACAAGAACACTATCCTGTCTGCTGAAACCTGTCTCTCCTTCAAGGTCCTCTATATCAGTTTTATTAGAGGCAGGATGCATCCAATTCTGCTTACTAAGGTAAATTGTGTAAAAATATATATACATTCCTTCTGTTTATTCTCACACTGAATCAACCAAGTCCTATTGATTTTATTAATATAGGACCTTTAAATCTCTTGGTTTATCCAGTTCTACCCACACCCTGTGAATCTACCCCAGTTGAAGAATGCTATTATCTCTCCCCTGGGTTTCTTCAACAGCTCTCTAACATGATTCCCTGCTTTCAGTATCAACTTTTCCGTTTATTTGTCATGCCAGTATAATGCCATTACTCTATGTTATACTGTTTTTCATTTTTTTTCTTGGTAAATGTCAAACCTATTTGGGCTTTATATATGCAGTTGGGGGAGTGGGGGTGGAGGGTAGGAATTGGCCTCCCCACTTCATCTCTTATTCTTCCAGAATCTGGCCATATCTTACTTATCTTGAAATTTGAGCTGAAATGTCATTATTCGCTGAGTATTTCTCACCTCTCAAAATCTGAATTTATTCCCTTCTTAGCACATACCATTTTGAACTGCATGTAACTCACATATGATGAGTTTCTTCAGTCTGCTTGCAGTGATGTTATAATGACATTAGTATACACTTCTTGTTTCTGCCAAACACTGATACCCATAGAAACTCTTCTGCTCATTCTTCTTTCATAAAGGAGTCAGTGCATCAGTCAGCACAAATATTTTGGAAGGACCACTTAGAGGACAGGCAATACTTGAAGCCCTAGAAAGAGAAGTGAAGAAGATGGAATGACTACAGGATTATGAGACATTCAATACACACACAAACATATACATGATTTCAGGTACAGCTGAATGCTAAAAGCAAACAAAGAAAGTCAAAGAAAATATGGCAGATTAACTGGATTCTAAGGAGGAGAAGAGAAGGTGTTATTTTAGTTCAGAGAACTGTTAATTGAGACCTGAATGGTGAGGAGACGGTAGCCATGCAATGATCTGGAGGAAGAGAATTCCAAGCCAAAAATAACACACTAGTATCTTGATGTGGGAACAAGGTAGACATATTTGAAGGTTGAAGTGAGGCTCTCACGACAGCAGTTTTAGTCAGAGGGAAGAGGAGGGCAGAGAGGTGTTCAGGCCACGTCATGCAAAACCACATAGGCAGGGAAGCCTTATTCCGGTTGCGGTGACACACCATCAAGTTTGGGCTGGACAGTAATCTAGCTTGATCTTGTTCATTAGCTCATGGCGGGTAAGGGGACTCCCATGTTCTCCCACACTAATCTCTCCCGTATAGTCAATGTGTGGGTAAAGTTCTAAGTCTTTCCCAGGCTTCAAAATGAAACAGCTGAAAGACTAAACTTCTTGGGATTTCTGATTGTTTCTCAAAAACGGGTTCTTTTTTTGTTATGGGTTAACAGGCTCCTGACTTCCCAGGTGGCACTAATGGTAAAGAACCCACCTGCCAGTACAGGAGACATAAGAGATGTGGTTCCATCCCCGGGTTGGTAACGTCCCCTGGAGGAGGGAATGGCAACTCACTCCAGTATTCTTGCCTAGAGAATCCCGTGGACAGAGCCCTTTAGGAGTGAATGTGAGGTAATGGCCCAGAGAACTGCACGGTTTCACCAGTGTTAGTCTAATGCCTCTTCAGAGGCCTTCATCTCTTTGTAGCTGAAACTGTAACTTGTTCACCATTTTATCCCCAGGCCAATTCAGCACCTAAATAGGACTCAACTGCTGTTTGTTGAAGGAAGGAGAATCTATGGAGACAGAATGGAAAAATTTAACATCAATCCAGAGGATGTTTGGATCATCACGGGGGCTCATATTTGTATGCTCCAGTGACCATCGCCCGTTTTCTGGAAAGAGTGGTCCATAGCTCAGTGCAGTCTCCCAGCATTCAGCACAGATTATCTCCTTGAAAGAGCTGAGCTTTCATTTTGTGAACTGCAGCTAGGTGAGTACTCTCTTTTGCTTGTATGCACTTCGATCTCAATGCTGGGGGAAAAAAAGAAACCACAAACTCAGAACTAATTAAAATGAACTCGAAGATTGGATTGAAACGACATATGTTTTTTTCATTTGCATTTGGAAAAGCAAGTGACAGGATCTAGCATTCTAGGATAGGAAGGTGATTGACAGTAATGAGTAACAATTCGGAAAAGAGAAACATATTGCTAGAGTCACAAAACCTCTTATGCCCCAAACATTTTCCCTCTTTTAAAAATTGGCCCTCTTTGCATTATCTTTTTTTCTTCAGAAGAGTTCTAGCTGCCATTCTTAGCTCAGTTTCTTTTGCATTCATGCTCATGAAAAAACAAAACTGCAAAGCACAAAAGCTCCACATTTATATGTTCAGATGGATGAAAGGCTGAAATCCCAAACACAGAAAGATATTGACAGGTCTGACAGATCCATCTCTGGCTTTAACAGTCAAAGATGGTTGCATGGAAACACTTACAGTCAAAAATAACTCCTTTTGTTACAAAAAAAAAAAAATAATAATGAGAGGAGATGAATTGAAAGGCTTTGGGGCCCAACTGAGTATCACAAAGATTTTTCTAAAGTCTTGGACCTGACATTTTGTCTATTAATTTTCATTCTAAAATATTTCAAAATGAGCCTGAGAGAAATTTGCTTCTCAGGTTTCTAATTTAAGTTTAGAATAGAAAACTGTGACTTCCTCACAGTGGCACTTGAAAGCATTTATTTCTGATTTTTCCTACTGTGATTGATAGCCTGGGTCTTGCCTTAACTCCATCACCACCTCTGTATGGAGTACTGAGTGTTTCATCTCCACTTTTCAGTGCCACCTTCTCAACTCGACTCTCATCACTGTCATGTAGAGTATTTCTGCAGTAGAACTCTCATTTTTTTTTACAGTGATTATTTATGCCACAGTTAGATTAAAACAGAAAGCAGAATGGCTAAAGACTTGATAGCAATTTTAAAAATTCTGAATGTAGGCTCAGTGTTATAGTTCTGTGAAACCATCAAACTGACTATTTAGAAAAGATATTTTAAAAGTAGTTGTTTAATGGAATTTTTTATGTTCTAGGGAGATATATTGGCAGCCTATAGCAAACTTTATTTATCAAAAAGTTTGATGTGTTTGAAAAAATGGACATTGTCACAGCTTAAGAAGGATTGAAATTCAGCAGAACTCATTTTCCCCATATCTATAAATAACAGTTTATTGAAACTTATTCTCTTACAAATTCTATTTCCTTTCTACATACGAAGCTCTGCTTGAAATGTACCCATCTTTCATTAATATTCATTGGAATTATTTAGTTCCCTAATTTTTTTCTGTTCTTTCTTTCTTTTTTTTCTTTCCTCAAAGCATACCCTTGCACCTTGAGGGAACCAGGACTCATTAATTTTTGAGCTACCTTTGAAATTTAAGCTGTTTTGTGCATTTTTCCCAAACTGATACTGTGAATTCTTTTTGTCTGGCTCAAACTGAACTTACTTCAACAGAAGACAACTGTCTAAATGATGACATTTGGTTAATAATGAGTTAGTACTGCAAAGGTAAATAAAACCTGAGACCATATATACCCCACCCTAGCCCTCATCCTTGCTGCTAGGTCGCTTCAGTCATGTCTGACTCTGTGCGACCCCATAGACGGCAGCCCACCAGGCTCCGCCGTCCCTGGGATTCTCCAGGCAAGAACACTGGAGTGGGTTGCCATTTCCTTTTCCAATGTATGACAGTGAAAAGGGAAAGTGAAGTCACTCAGCCCTCATCCTTACACACAAAAAAAGACATGAAAAGTTACATAGTTCTAAGTTGCTTTTAAAGTGTAGCAATGTGCTGTGGTATAATTTTCAAATTAATTAATATAAATCTGTCTTTTTAAAATTCAACTATGTTTAGCAGATACTACATTTACTCTAACCCTCACAGGAGTCCTAGAGCAGCATGAATTACACTCATCAGACAGAATCATTTGATAGAATTCTAGGAGAGTTTACTGGCTGATTGACATGCCCCACACCACAGGAATCATGCTTAAGAAAAGAGAGGTTTAACGACAATTTTGTAAGGTCCCAATTATATTGATTTCCCTAATCTTCTTCCTTTTAATTACATCTGTCCTCTGAACACAGTAATCATGAACATAGGATGTGGAGGGCATACACTCAGTAGAAGGAGTCAGGACCAGTCTCACCCAGGGAAGATGGATGGCTGTCATGATCTGACTGCCTTCACTTCTATTGCAAAAGGGCAGGTGGAGTGCAGTTCTGTCTCTAAGAGTCTGGCTTCTTTGAACTGGGTTTGAACTCAGGCTTTGCCATGGATTGGCTGGATGACCTTGGGAAAATACATACTTTCCTCTGTGCCAGAGGTTCCTTCTTAGTAAAATAAGGGATAATTATAGAGTCTGTCTCATAGAGTTCTATATGGATTAAATCAGTTAATGTAAGTAAAAGCTCAAAAACAGTGCCTGGTGTGTATTGATCCTGTCTTCATATTTATTCTTTGTTATCGATCCTTTTGATATTTTCGTTCATCTTGAATTTTTCATTAAGTTTTTAATACATTAAAGGATTTCCCTTGTAGCTAAGTGGTAGGGAATCTGCCTGCAATGCAGGAGATGTGGGCTTGATCCTGGGACAGGAAGATCCCCTGCAGAAGGAAATGGAAACCCACCCTAGTGTTCTTGCCTAGAAAATACCACTGACAGAGGAGCCAGGTGGACTATAGTCCATGGGGTCGCAAAAGAGTAGGAAAGGACTGAGTGACTGAAAAATAGCCATATATTTAAAGAGTATTTATTTGTGGTTAGTTAGTTTTAAAGTTTACACCCGAAGTGAGTGCCTTGCTCATCTCATCCTATTCCTGGTCCTGTCCTTAAATCATTATCATAGCTATCTTTCCTTTTTTGAAATTTATTTTTAATTGGAGGAATTGTTTTTCCTTGTCATGTTGGCTTCTGCCATACATCAACATGAATCAGCCATAGGTATACACATGTACCCTCCCTCTTGAACCTCCTTCCTAGCTCCCACCCCATCACACCCTGCTAAGGTGTCACAGAGCACCAGGCTGAGCTACCTGCGTCATGCAGAAAATTCCCACTGGTTATCTATGTTACACATGGTAATAGATATATTTCAGTGCTACTGTCTGAATTCCTCTCCTCCCCAACTCCATGCCTGCCAGGGTCCAGCCCCAGTAGATGCAGGAAAATTCGAAGTGGGGACGGAATGGTGTCTTAGAAAGAATTATTTATTTAGATATATAAGATTAGGAAATAATAGTATAGTAGGAAAATTTAGTGAAGAAAAGAGGCTGAATAACTTGGTTTATGTGGAAAGCCAATAAAGTTCCAGACAAGAAGCTTACACCATCTACGTGGGTCCACCGGCGCCCGCTTGAATCTCTAAGGGTGCCCCGCCGTGGGCTCCCTTTCGCACGGAACTTAAATACCAGGGCAAGTAAGTAGACATGATGAGCCTCCACACCCCAGATGGGAATTCAGCCTGAAATTAGAGAGAAGACACAGGGGAAACCAGTCCTTCCAATAACTGGCTCCGGCCCCTATTGTCCTTCAAGGCCTCTTATACCTTTTTATTTTTTGTACACAGAGATTAGTGGGTAATATAAAGTTATGCAGCATCAGCAGCCCAGACTCTTATCAAAATCAGGCTTTTCTCTATGCATACCTAGTTGTATGTACAAGTCTTAGGTGATTTACTTCATCTTCTGGCCAAAAGGCCAATTAACATTTTTACGGCTCTTTTCTGATAAGGGTTTGTTAACCAGAAGACTTATTTGTGTTAAAAGTATTGTTTTTTCCCAAGTCTGGTGCCATTCTCAGAAAGCACTAAATAAAGTTACATTCTTACATAGCAAAGATTCAGCAATTTGTAACAAGTAAAAAAAAAAATACAGTGATTTATAACAAAAGAAAAATAATTAACTCAAAAGTCTAGTGCTGCCAACATCAAAACCACCATATATCCTTTTCCACATCCCTTTCACATTGACCAACATCCTTCCAGTTGCCTAAAAGATAAAGAATAAGGAGGTCTGGCAGTAATCATTGAGTCAACAGTGAAATCCTGTCACCAATATGTTTTTGAAAAGGCTCTGTAACTTTAAGATACTCAAACTTTGTGCCCCTTGCAGTTGGGGGCTGTAAGCAATTCACAAGCTGTAAAAGGTCCAGGGACCTGTTAGGCAAGTTAGAGCGTTATCAGAGGCGGTTGAGCTGAAACACTCCTTTCAAATGCAGAAGACTAAAGCCCTGAGTTGACTTTTTCCAGAGAATGTCAGAAGAGTAGAAAAGCAGGCAGATTCTTATTTTGGGGGGGTAAATGCTCAGGAAATGCCAGGGGGAAACCCTGAGACCCGAATCGTCCTTGCCCATCAAGGTCTCTTGCCGCATGACCTTGTCACGGGTGGGATTCCTCATGCTGGCTCCCGACACATGCCCACCAATTCATTCTCTACATCTGCATCTCTACTCCTGCCCTGCGAATAGGTTCATCAGTACCATTTTTCTGCATTCCTTATATTTGTGTTAGTACACTGTATATGTTTTTCTCTTTCTGACTTAACTTTACTCTGTATAGCAAGCTCTAGGTCATCCGCCTCAGTTCAGCTGACTCAGATTCCTTCCTTTTTATGATGGAGTAATATTCCATTGTATACATGTACCACAACTTCTTTGTTCATTCATCTGTCTGTAGACATCTAGGTTGCTTCCATGTACTGGCTATTGTAAATAGTGTTGCAATGAACACTGGGGTACATGTGTCTTTGTCAAGTATGGTTTTCTCAAGGTATATGCCCCGTAGTGGTATTCCTGTTTTATTCCTAGTTTTTAAAGAAATCTCTTTACAGTTCTCCATAGTGGCTATATCAATTTATATTTCAGCAACAGCACAAGACCATTGCTATCTTTCTTGTTGCCCCTGGTTTAACTTGAAAAATTCTCCTTTATTTTGTTTTAAATATTGCAATTATGAAATCTATAGTACATGTAGAAAAATATTTTAAGACATGCATATGATTCAATGCAAAGCAAATAAATACTCATGCAGTGATCATGCAGATCAAAAAATAGAACATTGCCAGCATCTCATACCCCACCCCTCCACTGTCCACAGTTACCCTTTTCTCTTTCTAAAAGATTGACTCCTTCTAAATGGTAATTGCTGCCTTGATTTATTTGACATATGTCTGTCTAAACATGCATTCTTAAGTGTTACAATTTATACTTGCTTATAAAGAAAATTATACAAATAGAATGATGTTTTCTGTCTGGCTTGTTTTTCTCAACATAAGCCTGTGAAATTTATCTATGATATTGCACTCAGTTGTAATTTGTTCAGATTCCTTACTGAATTGTAATGCATTGAATAAATATACCACAGTTTTTCCATTCTGTGGTTCACAAGTATTCGGTTTGTTTTCAGTATTTGGCTATTACTAACAATACTGCTAAGACCACTTTTATAGAAATCTCATGTGGCACATACAGTATATGTGCTTACATTTATGATTAGAATTAGTAGTAATACTGGTTTCCAAAAGTTATTTTATGAATTTTTACCTATTTAATTTACTATTTCTAATAGTTTATCTGGAGGTTATTTTGTGTTTTTATGTGCACTGTCATGTCAGCGATGATTAATAATAGCTGTATTTCTCCTTTCAAATCTTTTAACAGTTTTCTTTTTGTTCCTTAGTATTTATTATAAGCTCTAATACAATATTAAATAGAAATATTTGTGTTTTCTCCCACTTTTACAAGGAAAACTTTCAACATTTCACAGTTAGATAAATTGGTTGCTCTAGGTTTTGTGTAATGGCCATTTACTCGATTAGAGAAGATTCCTTTATGATTGTTGAGGAGGGAAGGGATAGTTAGGGAGTTTGGGATTGACATGTACCAACTGCTATATTTAAAATGGAAAAGCAACTAGATCCTACTGTATAGCACAGGGAACTTTGCTCAATGTTATGTGGCAGCCTGGATGATAGGGGAGTTTGGGGGAGAAGGGATACATGTATATATATGACTGAGTCCCTTTGCTGTCCATCTGAAACTATTACAACATTATTAATTGGTTATATTCCAATATAAAATTAAAAGTTTAAAAAAGTTAAAAACAATAAAGAAGATTTTTAATATTGTAAACATGCACACACACCCCAAAGAATATTGTATTATATAAAATATTTTTCCATATTTATGTATATGGTCATATACTTTTCCTCTTTTATTTGGTTATAAATTATATTAATGATTTTTTAATGTTAAGTCAAATTTATGTTCCTGAAGCCAATCTAAATTGAATATGGATGGATGTATTATCCTTTTATATATTGCTGGGATGGTTTGCTAATTTTTATTTAGAATTTTCACATCTGTATTTATAAAGGAATTGGCTAACTTTTAATTTCTCTTTCCTGTAAGGTTCATGTCTGGTTTGATATCATGGTTATCATGAATATTTTCTGTGTAAAAGTCACCTGTTAGTCTCAGCTGATGCATTTTTTAAGGTGAAATTCCTAGTTTTCTTTTGCTATATTTGAAGCTTCTTCCCCTTTTTATCTCTGGCTTTACTGATGTGCCTGAGAGTGGTTTATTTATTTTTTCAGGAAATAACTTTTTATTTTATATGAACTATAATTGACTAACAATGTGTTAGTTTCAGGTGTACAGAAAAGGGATACAGTTATACATATATCAATTCTTTTTCAAATTCTTTCCCCTTTTGGGTTGTTACATAATATTGAGCAGAGATCCCTATGCTGTGCAGTGGGTTCTGTTACTCAGCCAGTAAAAAGAGTGGTTTATTTGCATTCATTCTGCCTGAGGTTCTTCAGGCTTCTTGACTTTATGTCTTGATGACTTTCTTCTTCAAATCTGAGAAGTTATCAATTAGTCTGTCATAATCTTTTGAGAATTCTAATTATACACGTAATAGACATTCTCTCAATCATCTTTGCCTTGTACACCATCATTTCTGTTTTCTCCAACTTCAGTCTTTGCTTAATCTGCTCTAAAACCTGTCAAGTGAGTCTTTAATTTCAGTTATTGTATTTTTTTCAGTTCTATGATTTCCATTTTCTTACAGTTATTTGTTTTCCCTCAGAATTCTCCATCTTGTCTTTTGTGACCAGGAACATAGTAAGAACAATTATCTTAAAGTCACTATCTGATATTTCTAATATCAGGATTTCAGAGTCTTTTACAAATGCCTGTTTCTGCTTTTGCTGGTTCATGTTGTCGTTTGTCTTTTTGCCTGGGTATTTTTAACTGTGTCTTTAAACCATCTTTGCAAACAACTGGTAGAAATAATCTCTGCCCTAGGATATTACTTTCCTCCACAGAGGATTTATTATTATTATTATTACTATTATGACTTTGGCCAAATGTCTTGGGGAAATAGGTTTTCAGAATTACCTTAATATAATTTTTAGATTCAATAATATGAGACTGAGCTGTAGTCCCTTTGGAAGCCTATTTTGGATTCGGTCTTTACTAAATTTTGGATTCACAGGTAGCGCCTTTGAGTGAGGGGTGTTCATCAGGTCTGTTCTCTTTTGTGAGAGAGCATGCTCCAAACCTCTGTTCTCCTAGTGTGTGAAGACTGTCAAAAGTGGAGCTCAGCCTAACCTTCAGGTGCCCCCGCTGAAATACAAATAATCTCAAGGAGAGAGAAGCTTGTCAGCTGAGCCTCTGTCCTCAACGGACCATACCAATCTGCAATGTTTTATTAGTTCTAAAATCTAAGCTCTTAAAAATATTTTGGCCAGATTTTCTTGTTGTCTTGGTGAGAGAATTGGTACAAATTACCCCATTTGACATTTCTAGAAGTGGAATATGCTTTTCATATAAAAACCCATTATACTAAATAAGGAAAAATAAAGACACTGAAACTGAATCCAATTTCATGAGGCATGTTTGTTTAACAGTAATATTCTAATTCAATTAGGAAAGCCTTTTGACAAATACAAAACCATTCAAAATAATCCAGTCTTAAAAGGTTCAAGTAAATATTGGGAAAGAGATGTCATTTTATATTTTTAGCCCAAGTTCATTTTCAGTTCTATCTCAGTATTTATATTATTTTCATTATGACTCATCAATGCCCTTATACTATGCTAGGTGTTAGAGATACTGTATGGCTATGTGAGTAGGATAGGCAGAGTCCTTGCTCTAAGGAACCTTAGAGAAAAGTGGAGAAGACAGCTAGGACTACATGAGGTAATCTGTGAAGCATGGTTCTTGCTATGTAATACACATTTAAATACTATTGCTGTGAATACACACAATCATTTCCCAACAGCCTGCAGTTCCTAGGCCTCTTCAGGCCAGCATCTCCTAGTGGGTGGATTTATGACGGTAGGCAATATGTGCAAATAGATTAAGCAGTAGAGGCTTAATAGGTAGCCGTGTTTTTCGAGGAAACTTATTGGGACATAAAATGATGATGTTGACAAGAAGAGAGACAGTAAAACAAGCATTTTGGAGAAAATGAGGAGAAACCTTTTTAGAAAAAAATAACGAGAAGTAAGAATGACACCTAGAACTCCCCCAGGCCTTGAGGTCCAAGAAAAAATATTACCCCTACTTGACAGACTGATGGAGAAAATGTGTCTTCAAAGGAAAACCAATCCTCAGGAAAGCACAAAGGTAAAGAGAATACAGAGAAGAGGTGAGGATTTTGCTAAGAAGAGACTGCAGTTGATGGTATGATGGCACCTTTGGTGTGTTATTTTTCAAAAAAAATGAAAACAATGAGTTAGTCATTGTTCCCTTCCAAACTATGCCAGATATTCTGGACCAGGGACAAATTATATATTACTTCTTTTTTTTTTTTTCATTTTAAGGAGGTTATCTCTTCTCATAATTGTAGATTCATAATTACTAAAATACACATGTCAACCAGGTCAAGAGTATTTCTCATCACTCGGAGATGAATCAAGTGACATGATTTTTGTTTAGAGGAAGAGGTAGGTGTATTTTTAATTATACATGGGGTAGTTGTGTTGGTATACATATCTGGGAAGAAGTATGTATGACTTTCTGTGTGTGTGTGTGTGTGTGTGTGTGTAGTGATACTCACAATCAAGGAGACATCTGTCTTGGTCAGCTTAATACTCTTCACTGTCTTCTGACAATCTCATCATCCTCTCTGGACAGCTGTTCCTCTCTGCCCTCCCCTCTCCGTTGCCCTGGAGCTTTCTGATAAGGCTCTGAACTACTGTACTGAGCCACTCCCCAGCCACAAAAGATTGGCTTGCAGCAATCGAAGTGTCCCACTCTCCTGGTCACAGAGATTAACTGAGGATGTGATGAGGCCAGATCAGTAAGAGTGCTTCCCAGTAATATTTATATATACATATTGGGAAAGGGCAGCTATCTGTTTCTTCTGGAGTTGGAATCTCAATCGACCTGAGTGAAACAGGGGCTATTTATATAGCCATGCCCACATGGAAAATGCCCACTTGTTCACACAGAAAATGTCTTTAAAAGTGAGAGATAATTAAGTAAATATATAGCAAAGAACAGAACTTAAAAATAAGGTACCGGTGATACTGTCACATCCCTGGATTCAAAGATATTTAAAACCATCTGCCTCTTTTTAGGATTCAGGAGCTGTGCTGTGCTTAGCCAGCCAGTCGTGTCCGACCCTTTGCAACCCCATGAATTGTAGCCCACCAGGCTACAAGTTAGTCTCCCAACACTCGGTTCTTTCCTCTGTAAAATGACCAAATTAGCTTCATCTGTTTCTAAGATCCTTAAAACTATAAACTTACATGTCCTAGACACCACTAAACTAATCACCCTTTGAAACAAGTGCCCCACCAGTGAATGAGTGCGTAATAATTTTTTTCTTGTAATAACATTTTTCTTTTCCATTCCTTTGCTTTTAAGCTTTCTGTTAAAAATAAAAAGTATGATGCTACTAGATTAATCTAGTGGAATGTAAATGCAATCAGTGACTAAATCAAATGTGTCTGTAGTCCACAACATTTCCAAAGCGAAAACAAAATTATATATCCTTTTAATTCAAACCAGCTGAAGTAGCTGCTGATTTTTATAGTTCCAGTGAGAGTGAATTGTCAGAATTGATTGTCTCTGCAGATTATAATTCTGAGCACTTATGTACAGCAGTCCCTAAATTTAGAGGTTCTTGAAGTTTGGCATTGGAAATGCCCCTATTAGTCTTTCCAGTGGGGTCTCAACCCTCAGAACCCATCCTTCTGAATCCCTTCCCAGACTCATGGCATGGCTATTAAGTTCATACTTCTTACTTGTGCTCAGCTGTATCCGCCTCTTTTGCGGCCCCACGGACTGTAGCCCACCAGGCTCCTCTGTCCATGGGATTTCCCAGGCAAGAATACAGAGTGGATTGCCATTTCCTACTCCAGGGGCTCTTCCCAACCCACATCTCTTGCATCTCCTGCACTGGCAGATAGATTCTTTACTACTATGCCACCTGGGAAGACGTCTAAGTTTATAGTCAGAGCCGGCTAGGATATACTGTAGTGGCTGCATGGAATGCTACATTAGAGAAGGTTATAAGACTCTATGCAGGCTTGTGGAAAAAGATGGTCTGATAAATAAGCAAAGTGTACAAAATGGCACAGTTGCTGAAAAATGTGGCTTTTCTGACTCTGATGGGTATGTGCCTTCCAATAGCTAAATTAATTTTGTATTCCAAATGTTATTTGCCTTTTAATAGAAAAGTTTCAAATCAATTTTAAATGATAGGACTGAACCTTTGATTTGTATATAACAGGCTTTCCTACTGGGTGATACATTTTGGGACCAGGATACTCTCTACATTATTCTTCATATCCAACCATATATTCAACTTACTGACTGTGCCAAGATAGCACGAATTTATATCCCCAGTGTTTTTCACAACTCCAATTTGTGCCCAGCATGAAATACCACTTATATTGGTTTGAAATTCTGTTCTAAACTTAGAGCCCACGATTTCTGTGTGGGATGTAAAGTTGACAAAACACGTACTTTTTTCCTAATGCAAATCCTACATGCGTTGGCTTTCAGGTAGTCAGCCTGACACTGTTGGGGGCGTGTAAGACAGAAAATAACTCCTGTTAAATGAAAGGGTACAGAGTGAAGAAGGAGGAATGGATCTATTTTGTTAAATGGAATTTTTAGAGACCCAGAGCAAATGGTTCTGTTTTGTTCTGAAGGAGATTAAAAATAAAAATAAACTATTTAAAATGAGAACGAATACATACACGTTAGGAGGTCAAGGAAAGCTGACAATCTGCTATTTGTGACAACATTTAATAATATTCAAATTAATTATAATATTGGAAATGGAAAACTGACTTCAAATGAATAATGAATAGCAAAACCAGACATGGCTCTGAGGTGAAATGTGATTTTCATGAGGATGGGAACATTTAACATTTATATAGCAGTTCATATTCTCAAAGTCATATATCAGTGACAACTGTAAAATACATCTTTAATTTGAATTGATGAAATACTCTGCAGGGGCACATTCAGATGGTAGTACTCTCCCTTCGTCACGTAGAGAGAAAGAGAAAGAGAAGAGATTTGGATAAACAAATGCTGAAAGAAAACCAAAGAACTGCTTATAAAAGTGGAAGTCAGATGTCCCGATATCGAGTCACTTGAAATGATTTAATTCTTGGTAGGTATGTCTTTGTAATTCATTCACATGCATATTCATAGTGTGTCACAACTCTTCCTGTGTTTAGCAGTTAAGGGTAATCCCATCCTGAATGCGAAAAGATTGATTTATAAATATGTACCGTAATCCGTACACACTACTTAAAATAAAGGCCTTTTCAATCATATATTTTCTCCCAGACTGGCATCTCTGTATTGCTCTTTGTTTATCCTCGCCTTGGCTTAAGTTTAGCCAACAATTTTCCTGAAGGCTACACTTGCTCAGAGATTTCAGACCAGCTACCTACTTCTTTGCTCCGGTGCTCAGTGTATTAACATGTCTGCGGAGGACTCAAAAATAGGCCTGTAGCAGAGATCCAGTCCTAGGAACAGG
This sequence comes from Aepyceros melampus, assembly GCA_006408695.1. Lineage (NCBI taxonomy): Eukaryota > Metazoa > Chordata > Mammalia > Artiodactyla > Bovidae > Aepyceros > Aepyceros melampus. Next base: position 133,348 of record SJXQ01009351.1, read on the forward strand.
ACTGGAGGCCTAGTTGAGGCCAGCCCCAGTTCTCTCTCCTTCCAGACAGGTATGACCAAGAATTACATTCTCACTGTGGAGTAGAAGCAGCAGTGCTCTTTGCTACTTCCAGGCTTGACCCGTATAGCCTCGTAAACCTTTCCTGTCTTTGCCAACTGGAGGTGTGTTAGTCACTCCGTCGTGTCTCTTTGTGACCCCATAGACTGTAGCCCACCAGGCTCCTCTGTCCATGGAATTCTCCAGGCCAGAATGTTGGAGTGGGTTGCCATACCCTTCTCCAGGCAACTGGAGGGGAGCCACATAAAGATGATAGAGCTGCCGTCACCCTGAATCTGTAAACGGCCTCATGGTGAATATCTGCCCACTAACCTGTTAACCTGAGAGGGATATGTTTTTATTTGTATGTTGGGGGAGGTGTATTTGGAGTTCTTTCATTTTTGCCCCTTTGATTATACTAAGTAATGTAAGTGGGTTTGTTCCTGCAAACTCATAGTCTCTAAGCCTTGGTGGCCTCTCCGTGGAACTCTGCACTTGCTTGAGAAGCTGCCTCTCTCTTTACTTCTGCAGCTTTGTGAAACTTTCAGAACTTTCTTCAAGATGTCGTTCTAACCTCTAACCCTTTATTCCTCAGCAGGTGACACTGACTCACAGAAAATAATGCCATCAGGCATGAATTCCTTTTCTTTTTCCATTTCACAAGCCACAATTATCTGCATTTGTCCCATCTTAGTTCTTTTACTAAGAATTTTATTTCTCTTCAGAAATACTCTCCACATGAGCTCTGTCTTTACCCTTCCATTTGCTTGACGCTTTCTCTAAATTCTTTCCCTTTCCTCTCTCCTGGGTCATTAATCTCTCTCATTCCTATATTCCTTCCTATAAAGGAAAACATGGTCAAGGTTTTCTTAATCTTAAAAAATCTGCTGTGCCTAGTATGTGCTAAGTCGCTTCAGTTATGTTCAACTCTTTGCCACTCTAATTCCTAATCCATCTCACTCCTTAGCTTTTCACATAAGCTTCCTTGAAGTATATTCCAAGTTCTGTCTTCCATTTTATGATCTCTCATTTGCCTCATATTCTTTAATCCGGCTTCTATTTCTAAGGCTCTCTTGAAATTGTCTTAAGGAAACTGTAGTCATCACTGTTGTTGAATCAAGTATTTCCAGAAGATAAATTTGATTATTTCCTGTTTTTGCTTGAAATGCTTCAGTGTCATCCTAAATTAGAGTTAAGTCCAAAAATCTTAGTTTGACTTATAAGACACTTAAGTATCGGGTTCTTTTTTATTCTCTAGTTTCTTCTTATGGAGCTCTCTTCCAAGTACCCTGTGACCAAACCTTACTGAACTATTTAAAGTTCATTATGTTTAAACCTTTATAATTCTTTGATAGTTATTTTGTTTATTTGGCAAGTGTGTCCTCAATCAATCATTTATTTAAGTAATTTCTTACACTCGAAGACCCAATTCTAGTATTTCTTTCTCTTAAAGCCTTTCCTGTTGCATTAAAACTCCTTTCCTGTCATTCAAGACATAGTGTTTCTGTACTTAGGACTAACCAGGCTGCATTATAATTTTTGGTATAACTTTTTTTACTCTCCTACTAGACTCTGAGTTCCTTGAAAACAAAATCTTGAATTATTTATCCTGATTTCACTAAAACCTAGCCTAGTGCTGAGGGCAGAGTAAAGAGTGTGTATGTGAGAGAGAGAAAGAGGGACACACACACACACACACACACACACACAGAAAACATATGGAATGAATATGTTATTTCCTTACTTATAGGCAGGCTTCCAAAGTTAGTCCTTTAGTTGGTATTCATTTGTGATAAACAGGTATAACAGATTATATCATTGATAAAGCAAAGCATCAAAATGTAAAATACAAAATGATTATATTGTGAGTTTTTTGAAAACTAGCAAATAGAAATACTCATTTATATTAATTTTAGAGACAAATTTGTGTCTAAGAACTAGGCTGCAAATAATTTATCTTTTATAAGGAAACTATTTATGCCTTTATAAGAGAACAAAAAAGCACAAACCATAAATTCCCTTTGAGTAGTAACCAGGACCACAGAGTGAAGATCGTGTGTGATAGACTCCAGAGCAGTGAGCAAAAATCTGAATTATGGACTCCACAGGGGGACCTACTACCGGATATTGCCAATCCTTTTGAAGAGGACAGTGGTAGTGGACAGAAGCTGACTCTTCAGAGAAAGGAATCTTTAAGAAGAAAGAGCATCTGCTGCCTTTCTTAACTGAAGGCTGGATTGACGTGGGCAGGCTTCTGAGGGAAATGTTTGACAATGTCAAATGTGTGTGAAGCTTGATACTCGAGACTCAGCTACTCATGAGTCAGAGTTAAAGGGAGGAAAGTTTTTAATTGCACTGGAATGCCTTCTGTCATTTGAAACGAGCTGGATTGCACCATTTCTAAATGATCAGTTGGTAAGCCGAACCTATGGAGTGACTTTCAACCTTTGGTTAAGGAAATGAGCACAGGCCATTTAGAGAAAGTAAGGAGGACAGAATGCGATTTTTCCATGACACAAATAGAACACACACAATTTAAAATAAAGTGAACAGCAGTGCTGAGATGAAGTAAGATTAATGAAATAATAGTTCAATTGAGGCTTTTCCTGTGATTCTGAAGACTAAGTTTATCAAGTGAGCCTCATTTCTAGGTTAGGTGATGGGATTACAAGGTCAGATGAAAGCAAATGTTCCCCAGGTTCACTTTCAGCGTTCCTCTTCTGTATTTCTTCATTCTAAAGTTAATAAGCCAATTCTTTACAGACCTACTTTGTTTTTGCTGTATTTCTTCACCTGTGAAGCTAAAAGTAAAGGATTTCTCTTGCATATTTGCCCCCTAAGCTACTTCAACCAAGGCAGAGCTTGCAGTTTGTTAGCTAATATATAGAGCTGTCTTATATTATGACGTTCTGTCCCCCACCTTCCCTCCTTTTTTCCCCAAGCAATGTAGTTGGTTATTTATTTTTGCCTTCTATTAAAATTAATCTGAAAACTTATAAAAGTTACATCTATTATTATTTTAAGATTAAGAAATGAGCACTTTCTATCCTAATTAAATACTCATAAATTTACTCCCACTCTGTATAAACATATAATATCATATAAATTTTAATTATTTTTCTTCTGTTTAACACCAATTTAAGTACAGGTTTTTCAAGTGTAAGCTGTTCATATCTGTAAATTAAGAAACAGAAGATCTTAAAGTGACTCTAACTTTACTTTTTCTCAGATATCCCTAGTCCTTAAGAAATAGGTGACTGGTGATAACTAGCTACTTACTTCCATTTATATCTCTATTCACTACTCTATAAAAACACAAATAGGCACTGAACAAGGCAATGTCATATGATCTTTAAATAATTAGTTTTTAAAAATGAAATTGTTTTTTGATTGTTTTTTGGTGGAAACCAAAAGTCATAAAAAAAGCTCTTTTTGCCTGCTGAATCTTTTTTATATTCTAAAATTCAGCATAGATGAAACTATCTTGCTCAGAGTCAACCACAGAGTATGTCTTACTGATTGTTAGTTAATGATAACAGCTGACAGAGCAGCTAGATTTTTTTTTTAATGCTCTAAGAATGAATATTTTTGGCTGCTAACTCGGATACTGAGAATATCTAGTGAAAATCACAAGGGGTAATAATCAGTATAATCAGGTTGGAGACACAGCTTGGACTAAATGAAGCATTTTCTAGGAGAAAAAACTTTTCATGGTTTGCCATTGACTTATTTAAGACCAGATCAGTTAATAATGCATATAGGAGAAGTGTCCTTGTATGCAAAACCAAAATAAGCTTATTTGTGCTGATCCTACAGTAATGAAAAATGTGAAAGTACATCAGAAGCTATCACTGAAAGAAGCGAGAATCATCACTTTAGGTCATGTTGAAAGATCCCAGTAAATTGGTGAGATCCTGTTAAAGCGAATACTTGTTAAAAATGAGAAAGAAAAAAAAAAAAAAAAACAAAAATGAAGAAAAGCAAATGTATTGTTTGTAATATTTTGTTCTTTGAATGTCCTAAAGAATGAGATGTGTACCTTTAGAAGAATGTCAGTTGCTTTGTTTTGGAAAGCTTTTCTGAGTTCCATTTGAAACTCAAAGACATATTTTATGCACTGGGTTTCAAATAAGTTGAAAAAGTTCTAGTAACTTTTCAAAGTGAAAAATATACTGAGTTCTCAATGTCTAAGAAAATTCATCAACTCTTCCAATAAATGGGTTAAAAAAAACGTATTACCCTGTAAACATGTTTAGCTAGAGTATTTTTACTCTTCTTTTTGTTTCTAGTATGATGTGAAATTAGTGATAGGGAATTTAAGAGTAACATCAATCACTCATCTTGCACTGTAGTCTTGTTTGAACATTTTAATGTAAGTTCTTAATGAGTTACATAAAGAATTACTATTTTATCAGTTAACTACAGTGAAAGACTATGAATGTGATTGACAAACGGAAATTCGAAGCACAATGCTTTCTTCAAGTTAGAAGCAGCATGGTGATAATGGAGATGCCTTTGGGGGCAAAGTGAGGAGGGCTCTGCTTTTAGGCTCCCTCCTCCCCGCTGTAGAAAACAGACACCAACCCAGTGTTCTACAGAAGTGCTGGGAGGAGTTCACATCTTCCCATCTGTTTTTGTTGTTGTTGTTGTTTACTAGCTAAGTCTTGTCTGACTCTTTTGTGACCCCATGGACTGTAGCCTGCCAGGCTCCTCTGTCCATGGGATTTCCCAGGGCAAGAATACTGGAGTGGGTTGCTGTTTCTTCCTCCAGGTTATCTTCCCAACTAGGGATGAAACCCATGTCTCCTGCACCGTCAGGTGGGTTCTTTACCACTGAGCCGCCAGCAAAGCCTTTCCATCCACTGGTGGACCTGATTTGTTGTGGTTCCCTTTACCTGCAAATGGTATTGTAAGCCATAAAAGTCTTGTCTCTTCAGAAAGATCAGACTTGAAGTCAAAAGCCCCAAGGCTAACCCTAGGTGTAGAATTTTGTATAAACCATGAGTGTTATCTGGAATTATTTCCTCTTTTGTGAATTAAGATTGCTTACTCCCTAACTTATTTATTCAGCTGGTATATAACACTTTGTTTTGTAGAAATTGTCAGCAGACACAGAGCTGCCAACATGGAGGCAAAGGATACAGCTGTTGTAGCACTCTTCTGATGTTAAAGAACATGTGTGACTTTGCTTTCTGATCTCCGAAGTACCAGGCAAATTCAAGAGGTTCTGGCAACCAAAGGCAACAAGTTAAGGCTAAAAGTTTAAACCACAAGCATTTGTTAGGTTGAATGTGAGAGTAAAATAAAAGATAAGTGTAGCCAACCTCTGATTATTCAGATTGGCTAGAGTGTGTGATTATCAATGCCCTTTGATTCTCCTTCTCCTTCTAACTGCCAACTATTGAATATTTCTTTGCTCATTAACACCTGTCTAGTAGTGGGAAGGTGAAATGCTAATCAGCCAATTTGGCTAATTGTTGGCTGCTATGATCTTTTTTATTTATTTATTTTTTTTGAAGTTGAGGTAGAGAAAAGTTGAAATCTTTTATTAAAATATGAGCTGTGGACTTCTAAACTTTATACCACCTTGCCTTTCTTTTATTGCATAGGTAAATTCAGGCATTTTGTTTTCATGAAAGTATTGAAAAGAATGAAAAATCTAGTAATTCAGCAGTTTTCAAGTGTCAATACAACTTTTCATTACATATTTCTTATTGGCCAGTGTTTGGAAAATTTTAATCTCCTACAAGAAACCTTCAGGATTTAATGGTTGCAACTTCAAGTGTAGCCCTATATAAATAATTGCTTTGCTAAGTGGATTTAGACCAATAGGGAAATAACTTGGAGAAAATGACAAGACTAGCCTCCCCTTTGCTCCTGGTAGACATTACAGGACCCTCCCCACACCAAATAAGGGGATGAGGAATGTTCTGAGCATTAAGGGCACTAAGAATAAATCTGAGCTATTACGGATAAGATTACTTCCAACTCTTTATTTTATGTTTTCTGACATAGATCCCCAAATCCGTAATTATCTTAGGGAAACTGCGGGGGCTTAGGCAGTACTTTTGGTTCCTTTGCCTTTTTTTTTTGGCCGGTCTCTCTTTGGGACTAGTGAACTGGGATGTGTGTGTGTGTGTGTGTGTGTGTGTGTACCTCTAGAGTGCCAAAAAAAAAAAAAGTGCTGAAGAGTCCTAGGGAGATGAAGCTATTTTTATTCGAAGCTGATACTTCTGCCTGAGCCACAAGTGCTGCCTGGAAAGGGCTCAGGTTGTTTCCAGGGGGAGAACTCTGCAGAGAAGAGACAAAGTTCACCAGGACAACAAAAGAGCAGCAGGAACAGCCAGGAAAAGGAAGAGACCTCACGCTTTCACACAGAGCCCCCTATCAGAGTTCTCCAGTCCTAAAGTATTCTGCAAAGTGCCACTTGACCGGAATTCTTGCCTGCCTTTTTCTTTCTCCAACCACCATGACTGAGATCACGGCTGAAGGTATTGCTAGCATTTTCCAATAGTATTGACTAAGGGGTAAAAAAAAGTAGAAATTGACAGTCCCATTGATGGTCAGTGTGTCCTCTCAGAATGTTGCTTTTTGAGAGTTATCTTGATCAGTGATTCTACATAGGATCAGAGAAGTGGGTTTGGGAGCTGAGAAGTCTCCCAAATTGGCAGGTCTCTGTGTTGGGGAGTAAAAAGAGGCTTCTCTGAAATTTTGCATGTGGAAACTGTTCTTTGTGATGCCAAAGTTCCCACTAGTTAACAGTTACCACCCACACCTCTATAAATAGCTGTGGTCATATAATATTAGGGCCAATATCTTACCTAGCAAAATAACAAGGTTTGAGTGCAAGGCTAGAGACCACAATGAATTAAAATGTTGCACTTAATGTTTAAACTTAGAAAATTGATTTTGACCATTTTTATGATATGTCAACTTGGAGATCTTAAATTTGTTTATCCTTTCTAACTCAAGTATATAAATATGCACACACACACACATATAAGATTTATATACCTAAAAAATGTGTATATGTGGGTGGGTATTCAGAGAAAAGGTTTGGAATTGCACAAAATCACTGTAGATCAGTATGATTTTAAAAATAAAGTAATTAAGCTTTTGCTTCTGATTCTTTTCATACACTCATGTTTTTTACCTCTATGTGATACATTCTATACAAAAGTCAATATTTTCTGTTTTAATGCTTATTCTGAAAAGGTATATGTCACAACTTAAAACCTCTTTATTATTCAACCATGATAGCAATCATTTCACTCAAATAGAATGCATGCAAAATATACGTATACATGTGTATATATATAATATATATATATTATAAATATATAAAAGATTCTTTAAAACAACCTAAAGCATTTTGAATATAGACACAATCCAGTTCTAGTTGGGGTAAAAATTTGGGAGGTGGGTCTAAAATTTGCTTCTGACAGCTGTAAGCAAATCAGACAGGTGGTGCTCTTCACAGCTTCCAAGTCTAATGCTGAGCTGGTTTGTTTTCAGTCAGACAACTGAAAAAGAGAATGTGTGGTTTTGGATCTTTGGGCAGACATTAGTATGGGCACAGAGTGATTACAGAGTTTAAGACTTCCAGTCAATATTTATAAGGAGAATTGTCTTACTTTCACCTTCTACTGACAATTTAGTCTAGCACCCCAAATTAATCGAAATAATTCCTGAGAGATTTCTGTGTATCAGGCATTTTGCTCTGGACTTTATGTACTAATTTATACCTCACACAACTCAATTAAGTTGGCATTATTATCTCCATTTTTCAGACAGAGAAACTGTAACTCAAATGTTTGGAGACTTGCTGAAAACCACAGCATTGCCAAGATTGAAGTCAGCTCCCTTAAATCTAGTTTGTGTTTTTTCATTTCTCTATGAAGATATCAAATTTACTCTTTACCAATTTTAGTTCAGAATTTGCTAGCTCAATATAAATAGCATTTTTTTGTATTCCTTAGGTATTCTGCATCATGTGACCTTTAGATTGTCTTCAAGACATCCATCTATAGAAATGTCTCACTTAGCCTTGCACAAGTTGTTAAATACCTGTGAATATGTTTCCCTTCCTCTGTATGGGTTGTGAACAGCCAACTGATTCAGGGTCACTTGGCTGAAACATTTTTTGCTGGCCTGTGAATTATGCTCTGTAGGCGTTTTGCTCTTGATTAATAAACATTTTTATAGGAAAATTCCTGATTATAAAATAGCACTTATGTTTCTGTCTTTTCCTCTGGGAGAATTTAAGGGATTCTTAGAAGACCTCTTGTCACCTGTAAAACATCATTGAATTAATAATGAATTAAAAATATAAAAATACCATCTAGGTCCTAGATGGTGGGCATTTCCTGTACTCCGGCTTCAACCGTTCATAGGATCTTTGTCATTTGAACTTCACAGATTAGTTATGTACTTTTTTCCTTTTCTGGAATGCCTTATTAATCATATTTCTCAAATGATAATTAGACTGACAACTCAGATGAGCTTACCTTTTAAGGTGAGCAGCACAGACGTTCTCTGTGGCCATCCAAAGGGTCTTGCCTGCTGCTCTACTACACTCCTTTTATTCCGTCTTCATGATTCTCACTTTTTGTGCCCCAGCTACAATAGCCTGCCTTCAGTCTTTTATAAAAGGTGTCCTTTTGTGCCAGGGCCTTGGTACAGGTTGTTCCGACAACCTGAAATAGTCTTTTCTCTCATCTGTTATAGTTCCTTTGCCGCCACTTTGGACACATTATTGAAATGTAAGCACTGCATTAGTGGTCTTAGACATCTACTGATTATTTTTCTCACCCGCTGATCACAAAGTAAACGAACACCTTATAGCACTTAAGACAGAGCTGGATTAGCTCCTTGAAAGCTTAAGGCCGCTGTCCTCACTTCAGTTTTTGTAAAACTGAAGGTCATGGATATTCTACGACTCTCTTGTGGTCGCTGGTAATTGGGGGAGGTCTGAGAATAGTGTTCATGTTTTTTGTGGTGCTTCCTCAGCTATAATGCATGACTTATCTCTATAGCTTACTGAGTTCCTCACATAGATCACCACTGCCTGTCCTAAACTGGATTATTCCACCTGACAGAAGAAAGGAAGTAATTTTAGATATGGAACTGTGTTTCAGGCACAGAGCAATAGATTAGAACTAAAATTAGAACAAATTTGAACCTCAAAGGACATTAAGGAAACAATATATTTGATTCTAGCTACGATAAATTAATTCAAATAACGATAATGATAATAACAACTCACTTATCCAAAAGACATTATTTGTCAGATGTTAAGCTTGTAATAATGACCATTTATACCTCAGGACAGCAAAATGAGATAGATAGTTTTATCATTGCTATTTATAGACTAGGAAGCTGAGATTTAGAGAGGTTAGAAATTTGCCTAAATTCACACAGCTTATATACAGTGTAGCTAGGACTCACACCCAGATCTCTGACTCTAGAATCATCTTGAATACTTCCTTTTGTTATGTGAGACTAATACTTAGCCTGATGTTAATTCAGAGGTTGAGAGGGACCTGTGTTAGACCCCTGTTCTGGTTTGAGTCCTGCTACATTGGTTAGATTAGGTATAGCTCCAGACTCCAAACAGCACTAAGATTTAGAATTATAAATAGTCTTGTACCTTCTTTCCAGAGGCCCAGTTATTCCTAAACAAGAGCCAAAGTTAGCTCTGCCTTCTGAGGTTCATATGAACTTTCAACTAGTAATTTCAGCATCTATATGACAGTATGTATCACTCAAATGGTAAAAAGAATTTTTGAGTAGTTTTGATAACAAAGTAAAATTTAATTAATTCTTAATGACTTTGTTGAAATGATGAAGATTTTTTAAAAAGTAAAGTATGTAATGTTTTCAATTTGCCAGTTAGTAATACATGTCAAATTATGTTTTATGATAATATTCCTGTAATTGAATCTCCGGGTCCAAGTACCCTCAGAATATAGGAAAATATAAATTTTGTGCAACAGATTCAACTTGGTAGACATTCTGTATACAATTAAATTAACATTTGCTAGAAGAGTTAGTTACAGGAAATTCTCTTTTTTTCAAGTTTTTGTCAGACTCTCAACTTCTGAACTTTATACAACTTCAGCGTTCAGAAGGGTTTTTGTACTATGTATGGAATTCTTCCCTTACTATTGGTTGAACCACATTTTACTGCTCTGTAACAAACATTTGAGAGGATTTGATGAGCCAATTTTAGAGCAAAAATGGCCATTTATTTTATGTGCTGCACTGATTTAACACAAGAATAACCATTGATAAGCTCAAGAAAAAAAAAATTCACAACCAGAATGTTTAACAACTACGCACACAAGTTATATTATCCAGAGTAACAGATGGTGGAATTAAGAGGAGAAGATGCAACCTACATCATGTCTATGTTTATCTCGCCAAACCCAAGAGTGGAGATGACTCCTGGGCGGGAAAGGAGACCTAAGGGGAGATGACTTGGGTGTGGGAAAGGAGGAAAAGGAAGCACTAGGTTCAAAGCTTAATCTGTTCTGGGTTATGTTCTCCTGATCAAGAAAAGCAATGCACCACCTACAGAATAGCATTTTTAGCTCCAGGAACACATTTTAAAATTGTCATTGACAAGCCAGTACACGCAGAAAAGGAGGACCGTGATGGTAAGAGGTACAGTCAAATAAAAAGAACTGTTCTCAGTCAGATCCTTTAATTGAAGCTTAGATTTTTTTTTCGTTTTGTAGCACTAGAGGGCACTGCAAAGACTCATGGATAAAAAAGTCTGGAAGCCACAAAAAGGGAAATTGTTGGTAAAATATAAGGCAAAACATAACCAACCATTAAAATAATATCTAGAACTGACTCTTCCTACTAAAAATAGGGGAAAAAAGCAAAAGAAAAATAGAAAAGAAAACCAGTGAGGAAAAATAATACAACCTTGAATATTCAAGAAATAGAAGAATAAGGAATATGATACAAACAACATCATATTATGCAGTCAGCACAACCCAGGCTGTGGTAACCTCTACACCACAAATAACCTTCAAGTAAGTTACTAGGAACATGAAGAGATAGCAAGGAAGCCTATAGATTGAAAAAAAAGTAAAAATAGCAATGCACCACAATGTGTAGAATTGTTAGCTCACGAGTCAAACAAAGTTAAAAAAATCTATGAAATAATTGGAAATTTGATAGGTGCTGGATTTTAGATGATACTAATAAATCATCACATTTATGGTGGGATAATAATATCGTGGTTGTGTTTTCAAACTACATATTATTTGGAGATTGTTGTTGTTATTCAGTCACCAAGTCATGTTCGACTCCCTACTAGATACACGTACTCAAATATGGATGAGATGACATAATATTTCAAATTTGTTTCTATAGAATATGCCAGAGAAGAAAATAGATGAGTTGTTAGTACAGTAGGGATTGGCCATGACTTAAGACTGATGAAGGGTACATAGGGTTTCGTTATAATATTCTGTCTACTTTTGCAAATATTCAGGCTTCTCTATAATAAAGAGTTAGAAACAAAAGAGCAGAGCTGATATTTTTAGTAAATAAATTTAAGAAAACAAATGTTTGTAGTGAATATAAGGTCAGTGACTCTCTTGGCCACCAAATTTATTCATAAGTGCAAATCACTCTCTAATTAAACAACCTGTAGGTATTGAAATGAAAACCAAAACTGCTCATATTAGAAGTGTCCAGAGATCTTCTTTATATTTATAACAACATACCACAAAATAATGATTTTCAGAAATGTTTATTATAATATGGAAATCTTTTGCTTAGTTTCATAACATTTCTTGGTATTATTAGTGACATTAATGAGAGACTTCAGTTAGCAACAGATCATTTTTGAGATGGTCCATGTAAAAACCTGAGAAGAGATTAAAAACCAGGATCAATATGATGCAAGAAAAAATAGTCCTAAAATGCGATGGTCAGGAACATTATGTTTATTGTCAGGGAATGTCAAAGTCTTGTGTGACTATGTCTTTTAAATATTACAGGAACTCTGAAAGGCAGATAGCACAAAGACCTCATCAGTCTGATGAAATATCTCTACCTAGTGTTCAAATTGAATTTAGAAAAGAGAAGAAAAGCAGAGTGTGAAAAACAGTGGCCTATATATTAACAGTTCACTAAAAAATCAGAGAGAAAAGCAGTACAGAGCTGAGGGAGGGCATCACTAAAACATTAAAGGCAGTGTGGTAGAGTAGGAAGTGTGTGGAGTTTCAAGTTAGAAATCCTGTTTAAGCCCTAAGTCCACTACTTAACCTTAGGTGGTCTGGGAGGATGGGGGAGGGGCCATACTTGGTTAGTTAACCTTGGTTAGTAGTGACTAATATGACCAGAGGAAATTTTCCAACTTTTTACAAGATTGTGCTCATTGGAGAATTATACTTTTTTTAGTTGTTCAAACCATCCGTGATACAGGAATCTGTAAAATTGATAGTGAAAGTAGACAGAAAATATATCTTTGTAATGTTAGCCCAAGTTGGGTTTCATTAAGAAGCTTTGCTTTGTGGCTTGTGTTATTATTTATGAAACTGACTCTTCTCCCCTGCCCCCAAGCACACACAGTACTCATGGAAAAATGTTCTCTTTATCAGCTTAAATGCTTCTTAATTTTTCCTATTTATTTTTGCTCATCATTGTGACTATAACTTAAAAATCATGCTACTTTTACAATGCAAAAGTGAATTGAGGCTATTCTAGCTGTTATTCTAAAAGCTTAGGGATCCTTAGAGAGTTAAAGTCTTCAATGCTGTCTACATTAATTTTTAATCAGTTAACAATATTTAATATGAAAGAAACTTAAAGCAGTGCGACTAAGCAATTTTAAAATCATCTACATTGACCTTTGGGTTGAATATATCAATATGAAAGAGAATGCATAGACGGTTTAGATATTCCAGCCAAGCTTTTAGTTTTATAGTTACAGAGTTTAAAGTTTATTATTTTCTTTTCTTCCTTCAGATTAAAAAAATACCCTTTGGGGACATGCTTAATATATTTTTTAAAATGCGTATTATTCAAAGTAACACATTTAAAAAGAGCAAATTAGGGGGAAAGCTTCATCTGGTAACTATGCATTAACATTATACAATAATTCTAAGTTTATAGAGTTTGGGTTCTGTTCAACTTAAAGTTCTAAGAAGATCTGTCAAAGTTTGTTGCTCTCCTATTTCCCATTTTCTCTCGATAATGTGAGTACCATGCATAATGTCTGATAGGAAGTGCTTATTTGAATGTCACATAAACACGTGACATTGCCCCAAGTGAGGGTTATGCAGATAGATGAACTTCCTGGTCCAAAAAGATAGTATTTTCCATCTTCAAAGGAAGTTAAAAAGAATATCCTTGGCAAATGTGTAATGAATGAAGTCCTGCTTCTCTCTGTACATGTTATGCTCTCTAAACATCAAACATCTCCACATCTCCATGCCCCAAGTCAAGCTGTCAAAGGCACAAGGAATTTATGATTTGAGAGATCCTTTGGTATGTAAATGAACTGTTTCCTCATAAACCTCAGAGTCTGTCCCACTTACAAAATATTTAAATATTACATTTAAATATATATCATTCAGATATTTTCTAACTTAGTTTCTATGGCAGGGGCTGGGGCACATAGTTTTTCCTTAAACAAGTTAAAGATACAGTCTTGTAACCTAAAGGGAAAACTTTTTTTTTTTAGATGGCATGAGGCTAGAACTCACTATGGTAGATTCACTGTGGTAGACCAGTGTTGTCCTTGCTACTCATTTATTATATCATTCTCCTCTCCATGACACAGGTTCCTGAAATGTTGAGAAAAACCAAACAAGGAAAGAGCTCTTAATATTTAAAACTTTGTTCAAGGGCACTGGTGAGCTTGTGGATGGGAAAGGATCAGCTTCCACTTATTTATATGACTTTCAAAATACATTTTTAGCTAGGTTTCCCTGGAAAATTTATTTTTGCTTTTTAAAATCACATGTGATTAAAAGAATTTTCTTTTTGTGGGAGACATTTGATACAATGTCAAGACAAAAATGGCAAATATTGTATGATACTCTTTGACATTCAGTGCTAGAGTATTATTTTTTCTGTGGTTATTCTTATTTAACTTAGTATAATTGCCTGGGGAAAAACAGTGTACTATAAAATCTATAAATTACCATTAAGATGGTAAAACTTCAAGCTTGTGAATTTTAATCTGCAGCAGTATTAGGTGTTGCATTTAGAGAAAAACAAAATACATTCATCAAAAATATAGTAAAAATTTACAATCTATGGTATTAATAATCAACCTACAAGTGTATTTATAAAGCAGCAGGTCAAGTCAAGAGTTCAGTTGTAGTTGATGTTCTGGCACATATTACACATCAAGGCTGAATGCCAGACAATGGGGATGTGAAGAAGAATAACACAAGGTCCCTGGCTCTAGTGTAGTAGATTTAAGAACAAGCAGAAAAGCGAAAAACTAGTTTGGACAGATTTTAAAACACATGACTTCAGTTGGAATTTATGAATGATGAGTGTTCAGTTTGGTTGAACCAAGTCATGCTGTTGTTCATGTATCTTATGATTAGTGAGCACAGATCGAACTTTGCTGAAAATAACTTCAGAATGAGTGTTCTCTTCTTGGCTGATCAGTTGCACTGCATGCGCTGTTGTGAAGGTGGCCACCTTGTGACTGGCCAAGGGGTAAGGGGATCAAGAGTGAGTTTGATCAATGTAGAGATGAAGAAAAAAGAAATGGGTGGTAGGTGACAATTAGTGGTCTGTTTGAAGAAACCCTAGGATAACCAAGGTACAGAGGTACCTCGCTTAGCTGCTGCTAAGTCACTTCAGTCGTGTCCGACTCTGTGCAACCCCACAGATGGCAGCCTACCAGGCTCCCCCGTACCTGGGATTCTCCAGGCAAGAACGCTGGAGTGGGTTGCCATTTCCTTCTCCAATGTGTGAAAGTGAAAAGTGAAAGTGAAGTTGCACCTGGCTTAGAAATTTGGTAAAACCCTGTATTTTTGTTAAGATACCCTATTGCTGTAATATTGAAAAGGTTGGATGTCTCATGTGCCTGATTTATTTTAAACTGTTTTGATCCCTGGTTTTTCCCTCCTATTCAATATTCACGATATCTCCACTGCTGCTTTTGATCCTAAAGTACTCTACTTTGAGTATTTATGGAGCACTATTTCCAATTCATGAAGAAATAATGAGATAATACTAACTGTCAAACGGGTACTCACTGAATAAGTTTCTTCAGATTAATAGTGAAAAATAAGCTATAAAAATTAATTATATGGTCAGTGCTGTGCTAAGTACTGTGAGAACTAGTGTTGTACGCCAGTGGTCTTCTCAAGGTGTCCTGTGAAGGCAGTGAAGTAAACAGTGAAGCAAAGCAAGAAGGTTTTAAAGGTGCTAGGGAAAGGGCCTTTTTCAAGAAAAAGATAAAGGACATGATCCTTAGTCTAAGGTTCAGAATGTGTAAACAGGAGTCTTTAATCTAGCTATGACTAGATTAAAGCAATAAGTTAACAGAACCCTCTGGAGACTTTGTTCATAGTAACTGGAAGAGTTATATTACAAAAAAATAGTTTTGAAAGTTGCCAGTTATCTCTTGAATTAAGTAGATAGATTTAACTATTGAGTTTCTGTTCAGACTCTCTAGATTTGAAATGTCTTATAGGTCTTGCTTAGAATGACTCTAGAATGGGTCCCTATCTTTGAGTGACACAGGCTGGCAGTACCCAGGTGTTTTGGAACAGAACATTTTATCTTTGTTCCATCACTCTGTAATTCACCTGAGGATGCAGAGGGGCAAAACTTCTGACATCCCAAAGATATTCATTTACGTAGTTAAGTACTTGTTTATATTTTGAGTATTTGCTTTTTCCAGTAACTTTATTCAGCTTGAGGATAAAATATGAAATATATATTAATCTAGCATTCAAGGAAAGATGAGATAGTTGTATATATAACCATATGAAAAGTTTAGAAATTCTAAGGTACCTAAACTAAAAGTACAGATAAATTATAAATTAAAAAAATTATGAGATAGATGTTTTTGTTTTTTTGTCACTCAAATTTAAGACAAAGTTTACATATATAAAAGAACTAGAGAATAAATTAATATATAACAAATAAACAAACTAGGGTTATGAGAGAGGATTATCAGGGAAAACTGAGAAGCAGGAGAATAGATGGACTTGGTTGACCAGGGATTGTTCAAAAGGAGTAGAATTTAACTTAAAACTTGAAATATCTTTCTAATAAAAGGATAGCAACATAAAAGAAAAGCAAATAACTAAGTTTTTCACTAACATCCCTTGATGCTAAAAGTTTCAAGTTAATTTATTTAACAAACAATTATTCAATATATTTTCTTTAAGTTAATATCTTGTCTTCATGTTCTAAGTTGGAGAATCAAAGCTGGAGAAGACATACTCTACTGACATTTGGGGCAGAAAAGTCTTTCCCAGACATTGCAGGCCAATTAGTATATTTGTCCTTACTATGATTTTGACTGCACATACAATCCCAAACATTTTCCAATAGCAGTGCTAAACCACAACCCAGTTAACAACCAAGAATCTAAGACAGAAGTGAGCAAAGGTCCAAATAATTGTGAAGGAGCCAGCATCAAAGTACTCAATTATGAGAAATCCCTAGCTTAATTATCCTCCAGTTTTTACAGAGGCTTCTTTAGGTCAATATAGAGGATTTGGATTGGTAGGAAGGTTTTGTTCATAGTCTTTAGTCAGTTACCAACTAAGAGTTGTTATATTAAAAATAGCCATCTGGTTCAATGATTAGAAAGTTATTTGGAAAAGACCCTGATGCTGGGAAAGATTGAAGGCAGGAGGAGAAGGGGAGAACAAAGATTGAGATGGTTGGATGACATCACTGGCTCAATAGACATGAGTTTGAGCAAGTTCCGGGAGTTGTTGATGAACAGGGAAGCCTGGCGTGCTGCAGTCTGTGGGGTTGCAAAGAGTCGGACAAAACTGAGCAACTGAACTGAACTGGGCTGAACTGAGATAGAATGAAATTCTTCTGAAAAAAATCTATGGTTGTCTTGATTTGCTATTTTTAATTCTATAGTAGAAAAAAAGCACGATAATTTTTAGGAAGTATTAATTCCTTAAAACATGATAAATTTAAGGGTCAAAGAGATTCACAAGCTAAATGCAATAACACAATTCCCCCTGGAGAAAAATCAGTGAAAGGTGATGGTGTGTGTTCTGTGTCCTTGAGCTAATGAACTGAGAAGTGACAGCATAATTTGAGGAAAGGCATAGGTGGAAGCAGCCCTGATAGGTAAACTGAAAGTCAGTACTTCGCAAAATTGCCTCATATAGTTTTACAAGTTAAATTATAAAATTGAGGGTGGATTAAATTTCTTTACCTGATAGTCACCCTACATTATGGCATATTAAATTGAGTCGACTTAGGGATTTCTGGTGGTTTTTTTTTTTTTTTAAATCATTTGCTACACTACCAAAAGGTCCAAGTGTTTTCTAATCATGTTGAGACTCACTTAAAATTATGTTGTTATATAAGACTTATCTAGAAGCCAAAATGCACAAGAACAGTTTCTACAGGTGACCTGATAATTAGATACCTATGGCAGTTTTTGAATGATACTATCCAATTGATTTTCAAAAGACCAGCCATGTCATCATTTCAGTGTTAAAAGAAATAACATGAGATATTACAGATTTTTAAACGTTTTACATTTTTTCTTTAAAATACTTTTAAAAACTATAGACACAGAAAGCTGCATACATCATGTATATATTTGCATAACATTTACTAAACATTAGTGGATTTGATCCTCAAAACATACATCCAAATCAGAAAACAACACTTCCATGACCTCTGAAACATGTTCCCATCTGCCCAAGAATAGACTGATTCTCACTGACTTTGCTTCCCAATCAAGACTTCTATTCTCCATCTCTTCCCCCATAAGGAACAACTATTCTGACTCATTATCGGTTCTTGGCTGTATCTTTCAACATCATATAGTTTAATTCTGCCATGTTTGTTCTTTGCATAAATGAAACCACACAGCAATATTATCCTATTTCCTGCTGCATTAGTTCAGCACTGTTTTTATCACTCTTCTGTTTGGTTGTATGTAGCTGTGCGTGTGTGTATGCTAAGTCACTTCAGTCGTGTTCTAATCTTTGCGACCCTATGGACTGCAGCCCAACAGGCTCCTCTGTCCATGGGGATTCTTCAGGCAAGAATATTAGAGTGGGTTGCCGTGCCCTCCTCTTGGGGAATCTTCCTGACCCAGAGATCAAACCTATATTTCTTGACATTCCCTGCATTGGCAGGCGGGCTCTTTACCACTAGTGCTACCTGGGAAGCCTGTGTGTAGCTGTACTTTATGTTATTCTTCTTGCTGCCCAGTATTTCACTGTATGAATGTTATAATTTGCTTATCCTGTGGACTTTTTAAAAATTGAGGGCCATTATGTGCAATATTGCTATAATCATTTATCTTTTTTTAGTTTTATTATTCTGTGGTTTTACTCTCAATGCATATAATTCCATGGCATTATACTGTGTGATAAAAAGATGTATTAGGCATGAAGGAGACACCTTGTTCACTCAAATTGTAGATTATCATTTAGCTTATTATCATTTAGCTTATTAAATTCAATTATTAGCTATTTGAAAAAACATGGAGAAAGATGACCTCAATGGACATCTACTAGAAGTATGCCAGCTTGTTTTTCAGAAGAAATAAACCTAGCCTAAGATGGGTATCTGGAGGAGCAGGGAGAGAATAAGTAGAATATAAGGACTTCTCAGATATAAAGAAGTAATCTCCCAAAGATGTGGTGTACATATATAGTGGAATACTACTCAGCCATGAAAAATAACGAAATAATGCCATTTGCAGCAACATGGATGCCACTGCAAATGATCATACGCAGTAAAGTAAATCGGAAAGAGAAAGATAAATATCATATCCTATCTCTTATATGTAGAATCAAAAAGGTGACCCAAATGAATCTATCTATGAAATAGAAACAGAATCATGTTCATAGAGAGTAGACTGGTGGTTGCCAAGGCGGGCAGAGCTGGAGAGAGTTGAGAATTGGGAGTCTGGGATTAGCAGATGCAGACTGGTATGTGTAGAAAGGATAAATGACAAGATCCTACTGTTTAGCATAGGAAACTACATTTAATCTGCTGTGATAAGTCATAAAGGAAAAGAATATCAAAAAGAATATTTGTATAACTGAGTCACTTTGTTGCACAGTAGTAATTAACACAACATTGTAATTCAGCTGTTCTTCAATAAAATTTAAAAAAGATCCCCAATGTATCTGAGACTATATAAGTAACAACTCAAGAACTAACATTTAGACCTGACATAAAAATAGATTATTTAATAAATATTTATTAAATATCATGCCTCCTTATTGCCAATCACTGTGCTTGGAGCTGGGCTAGTAAAAGCAAAAAAGAGTTATTTTTCTTTTATGCTGATGTAGAAAACATCTGTCTTATTACCACTCACCCTCACCAAGTTCTACATGTTGATCTCTCTGGTACTGCTGAGTATGACCAAATTCTTGGTGGTCAGGCTTCTTTTTTTCTAAGATACCTAGTACATTTCCGTTCAATGGACACAAACTTTAATCAGTCTTCAATGACATTTATTTAGATATTGTTATTGTTCACAATCAGGTGTAACTTAAGTTTCTAGTCTGCTCTCCCTGCTTTTAGATCAGGACCTCCTGTCTTTAACAGAAATCCACTTCAGAAATTTAATTTTATCCATTTCATGTTCATTTTGTAACTGAAACCCTAAAAATTGATCCTGTTCCATGGAAGTAAATTTCATTGATATAGAAAGTCAAACTCTGCCTCAGTGAGTGAGAAAAGAAGAATTAAGAGACACCCTCATTTTATACCCTCATAACTAATATTTTGTTGTTGTTCAGCCACTCAGTCATGTCCAACTCTTTACGACTCCGTGGACTGCAGCATGCCACCGTGGACTGCAGCATGCCAGACTTTTCTGTCCTTCACTATCTTCTGAAATTTGCTCAAACTAATATCCATTGAGTCAATGATGCCATCCAGCCATCTCATCCTTGTCACTCCCTTCTCCTTCTTCCTTCAGTCTTTCCCAGCATCAGGATCTTTCCCAATGAGCCAGCTCTTCACATCACATGGCCAAAGTATTGGAGTTTCAGCATCAGTCCTTCCAATGAACACCGAGGACTGATCTCCTTTAGGATGGACTGTTTGGATCTCCTTGCAGTCCAAGGGACTCTCAAGAATCTTCTCCAACACCACAGTTCAAAAGCATCAATTCTTCAGAGCTCAGCCTTCTTTATGCTCCAGCTTTCACATCTCTACATGACTACTGGAAAACTAACATTTTACTACCTCTAAAAATGAATGTGAAAATTTTCTATTTGTGAAAAATTATGAAAGTCATGAGTATGATGGACAATTCTTTTTTCTTTTTCAACTCAGTTTTTAATTTCAGTTTATTGAATCAAAATGTAAGAATGCATATAAGCTTTGTGGATATAACTGGAAAAATTCCAAATAAGTTGCAGTATCTCAAATCAGTATCTTTCAAAGCGTGGTCACGAGACCAGCAGCCAGAGGCATCAGTATCGTCAAAGAACTCATTAGAAAGATCTACCTTTCTAATTAAGTTAATAATAGGTATATACCCCATATTTTCTGAATCATAAACTTTGAGAGTAGAGAATTGCAATCTATGTTCTAATAATCCTTTCCGATGATTCTGCCACATGCTAAACTTGAGAACTACCGTCCTAGTTAATTAAATACAGACCTTTAAGCAAGTTCCTCTCTATTTCCAGTTATGTTAGAAATAAATATATAAATCATAAATCATGCATATAGTGTATAGTCTTAAAACTAATACTCTATAGCTGAGGATTCTTATGATAAATTTGTGTTTATGTGCAATGTGTGTGAGCTCAGGTGTGTCCACTCTTTGAGACTCCATGAACTGTAGCCCGCCAGGCTCCTCTGTCCGTGGAATTTTCTAGGCAAGAATACTGAATCCAGTATTTCTGGATCTTCCTGACCCAGGGGTCAAACCCACATCTCCTTCATCTCCCACACTGGCAGGTGATTCTTTACCCTTGTGTCGCTCGGGAAGCCCTTTCTGTGCAGTTTGTGTTGTCGCTCAGTCGTGTCTGACTCTTTGTGACCCTGTGGACTGTAGCCCATCAGGCTTCTTTGTCCATTTGTATTTTCCAGCAAGAATACTGGAGCGGGTTGCCATCTCCTCCTCCAAGGGATCTTCCTGATCCCGGGATGGAACCAGCGTCTCCTGCTCCTTCTGCATTGCAGGCAGATTCTTCACCTCTGAGCCACTGGGAAAGCCTTATGTGCAATAATAAGATTCTTCTCATTGATTGTGAAATCTAAAGAATAGACATGGGGGGAAAAAATCAAAAAAAGTTAGAGCTACTTGTCTGGAAAACAGTGAAGGTGTATGGAGCCCAATAGTCCAATATATGCCTACTGAAACTTACTTTTTGTCCATCAGCTTTTCCTCTGACCATACAGAATTTTGCTTGTTTTTTCTTTTCCCCATATGCTCAGTCTCTAACCTTTGCATTCTTCATTTCTTTATTCCATCTTTTCCTCTTTATTTACATTTTATGTGCTTTAATTTAAGCTCCCATCATTTCATACTTAGAACCCTATATTTGTCCCATTTTATTTTTCACAAGTGGCAGGAGCAGTTTATGTGGTATACCACCACGTATATGTTTTTTTTTAATAATGAAATCTTGATATCTTGATTCTTCTTCCACTGAAAAGTTAGGTCTACTTTCCATCCTCTTGAATCTAAACAAACCTGTGTGACAGCCTCAGCAAGTAAAATATAAGTAAAGTGAGCTATATGATTTCCAAGGTTAGATTCTAAAAGTGCCAGGCATGTCCATCTTGATTTCTTCGGATATTTACTTTTGAAGTCATGCTGTAAAAAAATTCATGCACTCCAGGGCGAGGCACAAGGAACAAGAGAGGAACAAGGCCTTTGGCCAATAAACCCAGCTGAGCTTCCAGACAACAGCCAGTGCAAATTTTTGCAGCCATGTAAGTGTGGTATCTTCAAAATGGATCCTCCAGGGTCAAGATGGCCAACCTCATCTGAAGACTTGTAGAACAGAGGCATGCCATACCTACTGATTTTGCAGATTTCAGAGCAAAGTAAATAATTATAGTTGTTTTAGGCCACTTGGGATATTTTGTTATGCAACAACAGATAACAGACATACTGTATAATCTTCTATGTAATCTGATCTCTAATACATCTCTAATACATGACTACAAAATTAAATCCATACTATATTTATCTATGGAATAAGGGTAACACATTCAGTGTATAGTTGTTTTTTCCAGGTTTAACATGATATTCAGCAATTGCACAATTGCTAACCTCAGGTTTATTATTCATTTATCCACACATTTATTCCTTTTTTTCAAAAATATTAAAGAAATGTTAACTATTATAACATGTTCTAGTCACTGGAGGTATGCTTATGGAAAAAAGGAAGAAGAAGAATGCAAAGGAACAGAAGAAATTCCTCCTCTTAATATACTCTGAACAAATTCTCAATTATCACCCTATTTGGAGATTTTGCAAATGGGAGTCAACATTTTCTTAATTTTGATTATAGTGCTTAAAGGATGTCCTGGTTGTGGGCCATGGAATTTAAGCAAATTTTCATGTTTAAGATCTTCAGCAATACTTTGCTCTACTGAGCAGGCCTAAACACTTTATATTGAGAAGTGCTCACAAAATGTCTGTGGATACAGAGAGAATATTATTTATGGTATGCAAAATAATGGTCCTTAACAACATCCATTCCCTAATCCCCAGAACCTGTAAACATGTTATTTTACCTGGCAAAAGAGAATTTTCAGGTATAAGTAAATTACACCTAGAAATGAAGAGATTATTCTATATTAACTGGGTGGGTCTAATCTAATCATATGAGTCCTTTCCTGGTTGTGGTCAGAGGAATATGTGATGTCAGGACTTGACCAGCCACCATTAGCTTTCAAGACGGAGGAAGAGGCCGTGAGCCAAGGGATGTGGTAGCTGCAGAAGTCAGAAAGTGTAAGGAGATGAATTCTTTCCCTTAGAGTCTCCAGAAAGAGTATGGCCCTGAAAATGCCTAGATTTTAGTCCCTGGAGATTCACTGTGGACTTTTGTACCACAGAACCCTAAGATAATAAATTTGTATTATTTTAAGCCACTGAGTTTGTGGTAATTTGTTATGACAGCAGTAGAAACTTAATACGCCAATGTTTGTCTGATACCTGCAACTCTTTCTTGTGCACTAAGAGACAAATTTTCAGAATCCTCATAAAAATTTGACATAGAATAACTGCAAAATTTTTCCACCAAAGTTTTTTTCAAAGTCACCTTTTTAAATAAATAGGTCTCCCATTTGTATAAGAAACCTGAGAAAAAGGGGTCATCGTCTCAAGGTGACAGAGTTCATTATTGGGACAATTAACATAGATTAATGACTAGGTTGGTCTTTCTGTAGAAATGCATGCTGACATTTCTTCCAATAAATGGAGTTTCCTAGTCAGTAATAACTTTCCTTCTAATAATCAGCACATTTAGAGAGGCTCTTCATTTTGGTTCATGTTTTTCAGAAATGGATAATTGAAAATCATAGGAAAGAGGGGCAATATTTATTTCTTCTTATAAGCTCTAGAGTTAACTCTGCTTCCGTTCAATTCTATGCTATTTCTGAAACACGAACTGTGACTTTTTCTATAATCAATAGCACTTGCATATACATGTTTAGTTGCCTACGCAGAAAATATAATACATATTTTCCATACTGCCTTGAAAATTATAAAGTAAACTTCTTTAAAATGTTTTCTTAGATCTTAAATCAGGATACTTTGCCCTTCTTTGGAATGGGTATCCTTCACCTTTCCAGGTTTGCACACACCAGGAAGCTATGTACATTTTCCACTGGATAAAAGCCTATTAATAGAAAGCTGACACTGCTGCAGTTAAAAAAAAAATTCAGGTCAGAGATTAATTTCATGGAAGCCACAGTCATGTCAGCTAAACATGATCTGTTTGCGGTAGGTGAAAGATGTGAGGTTACTCTGCTTGCTGTTCAAACTAAAATAAATACATCTTCCTTCTATATCAGATTTTGAAACTTTCTTTCATTTGTTTGAGACTTTTAACATATCCTTGCATAAAGTTTCTGCAGATTTTAAACTGCTGGCACAATCTTTGTGCTGAAACATCTTCTAAATAAAACCCATCAAAGAAAAGAGGTGATCACATCACGGGATTCAAGAAGATGTGAAAAAAAGAGGAAATTAAAATTCTTAAAGTAATAAAAGTTAGAAAAGTAAAACTTGGAACTAAATAAACACAATTAGATTTCCAGGAAAGCAGTTTCCTTAGTTTGACTTGAAGAAACTGAATGTCCATTAAAGGGTTATATCTTTGTTGATAAATATTAAAGGACAATTTTTAGAAAGGAAAGAAAGCAACTTCAAAAGTCAAATTGTAGGTGATAAGAAACCATAAATGTGTAATATTTATATAGAATTTATGCAGTATAAATTCATATGAAAAAATATGAACTATACATGTATTTGGGCTTCCCTCGTGGCTCAGCAGTAAAGAAGTCTGCCTGCTGTGCAGGAGGTGCGGGAGATGGGGGTTCAGTCTCTAGGTCGGGAGGACCCCCCTGGAGTGGGCATGGCAACCCACTCTGGTGTTCATGCCTGGAGAGCTCCATGAGCAGAGGAGCCTGGCAGGCCACAGTGCATAGAGTCTCAAAGAGTCGGACGTGATGACTGAAGCAAGTTAGCACGTGCAGATGCATACGTGTATTTATCTTGTGATGCAGAGAATAAAGTGTGAATTTAAAGTTTTAATTACTATCGAGTTCCTAGACCATACAGCACTATGAATAAAGCACTAAGAGGAAGTATTTGGTAATTCTATCATAAAAAGTTATGATTTCATGATTGATATTCTTTGATAAATGTATTTACAACATTTATTTAAAATAGTAGCTTAAGGTCAGCAATGGCATCCCACTCCAGTACTCTTGCCTGGAAAATCCCATGGACGGAGGAGCCTGGTAGGCTGCAGTCCATGGGGTCGCTAAGAGTCAGGCACGACTGAGCGACTTCCCTTTCACTTTTCACTTCATGCATTGGAGAAGGAAATGGCAACCCACTCCAGTGTTCTTGCCTGGAGAATCCCAGGGACGGAGGAGCCTGGTGGGCTGCCGTCTCTGAGGTCACACAGAGTCGGACACGACTGAAGTGACTTAGCAGCAGCAGCAGCAGCAAGGTCAGCAGAAAGTGATTATTTTAGAATAATTTTGTAAGTATACCTTTTCTAAATTTTTCATTTATCTTTGCAATAATATTAAAAGGATCAACCTGAGGTTATTTTAAAAGATAACTAAATATTGTCCCATTGTAAAAGTAGTATGCTCTTTGAATGGTGGAGAGTTTGAAGTGATTTATACACACCTAAGCCAGTGCTTCCCAAACTTTGATATGTGTATGAGTCACTTGAGGATCTTATTAAAAGGCTAATTCTGACTCTGTAAGGATGAGATGAGGCCTAAGAATCTGCATTTCTAACATGCTCCAGTTGATGAGGATCTGCTTATACCTGGATCTCATTTTGCATAAAAAGATCTAGAGCATTTCAAGGGATAATTAGGGAAAAACTCTGCTTTTGGTTTTAGTAACTGATTTTCAGCTAAAGTGAGTAAACCAATGGGTATCCTGGGAGAGAGGACTAGAATGAGGAAGAACATTTTTTAAAACTTATTTTTCATTCAACTCTTTAAAGGATAAGTAGGAGTCTTTATAACAAGAAACATTCATAATTGTGGGTTATTTGTATGCCATCCAACTCATATGTATTATCTGTTTGTAGTGGTAAATTGTTTAGTTTCTGACAAATCTTAAAAAGAGTTTTTTCACTCTTAAATTATATTTCTCTGTTGCTTATGATGACTTAGATTTTGCAAATGGATACAAATTGCATGAACTTTTATTTAAATGCTTTAGAACACTTAAAAATTAATAATTATTATCAATTTACATTCATTGAATATCATTTGGTATTTAGTTTTAGGCTTCATACTTTCAAAATGATCAAACACATATCTCTTTATAATGCACTGTAGACTGTCTCTATGCTTACCTTTTAAAAAGTTTCAGTCTGAATAAATGAGGTTTTAAGCAGATCAAATAGCTGATTAATAAGGTTGATGACATTAATTGATTAATGCCGAAGGAGATTATGTTTTCTCTTTAAGATGATAGCTTTTGAATTCCTTATAATAATTAAGAAACATAAAACTTGCAAAAAATACATTTAAATACATTTATTCATTAAACTGCTAGGAATCTCTAAGTTTATTTCATTTGGAATTAAAAATAATTCCTGGTATAAATGCAGATTGAGACTTTCTTGGTGTTTATTCTGGCATCACTTGACCATCCACAAATCATGAGTGTGTTTTTCTAGCACACATGTGTTTGAACCGTAGGAGTCTTAGATTTCTTCACTGCCTAACATTTTCTAATATCTCCTGAGGTGAAGGATGATGCATTTGCCTTTCACACTTATTTTAGGTCACTATTCACCAAATGTATCACTTTTCCTTGTTATTCAGTGCACCTAATTTTATCCTTATGCTGAATTCAGTTATTGATTGTATTTCTGTGATGAGAAAGTATATTATAATGACAAAATAGTGAGAATTGTGAGAAAGCAGAGTTGAAACAGTTTTCAAGGTCATTTCAAACAATTTCATGTTGAACTACAAGAGTTATTCGTGTTATAAAATTATGTGCCTGGAAACTACTTCTAGTCTTTCTCCTGTCCCTAAGCAGAAATATACTTATACTATAAGAAATGTCAAAGAAAATGAATATCCATCTTATGGTTAAATATTTCCATTCAAGAGTACTCAACATTTTTCCTTAGAAAGCTATTTTTATAATATACTCATGTCAAGATGTCCTCACCTAAATCTCTTCTGTTAAGATTTAACACAATTTCCTCCTTTATTTTTGAACTTGGAAATAGGAGGTCACCATTCTCTTTACAGTGACCCTTTGTCTTTTAGAACACTAATTTTACATTGTTCTAGGCTTTTTACTTAACAATTTGAAAAAGCCAAGAAGAAAAGATATTTCTCCATATGCTGTACTTTGTTTTTCATCTCTTAGTCATATTAATTTCTAGCCTATACATTTCAAATAATGCTCTTTTTTGGGAATGTATAGATGTGATATTTCAAACATTTATTTATAGATAAAGCAAAGATACTGACATAAAAAAAGAACACCACCCCAAACCAATCAAAAAGAACGTCAGCCTTGATGCTGTTTGTGCTTAACTTCTACCAACTTTGTGAATTGAGAATGTTTGATGAAAAGACTGTATAAGGTCAAACAGTCATAGATTTTACACTCTTGCCCTCCCTTGTACTCACAATGTGATTCATGGTAGCTTTCTGAAATGCAGTTTTCTTATCTATGTTAGAAAGGTTATAATGACACTTCATAGGGCGTATATAAGCATACCTCATTTTATTGAGCTTCATTTTATTGCTCTAAGTCTGCATTATTATTTTTATTTATTTTTTTTACAAATTGAAGGTTTCTGGCAACTTTGCATCAAATAAGTCTACCAGCACTTGCTTATGTTTTGTCTCTGTGTCACATTTTCGTAATTCTCACAATATTTCAGATTTTTTTTTTACTAATTATATTTGTGAAGGTGATTTGTCATCAGTGATCATTGATGTTACTATTGTAATTATTTGGAGGCAACACAATGATCACCCATTTAAGACGCCAAACTTAATTGATAAATATGTGTGCTCTGACTGTTCCACTGATCAGCTGTTCCCCAATCTCTCTCCCTCGCCTCAGCCCTCCCTATTCCCTGAGACTTAACAATATTGAAATTAGGCCAATTAATAATGCAGTGGCCTCTAAGTGTTCAAGTGTCAGGAAGAGCTGGATTTCTCTCACTTTAAATCAAAAGCTAGGAATGATTAAACTTAGTGAGAAGCACACATTAAAGACCAAGACAGGTGGAAAGCTAGGCTTCTTGTACCAGTTAGCCAAGTTGTGAATGCAATAGAAAAGTTCTGGAAGGAAATTAAAAGTGCTACTCCAGTGAATATATGAATGACTGGAAAGCAAAACAGCCTTATTGCTGATGTGAAAAGAGTTGTGTGTATAGGATATCAAACTAGCCACAACATTCCTTTAAGCCAAAGCTAGTCCAGAGCAAGGCTCCAACTTTTTTCAATCCTGTGAAGGCTAAGAGAGGTAAGGAAGTGGCAAAAGTCTGAAACTAGCAGAGATTATTCATCAGGTTTAAGGGAAGAAGCCATCTCCATCAGACAAAAGTGCAAGGTGAAGCAGCAAGTGCTGCTTAGAAGCTGCAGGAAGCTATAATATCAAGATCTGGCTAAGATAAATTCATGAAGGTGGCTACACTAAACAACAGATTTTCAGTGTAGCCTAAATAGCCTTCTATTGGAAAAAGATGCCATCTAGCACTTTCATAGCTAGAGAGGGTAAATTAATGCCTGGCTTCAAACCTTCAGAGGACTGGCTGACTCTCTTATTCGGGGCTAATGCAGCTGTGGTGTGCGCTTAGTGCTGTGCTTAGTCACTCAGTCCTGTCCGGCTCTTTGTGACCCTGTGGACTGTGGCCTGCCAGGCTCCTCTTTCCATGGGGATTCTCCAGGTAAGAATACTGGAGTGGGTTGTCATGCCCTCCTCCAGGGGATCTTCCCAACCCAGGGATCAAACTCAGGTTTCCCACATTGAAGGTGGATTCTGTACCCTCTGAACCACCAGAGAAGCCCATGAATACTGGAGTGGGTAGCCTATCCCTTCTCCAGGGGATCATCCTGACCCAGGAATTGAATCAGGGTCTTCTGCATTGCAGGTAGATTCTTTACCAGCTGAGCTACCAGAGAAGAATAATGCAGCTGGTAACTTTAAATTGAAGCCAATGGTTATTTACTACTTTGAAAACCTTAGGTCCCTTAATAATTATGTTAAACCTAATCTACCTGTGCTCTATAAATGGAACAATAAAAGCTGGATGATAGCACATCTGTTACAACACGGTTTATTGGATATTTTAAACCCACTGTTAAAACCTACTGCTCAGAAAAAAAAATTCCTTTCAAATATTACTGTTCGTTGACAATGCACCTGGGAACTCAAGAGCACTGATAAGATGTAGAAGGAGACTATGTTGTTTTCATCCCTGCTGACAAAACATCCATCCTGAAGCCCATGGATCAAGGAGTCATTTCAAATTTCAAATCTTAATGATTTAAGAAATATATTTTGTAAGGCTATAGCTATGAAAGATAGTTGTTCCTCTGATGGATCTGGGCAAACTAAATTGGAAACATTTTGGAAAGGATTCACCATTCTAAATGCCATTAAGAACATTTGTGATTCATGGAAAGAGGTCAAAATATCAACATTAACAGGAGTTGGGAAGACTTGAGTCCAGCCTCAGTTTGGATGAACTTTGAGGGGTTCAAGACTGAGTATAGAAAGTAACTACAGATGCAGTGAAGGTAGCAAAAGAATGGGGTTAGAAGCGGAGCCTGAAGATGGGACTGAGCTGCAATCTCATGATAAGACTTGAATGAAATGAGTTTCTTCTTATGGAAGAGCAAAGAAAGTGGTCTTTTGAGATAGAATCTGTTCCTGGTAAAGATGATGGGAAGATTCTTGAAATGACAACATAGGGTTTAGAATATTACATACACTTAGTTTATAAAGCAGTGCAGGGTTTGAGAAAATTAACTCCAATTTTGAAAGAAGTTCTACTCTGGGTAAATTTATCAAATAGCATTGCAAGTTATAGAGAAATCATTTGTGAAAGATAGTGCTAACACATTGGGTAAATTTCACTGCTGTGTATTTTACAAAATTGCCCCAGTGACTCCAATCTTTATCAACTACCACCCTGATCAATGAACAGCCATCAACACTGAGCCAAAACCCTCCACCATTAAAAAGATGACGGCTCGCCAAAGGCTCAGGTGATGATTAACATTTTTTAGCAGTAAAATATTTTTAAATTAAGGTGTGTATATTTTTTTCTGGACATGATGTGTGTTCAGTCACTCAGTTGTGTCTAACTCCCTGTGACCCTATGGACTGTAGCCCACCAGGCTTCTTTGTCTATGGGATTTTCCAGGCAAGAATACTGGAATGGGTTGCCATTTCCTTCTCCAGGAAAATTCCTGACCCAGGGATTGAACCCATGCCTCCTGCATCTGCTGCATTGCAGGTGGATTCTTCAAGCCACCACACATGTAATAGACTTAGTATAAACAAAATTTTTATGTACACTGGGAAAGCAAAAAAAAATATATATATATCAATATATATCACATGACTTGCTCTATTACAGTGAACTAGAACTGAACCTGCAATAGCTCTGACATACGCCTGTATATGAAAGTGCCCAGCACTGTATGACACATACTAGGACAATATAAACATTAGTAAATAAACATTTATTTTCTCTTATATTGATCAAACATCTTTATGGGAGCTTCGAAGAATCATGCATCTGTGTTGGTGTATGTATAAATCATACTTTACCTCTGTTTACTCAGATGGTAAAGAGTATAATATTCCTCTAACTTACAAAAGTTACAGAAGGGTTAGTTGTTTCATTGTTCTTTTTTTAAATTCCTCCTCACATCTTGTGAAAATAGTGTAACTTTTGTTCTTCTCAGTCTGATTTTCTTGACTATTCTAAAATTATTGGCATTTTTTTTATTTTTAAAATTTATAGTAAAACCTCTAATTATACATAAAGTTTTTGCATTTGAATTTTCTTCCACATACTAATCTCATTTTAGTATTTCACAAGAATTATGAAATCCCTAAGATAATATAATTCTTCCAGTTCTAAGAACTTGTACAAATAACTAACGTAATTGCATGTTTCCAGGTTTAATTCAGCTTGGCAGGCCCTTGTATAACTTTTCTGCTGCTGTGTAACAGAATTACCACAATCGAAGTGATTTAAATTACCATATATTTATTTTCTCACAGTCTCTGTGTTAGGAATCTAATCTGTGCGTAACTTAGTTGGATCTTCTACTTCAAGGTTTGTCAAACATGCAGTGAAAGTGTCAACAAAACTTCAAGCCTCCTTTGAAGGTTAAATGGAAGGATCTACTTCCAAACTCACAAGGTTATTGACAGAATTCACTTTTATGATCGCAGGACTGGCCTCAATTTCTTCTGGTTCCTGGAAGACTGTGTTGGCTGGATGTTGCTGTCAGTCCCTGGGGGCTGTTTTTAATTTGTTGCCACGTAGGACACCCAACATGACCACCACCAAAAAAGTCTCCTAGGAAAGTCAGCTGTTACACTATTATGTAAAGTAACACTTGATCCTTGGAAGTAAGCTATGGCAAAGCCAGACAGCAAATTAAAAAGCAGAAACATAACTTCACTGCCAAAGTCCATATAGTCAAAACTATGACTTTTCCAGTAGACATGTATGGATGTGAGAGTTAGACCATAAGGAAGGCTGAGTGCTGAAAAACTGATGCCTTTGAACTGTGGTGCTGGAGAAGACTCTTGAGAGTCCCTTGGACAGCAAGATCAAACCAGTCAATCCTAAAGGAAATCAACCTTGAATATTCATTAGAAGGACTGATGCTGAAGCTGCAGTAACTTGGCCACCTGATGTGAAAAGCCAACTCATTGGAAAAGACCCTGATGCCAGGAAAGACTGAAGGTTGGAGGAGAAGGAGGTGACACAGGATGAGATGTTTGGAAGACATTATCAACTCAATGGACATGAGTTTGAGCAAACTCCTGGAGTTAGTGAAGGACAGGGAAGCCTGGCGTGCTGCAGTTCATGGGATCACTAAGAGTTGGTCACAACTGAGCAGCTGAACAGCAACAACAATAATGTACACATTCCTTCATTTTACTGCATCCTATTGGTTAGAGGTTAGTCCCAGGTCATGTCTACAATCCATAGGAGATTATGTAAGGACATGACTATCTGAAGATGGCTATTACAGAGGCCATCTTAGAATTTGTCTTCTTCAGCCTTTAGAATTCAGGATCTGACCTTCAGTTGAATAAGTCAGAAATAAGCCTGTTTATTAATCAGGCTTAGTTGAAAAATTAAATCTTATGAGACTGAGCTAAGACATGAAATATGCTTTTATTTAATTATTTATAAATGCTTTTGCTTTCCCAGGGACCATAATATTTGGATTCAGTTTATTTTAGTCCCTTCCTGCATTAGGCACTTGGATAATTTAATTAAAAGAAACTTTACTGCTAGAAATAGGACACAGGGATTTTCACAGTCCTGAGGGATGTGTCTGAAAATGGGAGATTCTCATGGATTAGGATTTGTGCCACTGAAATACAGCTGCTACAGTGGCCTAATTGTGACGACTGGCCAGTTTGATACTGTTAGGTGGGGTTGAATGAACTAGAAAAATTTTCTCTTGCTCTAGTTTTTTCTGGTTATCACATCAGATCTCTCACGGATCATTTCATCAAAAGTTTTGCTTCAACATGAAGATGAAATCTGATTTCCTAGGTGTATTTAAATCCAAGAATCCCACTTGGGTGCTCAGGGGAGCTTAATAATATTTACCTTTCGTCAAATACTATGAAAAGCCTTAGGGACTAGACTTTTAACCTTGTTCCCAGAAAGTCCCTATACTTGTGTGAAAAGAAAAAGTAGGGTTTTCTGTTCTTGTTATGAATTAACTTCTACTCATTCCCCGAATTTTATCTCAGTTTTCTGTGCCTGTGGTTAAGTCTCCATTGTAGAATCTTATCATGCTTCCTTGTTAGCTCAGATAGTAAAGGATCTCCCTGAAATGAGGAGGCCTGTGTTTGATCCCTGGGTCAGGAAGATCTGCTGGAGAAGGGAATGGCAACCCTCTCTAGTATTCTTGCCTGGAGAATTCCGTGGAGAGAGGAGCCTGGCGGGCTACAGTCCATAGGATCTTAGAGCATTCATATGTCTTCTCTGTAGCTTTTATTATGATTGCAATTGTCCATTTGAATGGTTATTTAATAGATGCCTACATTACTTATTAGTCTTGGCCCAGTGAAGGCAGAGACCAAAAGGAAATTTGCTCACCTTTTGATCTCAAGTACCTAGCAAAATGCTTGGTGCGTGCATGTGTGTGTGTGTGTGTGTGTGTGAGCACATGCTCAGTTGGGTCTGACTCTTAGTAGCCCCATTGACTATAGCCTGCCAGGCTCTTCTGTCCATGGAATTTTCCAGGTAGTAATCTGGAGTGGGTGCCATTTTTTTCTCCAGGTGATCTTTCCCACCCAGGGATCGAACCTGTCTTTTTGGCAGGCAGTTCTTTAGCAGGTGAGCCACCAGGGAAGGCCTTTGATACATAGTTGCTGAGTGAATGCATATGTGAGCATCTGGAACAAGAGTTTTCAGGCTCAAAGTTTTCCCTTTGCCATATAAATGATGTTATCAAACCACAGGAAGGAACAGAGTAGCCCTGGTTTGATGCTGAAACCTGTGTTAAGGAGTAAGAGAATTCATCATGAGAATGGCTCCTGACTATGACTTAGCTATGGTGCTTTTTGATGTAATCACTTTCAACTTTTTCTTATTTAATATTTTTAATACCTGGCCATTTACCAAGATGCTGTTAGAAATAGCACTTGTTAAACTTCAGTATATTTTTGGATACCTTTAACAATTATTACAGTCTGTTAGACAAAATCAACTAGACAAATAAAAATTAAAGCTGTGTGTAAAACCATTTATATTTATCACTTAACACTTTCTTCTCTGGTCTGCAACATTAATTACACTGACTAAAATTGATTTTTCAATTTTAATTTATCAAAGTAAGTTATTTTCATAATTTCTAGTTTGAATTTTTTTCTTTTCTTGAAACTATATTTCATCCATCCTTTGAGCAATCATGTACTGAGCACTTTTTTTTAAAACTAGATACTGCAGAATGTGATAGTGATAGAGATTAATGGGGAGAAGAATCAGGAATTTTAATGTAGTATAATGAGAGCTATAAACTTTATATGAGAATGATTAAGATTTATGTATATAATACCATGATAGCATATACATGAAATCCCAGCCCATGGCAGTAGCGAGAGACCAAAGGGAGTAGAATTGCTGGATCACGTGGTCGTGTTATTTTTATTTTTTTTAGGCACCTCCATATTGTTTTCTGTAGTGATTGTACCAGTTTGCATTCCCATATCCTCTCCGTCTGACAGGTGTGAAGTGATATCTCATTGTTGTTTTGACTTATCTTTTCATATGTCTGTTAGCCACTGTATGTCTTCTTTGAGTAAATGTCTATTTCTAGTCTTTTGCCTATTCTTTGATTTGAGTTGCATGGCTTTTGGTATTGAGTTATATCAGCTGTTGTTGTATTTTGGGTATTAATTCCTTGTTGGTCATATCATTAGCAAATATTGTCTCACATTTTGTAGATTGTCTTTGTGTTTTGTCAGTGGTTTTCTCTGGCATGCAAGATTTGTGTTTAACTAGGTCCCATTTGTTTATTTTTGCTTATATGTCTTTTGCCTTAGGAGATACCAAGAAAATATTGCTACAGTTTATGTCAGAGTGTTCTATGTTCTCTTCTGGGCATTTTATAGTTTTAGTTCTTATATTTTATGATTTTAGTTCTTATATTTTGGTCTTTAAAAGAACAATTTTTAAGACATATTTTTTTCTCTAAGCTTGCTGCCTTGGAGCTTTTTCTGAGAAGTTTTCTAAAGCTGTTGAAATTTTCATGTTTTACAAATCATACTTTGATTCTTCATTACTCTGACAATCAAGTACACTAAATGTAAGTTGTGTTAAGAAGGCAGAATATAAGAAGTAATTCTTCATGTATTTTTGAACATCAGTCCACAGATATGTGTGCTCTTAGTTAGAATTGGAAAAATACAAGTATAGGGAAATGACTATTCACTATAAATGCTTGAAATACAAAGGCAATGAAGACTTGAAGTCCTGATCAAGTGGCTAACCACTGGGTGATGCTCTCCGATGGATTCATTGGTATTTAGTGATGATAACCTAATGGTGAATGTATTTATATATCACTATGGGGCTTTCCCTGACATTTTCATATAAGGCTTTTTTTTTTTTTTATAGTACTTGTAATGAACAAATAAGATAGAATGGGTATTTTTACTTGATAGTTTTTACAGACAAGAAAACTAAAGCTCAGATTAGTTTCTGACTCAGTAAATAATGATGATAATTATAACATTTTGAACATTTATATTGTACCTAATGCTGTGCTAACAACTTACTATATATTGTCTCATTTAACCCTTATACAACTCCATAAGATAGCTACTATTATTATCATCATGTGTTCTTGCCTGGAGAATCCCAGGGACAGGGGAGCCCGGTGGGCTGCTGTCTATGGGGTCACACAGAGTCAGACACAACTGAAGTGACTTGGCAGCTTGGCACACAGAAGAAGCACGAACATTGCAGAGGTATAATGACTTGCTTAAGAGCTAATAGCTTATGCTTTTAAATTCTACGTTTATCTCAGGCTTCTAAGTTCAACCTCATGTTTTCACTTGCAGTCAGTAAATTTGGGGGTATATATTGGCATCTTATTGACACTTACCTCTTTTTAGTAAAAGATATTTTGAAAGTATGAACCCAATATATGTCCCTAATGGGTTAGGTGTTTAGAATATAACAGGCTGTGAAGTTGTGGAGCAACTTATCAGTAAATAAGAAAGAGGATTCCATATTTTCTTAAAAAATATTATTAGGATATAAACCAGATCTTATAATATTGGCAAGTAAACATCTTTTATTGTACTAAAATTTTAGTAAAATATAAGATGTGGATTGAGTTTGGTCAGAAAGACAAAGTCAAGTTTTATATTTTTCCTAATGGCCTCACAGAAAAGACTAAGTCAGAATGTTCATTCCTAGTTCCAATTGTGTGCCTATGATCTTAGTTTAGAGTATGTTCACAATTCATGAAAAAATCAAGATTGGAAATGCAAGCATGTGTTTTTCCATAACGTCTTTCTAATTTATTTTGTGCTGATTATATTAAAAACCACCATACAGAAGAAAAAAGTCACAATGAATAGGATAATAGTTGTGATTAGATTTCAATAGCCCCATGATCTAACCATTTTGTTATACATTAGCCTTTGGAATAAAAAATCTGAGTTCTAGATACTTGAAATTTAAATAAGAGCTGATATTAAATTGAATAATACATCATGAAGTCAAAATTTAATTTTGTATTGCTGCATAATTTTATAAATCTAAATTGCATGCTCATTTTAAATATAATCACTGTCCTTAAGCTAAAGTAATAGTATGAATCATTATTATGGAAGAAATAACATAATGACTAAGTTTTGCCTTTGTTGTTGTTTTGAGGTTTTTATCCTGGACAGGATTGTTGTTACCAGTCCATAGGGCATATGGAAATTGTGAGAGTCTAATTTGGAAAACAGCATTTTCCAAAGTCTGTCTTCATAAGTGTGGGATGAGGGAAGTTTGTGGTATGTGTTATGAATTTATGGAACTCAGTTTCTCTTTGTTGCCAGCAGCATCTTCATTCTTTTCCCTTCATTTGGCAATAGATAGAGATAGGGTAACTCCTGGAGTTAGCTGAGTTGGGGGAGGTAATGCTGCTGTTGCAGCTGCTGGTGCTGCTGCTGCTTCCAAGTTGCTTCAATCGTGTCCGACTCTGTGTGACCCCATAGACGGCAGCCCACCAGGCTCCCCCGTCCCTGGGATTCTCTAGGCAAGAACACTAGCGTGTGTTGCCATTTCCTTCTCCAATGCATGAAAGTGAAAAGTGAAAGTGAAGTCGCTCAGTCGTGTCCAACTCTTCACAACCCCAAAGACTGCAGCCCACCAGGCTCCTCCGTCGATGGGATTTTCCAGGCAAGAGTACTGGAGTGCGATGCCATTGCTGGATGGCATCACCGACTCGATAGATGTGAATCTGAGTGAACTCTAGGAGTTGGTGATGGACTGGGAGGCCTGGCGTGCTGCAATTCATGGGGTCACAAAGAGTTGGACACAACTGAGTGACTGAACTAAACTGAACTCTACATATAAGTTAAATAAGCAGGGTAACAATATACAGCCTTAAAGTACTCCTTTCCTACTTTTGAACCAGTCCATTGTTTCATGTCCAGTTCTAGCTGTTGCTTCTTGGCCTGCATACAAGTTTCTCAGGAAACAGGTAAGGTGGTCTGGCATTTCCATCTCTTTAAGAATTTTCCACAGTTCGTGGTGATCCACATAGTCAAAGGTTTTAGCAGATGTGTTCTTGGAATTTCCTTGCTTTTTCTATGATTCAGTGAATGTTGACACTTTAATCTCTGGTTCTCTGACTTTTCTCAGTTCAGCTTATATATCTGGAACTTCTCTAGTACTTTTCACAAAATCTCTCTGAGCATCAGTTTCTCTTGTTTCAAGTGACAGTGGGATTAGCTTCCCATTCTCTCTCAGGAAGACCAGTTGATATGATTCATATGAATTTGCTTTATAAATTCTTAAATGATGTACAACATATGATATTCCTAGCCCAACAAACAAATAAAAACTTTCTGGATGGTTATTTATTATCTACTGACCTACAGTTCTTCTGTCCATATTGACCAAGATGGGGACTGCCACAGGTTCTGCCCTGCAGAAGAATACCTGGTCAAAGAAAGAAGAAAGGGTATTGTCAACTAAGAAACACAGAAAGCTGCACATAAGAAAATATTTATTTGGGGGTCTTAGGAATCACAATTTGGAAGACATAGATCGGGTAGAACCAAGAGTATTCTAGGGAAGAGAAAGAGACAGGCTTTTATAAAGGCAAAAGTTACAAGGTTGTTAAAGTTGTCTGATAAGAACTAGGATTGACTCTGATGCAAGAAAGGAAATATTTGTCCTTAAGGGACAGATTGTTATGAGTGACGTAGGGTAACTGGCCACAAGCGTCTGGAACACTGGATGCCTACTTTAAGAGTGTGAGTGCACAGTGTTTAGATTTCGTTTAGGCTGAGATGTGTGTAAGTAACACCCTTTCTCAGCAGCGTCCTGGCCCATTTCTAGGGAGCTCTCTTACCAGTACCAACTCCATTTTCATTTTCCTTTCACAGTATAAATCTAGCGTGTTCTCTCTTCAGCAGGCCCTGAGCTCTGGTGTAGCCATTGTGAAGGCTTAGAAAAGACAGTTCTTTTGTTTAGTACAAATGAGTCATTTAGAGTATCTGGAGCCCTGACCAAGACCACCATTCTTGGATTCTTTTACACTCGATTTAGTGTTGAAAAAATATAGTGCCTGCCATGATGAAACCCGCTTGCTAAGGTACAGAAAGGACTGCAACCTTATTCTTAAATCCCGGTGGGTAGGCATTATCACGCATGGGTGAGCCAAAGTTATCAATGGTGGTATAACAAAGCATTATGTTGTTCTTAAAGAGCTGATCAGTTTTGGTCCTTAGAAGTCAGAGTTGCCAATGGCAACACATTTTCTTATTTATAAAATGAGAATTCTGTCTCCACTCTGTATCTAGGAAATATATAATTTTTGCACTAAGATCTTTATTGAAAATCTATATGCAAATACTTAATATCCATCATCTCAAATTTGGTTATGCTATACTTCAAATCAGAGAAGGCAATGGCAACCCACTCCAGTACTCTTGCCTGGAGAATCCCATGGGCAGAGGAGCCTGGTGGGCTGCAGTCCATGGGGTCGTGAAGAGTCAAACACGACTGAGCAACTTCACTTTCACTTTTCACTTTCATGCATTGGAGAAGGAAATGGCAACCCACTCCAGTGTTCTTGCCTGGAGAATCCCGGGGACGGGGGAGCCTGGTGGGCTGCTGTCTGTGGGGTCGCACAGAGTCGGACACGACTGAAGCGACTTAGCGGCAGTAGCAGCAGCATACTTCAAATAGTCTTTCTGGGCCTGTCTTGTATACTAATGCAGATAAACTTGTCAACTATGGTTAGTAGAGAGAGTAAGGAAAGGGTAAGGAGTCAAGTGGATGTAGCAGTTTTTTTAAAATATTTTCATATTTGGAAAGTTTCAGTTGTGTTGAGTTATTCAACCGATAAGTTGAATTTCAGTAAGTGGTATCCAACAGATACCACTAAAAAGTCTGATCTCCATAGTTTATATTTAGAAAGCAAAAAAAAGGGTGGGGGGGGCACTAGAGTGAGTTCTGTGCTTAGGAACCCTTCTGAACAATACGTGTAATTATCTGTGAATGTGACGGTAATTGCTCTCTGTTCCTCAGCCATCTTCTTCACTATGAGTTCTTAATATTTTTAACCCAAAGCTCTGAATTTTCTTCCCAT
Organism: Aepyceros melampus; assembly: GCA_006408695.1. Lineage (NCBI taxonomy): Eukaryota > Metazoa > Chordata > Mammalia > Artiodactyla > Bovidae > Aepyceros > Aepyceros melampus. The sequence continues at coordinate 172,846 of SJXQ01009351.1, forward strand.
CTCTGTACGTATATCTCCACCTAAACAAGACTCAGGACCCAGAAAAGCTGAGAACAGCTACCACCCGCCTGCCCCCAAACTTTGTTTCTATCCCTCCTTCATTTTCCTATAACAAAACTCCTTGCCCTCTCCTTAGCCCCCTCTGCCAGGACTGTTCACCCATTCACTTCACTGTTGGCCCGCTTAGCCCTCCTTTCTGATCCTAAATCCCTTCGCTTCACATCCTCCACCCAGGTGCCACTCCCAGAGGAGCACTCCACCATCCTGGGCTCTTCCTCCTGAAGAGCTGCAGGCAGTGGCTGAGATTAAGCTGTGTTCCTCCTACAGACCCTCTGTGGCCTGAGGGAAAGGGACCATGCTGTTTCCTGACATGACAACAAGCTTCAGACAGTGTGATAATCCCAAGGAGCAGAGGCCAAATGTACCCTTGGAGCAAGGGCCTGGGACTGAGAACACAAAGGACGCAGAGGGTTAAATTCACGTCACATAAATTTGGAGCATCTCCTATGTAACAAGCTCTGAGGCATTCGATATTTAGGTTAGTGCAACAATTCACTAACACTCTTTCAGAACTGGTCATTGCTCTGGGTATCAGAAGTAGACAAATGAGCATGAGAGGCTTCAGGAAGCTCACATTCTAGCTGGAGACCCGCAGGCAACTGCAGCGTAACGTGATGCATATGTACTCAATCTCTCAGTCATGTCCAACCTTTTGTGACCCAGTGGACTGTAGCCTGCCAGGCTCCTCTGTTCTTGGAATTTTTCCGGCAGCAATGCTAGAGCTGGACTTCCCTGGTGGCTCAGACGGTAAAGCGTCTGCCCGCAATGCGGGAGACCTGGGTTCAATTCCTGGGTCCGGAAGATCCCCTGGAGAAGGAAATGGCATTCCACTCCAGCACTCTTGCCTGGAAAATCCCATGGATGGAGGAGCCTGATAGGCTACAGTCTATGGGGTCCAAAGAGTCGGACACGACTGAGTGACTTCACTTTCACTAATGCTAGAGCAGGTTGCCATTTCATGCTCCAGGGGATCTTCTCAACCCAGGGATTGAACTCACATCTCCTGAGTCTCCTGCATTGGCAGGCAGATTCTTTCCACAGAGCCACCTGGAAAGTCCTCTAGGTCTTCGATAAATGTATGGAGCAGGTGGTCTGAAAGCATCAAGGAGAGACATTTTTAAGTCACCCTGGAGGTTTATATATAAGATTTTAGAAAGATCTGAGGCTTAAGCTGACTAAGATTTGCTCCCATTTCTCATGTAGATAATATACAAACATATTAAAAAGCATGAGGACGTCTACGGTTTTATTTGTATAACAATTCAGCTGCATAATATTAGAAGGGTTTTGATGGGCATACTGAGACCACAACCAAACTTCATAACATGCTTTAATTAAAATGGGGAAATACATTTGTGCTCCAAATAACCACCTTATGAAAAAATCCTTCGGGACCTAATGCCTGTTTGGAATAAAGAATAGCACCAAATTGTGGCAGAGATTAACAAAAACTGCAGTACTGTGCTTTTTGTAATTGGCGGCGAATGCATTAAAAACATTATGAGTTTTTCATATGAATGAAAATGCATGATTTTACCCATTATGCATTCTGAACATTGATTGGAGAAATACATTCTGAGTTGTTTACATCTGTTGGCCTTATTTTAATGGTAGTTGTGAATGAGTTGAACATCAGTTGTATACTTTGCAATGTAAAGTCTCTTTAAAGAGATGAACCTCTGAGCCTCCAGGGCTTATATTCTCAGTTATATAACCCCAATTATTATATACATGAAAAAGCAGTTTAATCTTTGTACTTCAGAATGCCATGTACAGAGCTAAAAGAATGAATGGATGGAGCTAAAGTAATTTTCCTCCTAAGAGAGATGCTTTAAGAAGCCATATTTTTATGGAAGCATATTTATCACTATTATCAGCAATACATTAAGGTAGGGGAGGTTAGTAATAGAGGGAAAGGAGTAAGTTATTGTGCCTGACACTGTGCTAAAAAATTTATTCTCCTTGACAATCTTCTGAGGATTGTAATGATCTCAGTTTTATACGTGAACCCTAGGGTACAGTTAGTAATAAAGAGAAAAGCCAGGATTCAAACTGAAACCCAGGACTAAACCCTACTTTTATGTCACTGTGTCATATGCCTCCCTATACCTAATTAGTCTTTTTAAATGTTAGCTTAAAGTATTTCCTGATTTTAAAACCACTTTATATGTGTATATATATGTGTATATATACATATATACACACACACACACACACACACACACACACACACTCTGCTGCTGCTGCTAAGTCATTTCACTTGTGTCCGACTCTGTGTGACCCCATAGACGGCAGCCCACCAGGCTCCCCCGTCCCTGGATTCTCCAGGCAAGAACACTGGAGTGGGTTGCCATTTCCTTCTCCAATGCAAGAAAGTGAAAAATGAAAGTGAAGTCGCTCAGTCTTTGCGACCCCATGGACTACAGCCTACCAGGCTCCTCTGTCCGTGGGATTTTCCAGACAAGAGTACTGGAGTAGGGTGCCATTGCTTTTTCCGATACACATACACAAATATTTTAACTTTTATTTATTTATTTTTGGCTATGTTGGTTCTTTGTTGCTGCACATAGACTTTCTTAATTTTGGTGAATGGAGACTACTCTTGAGTTGCGGTTCAGCCCCTTCTCTTGTTGCAGAGCACAAGCTCAAGAGTCTGCCACTTCAGTAGTTGCAGTACATGGACTTAGTTGCCCTGAGGCATGTGGAATCTCCCCAGATCAGGGATCGAACCTGTGTCCCCCGCATTGGCAGGCGGATTCTTAACCATTGGACCACCAGGGAAGTAACCACCTAACATATATTTTTAAGTTCTTACTTTATCTGTTACTCTCCTCTAAGAGCAGGGATTGGAAAAGTTTTTCTATAACGGGCAAAAGGGTAAGTATTTTAGATATGGTGGGCCAAATGATCTAGGTGGCAACTATTCCATTCTGCTACCTTAGCAGGAAATCCTAGAAACAGACAAAAGAGAAGTCATAAACAAATTAGACTACTCTTGAGTTGCGGTTCAGCCCCTTCTCTTGTTGCAGAGCACAGGCTCAAGAGTCTGCCACTTCAGTAGTTGCAGTACATGGACTTAGTTGCCCTGAGGCATGTGGAATCTCCCCAGATCAGGGATCGAACCTGTGTCCCCCACATTGGCAGGCGGATTCTTAACCATTGGACCACCAGGGAAGTAACCACCTAACATATATTTTTAAGTTCTTACTTTATCTGCTACTCTCCTCTAAGAGCAGGGATTGGAAAAGTTTTTCTATAACGGGCAAAAGGGTAAGTATTTTAGATATGGTGGGCCAAATGATCTAGGTGGCAACTATTCCATTCTGCTACCTTAGCAGGAAATCCTAGAAACAGACAAAAGAGAAGTCATAAACAAATGAGTGTGATTGTTTTCCAATAAAACTGAGTCTTGAAGAGAGAGTAAGAGGTAAGATGGACAACTGGATGAATTCATTTCAGTCTTAGGCTGCTTATATTCACAGAAGAGAAAGAGGATACTGTGTATCCCAGGAATCACAGAAATTTGGAGTTGGCCAGAGTATATAAAGGGCTTCCCAGATGGCGCTAGTGGTAAAAAACCCACTTGCCAATGCAGGAGACATAAGAGGCACAGGTTCAATCCCTAGATTGGAAAGGTCCTCTGGAGGAGGGCATGGCAACCCACTCCAGTATTCTTGGCTGGAGAATCCCATGGACAGAGGAACCTGGTGAGCTACAGTCCATAGGGTCGCAAAGAGTCGGACGCGACTGAGGTGACTTAGCTTGCATGCACAGAGCATGTAAACGGAAGGGCTGCGTGATGGGAGCCATGGTTGCCTGAGACTTGGTGTGTGCAATTCTTTGTACTCATGCTTTTTGTCATGGTAGATAACAGAGCCTCATGCTTTAGGTCTTGGTGGATAACAGAGCCTCAAGGGTAGAGGTAACAGTAATATGACCTGTTGGTTTTCTGGCATCTGCTTAAAAACCCTTTTAATGCACTTAGGACTTTGCTATTGGTCCCAATCCTTCTATGGTGCTTGCTGAGCACTGTGGTTTTCCTTGAAGAGTGTGACTTTTTCACTCTCAGCTGATCTTGGTCGTTGTAGGGATGGAAAGACAGTCCTTGACTTACATTTTCAGAGACTGGTAGCCTTGAGGTAGGTGAAGTGACACCCAAGAGATACCTTAGTCACCTCTGCTCCAGTGCCTAGCTCACTGCTCCATTCCCAGTCTCTTGCTATTGACCTGTGGCATATTCTTTATCTTTTTAAAAAAATAAAACCTGAAAAGTCCTTTATAATTATTCTCTCCTGTCAGAAGAACCAAAGCCATCTTTAAAAGAAGATTAAAAGAATATTTGAGTGCTTTTTAGTTTCTCATTTAGGTTTATAAATCTATTTATGGAAAGTCCACTTAGAGGCTATTCAGTCTTTCATCTTGGATCCGTTGCAGAACCATTTGATTTTGTCCCATTCACCAGTGGCTTGCTTTACAGGTCATAGAATCTGAGGCATGCATAACTATAGAAAGGGCCATGTGAAAAATAATAAAATTCTATTTCTTAAGTGTCACCTGAATAATGAGTTTAAAAAAAAAAAAACTTCTATTCATAAGGTCTATGAGAAATACAAATGAACAGTAGAATAAATTAATAAGTGATTTCATTAAAATCTTCTGCATTACATAATCAAGACAAATTTTATAGATTATTTTCGATTTCAATTTCATGAGAATCAATTTGTAGGACACCAGGGAATGTTTCTATTCTGCTCTAAACATTTTTATATTACTATGGAAGCAATGGATTCAAAAATTGTCTTTTTTATGAATAAGGAATTATTGTTCTCACAAACTGTGTACCTTAGCTTTGTTTCTGTACTACAGAAACATATTTTGGGCTGGTATCATATTCTAGACTTATTTATCTAGTTTGTTTGTTTTAGGCTTCACAATCATTAGTCCATCTCGTGACTGAGCAGCTTCACTTCACTCCATACTTTCTCACTGGAGAAGGAAATAGCAACCCATTCCAGTATTCTTGCCTGGAGAATCCCATGGGCAGAGGAGCCTGGCGGGCCATGGTCCATGGGATCGCCGAGAGTTGGACACAACTGGAATGACTAAGCACGCATGCTTGTTAGAGAATGAAATTTGATCATTTGGCAACTGAGAATTCCTAGGATTGATGGATAAACTGAAAAGCTTATTTCTTTTTTAAATATGAAAGATACATTATCTAAATAACTAAAAAAAAGTTCAAATTGATTTTTTGACATTTCACATTATGAATTTTAAGTTGTTTAATCCTTAACCTAAAAGGAATCCCTGTATTGTAAGTATTGAGGCTAGTATTGGGTTGGCTGAAAAGTTAGTTTGTTATGAAAACCTCAAATGAACTTTTTGGCCAATCCAGTGGATTTTGTGGAGTAAATTTTCTTAGGATCAATCAGCAAATATTATAGCCAGGATTTTACTCTGCATAATTGCATTTATGCTTTAGGCATTTTTTAATTATTAGAATTTTTTTCTTTTTCTTGGATTAGTGAAAGAAGCAGGTATTCTTTGAAGAAACATTTTTACTGTAAATATTTTAACTTAGCCACAATTAAGCTTTTTATGATATGTTATAATTAAATTAAAGGCTATAATCTATAATAAATTTTTATTATAAATCTATAATAAAGCGTAACACCCATAAATGTTGATTCCTTTGGCAAAATGTAAAATGTGTCATCTTTATTTGCATTAAAGTTTATTAAGGAATAGAATTATTTAACTGTTAAATATCTAGTTAAAGTGCTTCACTCAAAATGCCACCAAATTTGGAAAACTCAGCAGTGGCCACAGCACTGGAAAAGGTCAGTTTTCACTCCAATCTTAAAGAAAGACAATGCTAAAGAATATTCAAACTACCATACAATTTTACTCATTTCACATGGTAGCAAGGTAGTGCTCAAAATCCTTCAAGCTAGGCTTCAACTTAAACTAGACTTAAAACTCAACATTCAAAAACTAAATTCATGGCATCTGGTCCCATCACTTCATGGCAATTAGATGGGGAAAGTGGCAGATTTTATTTTCTTGGACTCCAAAATCACTGTAGATGGTGACTGCAGCCACAAAATTAAAAGATGCTCTTTGGAAGAAAAGATATGACAAGTCTAGACAGCATATTTAAAAGGAGAGACATCACTTCACCACAAAGGTCTGCATAGTCAGGGCTATGGTCTTTCCAGTAGTCATGTAATGATATGAGAGTTGGACCATAAAGAAGGCTGAGTGCCGAAGAAATGATTCTTTCCAACTGTGGTGCCTGGAGAAGACTCTTGAGAGCTCCTTGGACAGCAAGGAGATCAAGCCAGTCATTCCTAAAGGAAATCACCCCTGAATATTTACTGGAAAGACTGATGCTGAAGCTGAAGCTCCAATACTTTGGCCACCTGATGTGAAGAGCCGACTCACTGAAAAAGACGTTGATGCTGGGAAGGATTGAAAGCAGGAGGAGAAGGGGGAAACAGAGGATGAGATGGTTGGATGGCATCACTGACTCAATGGACCTGAGTTTGAGCAAACTCTGGGAGACAGTGATGGACAGGGAAGCCTTGCTTACTGTGGTTCATGGGATCACAAAGAGTCGGACATGACTTAGTGACTGAATGGCAAAGACATTTGGTTCAAAGGATCTAGTATTTCAATTTAGTGAAAAATGAATAATTTGGACAAGTAGTGGCCTTATTGTAATTACCTTGGGTTTTGATAGTCTATCATTTCATTAAAATATGTTGATGGCATATGTCTGCCTAACCTACTATGTTTGTGTTTAGCTGTGGATACAAATGTTTAAATATACACACATACATATATATATTTTTTTAAATTTAGCATTTCTATAACACAGAGAAAGTAATCAAGAGCATTATTTCCAGAAGTCATTACTTGAATAATTTCAGTTACCTTTGGAAGCCAAATGCTCTTTATGAGTCATTGTGGCTTCTGAAGTGACTGAGTTTTATTCTAGGAAATAACACACACACACACACACACACACGCACATATCCAGGAAATCTGGCTTGTGTGGTTGTCTTTCATTTCCCTGGAGCAGAGATGCTTTATAAGCCTAAAACAACATAATTATGATCAGTTTTAGAACTAGAGTATGAACAGTTATGATTTTTGTATGAAAATTGCCTTAGCAAAATTTTTTTATGATCTGATTCTTTTACAATCTCTGGAGTCTTTTATAGGAAGCACATTTCCACAGAACTAAGATGCAGAAAAGATCTGATGCCATCTTTGAAGAACCTCCTCTAATACTGAATCAAAGGGTTTAATATTTATATTTGAATATTTAATGCACTTCCCTTTTGTTATAACATTACAAGGGAAAGTGATTTTTATGCAAGAAAAATTATCCCTAAATTGTTTCTCATTTTTCTTCTCCTCTAAGATGGAAAGAGACATTGGATGGCAAGAATCTTGTAGAGCATAACAGTGGAGCTATGTTCCTCCAGCTAAAGCTGCTTAGTAGTTTCTAAAAACACATGCTATAGGGCAACTAAAATTTTATAAAGCTTATTTTACTGAATTTGCTATGGCTTGGTAATACTAATGCAGCCGCAATGCTTGGATAAGCTTAGTCAAATAAAGCCTATAAAAATGCTCAGTCCATAGAAATAACTGCTCTGAGTGATCTAATGTCAGAAATATCGGTCTGTCAATAGTAAAATCCTATTCATATAAGCTTTTCAAATGATAGGTTAGGGAGTTTCACTGTTCTGTATTATACTGACAGACCCAACAGTCTGTGGTAACCCTGGATTAATTCTGAGGAAAGTGGCCCGTCTCTCCCAGTCCTTTACATGATTACCAAAGTCGAGTCCGTGTGTGCGTGCCAAGTCGCTTCAGTCGTGTGCAAGTCTTTGTGACCCTATGGACTGTAGCCTGCCAGGCCCCTCTGTCCATGGGATTCTCTAATCAAGAGTACCAGAGTGTGTTGCCAAGGCCTCCTCCAGGGGACTTCCTGACCCAGGGGTCCAGCCTCCATCTCTTAACCTCCTACATTGGCATGCAGATTCTTTACCACTAGGACCACCTGGGAAGCCCACCCGACAGTAAATACCAAGTAGGTTCTTAGAAAATAATGGCCTAGTTTTCCATTTACTTCTTACTCCTTGAGGTGCTGAGGATATTTTATCTTCAGAATACACAGTGGAATGATTGCTCTTCTGCTCAGTAAAAACTGAATGTTGATAGGTATGAAGGGGCTAAAAGGAAAAAGTTAAACCATTCATCATTTTGTTTATCTCTTTGCTTTCTCACATTTTTTGTATCAGAATTTTAATTGAGCAGAGAAAAAGCCTTTTTATTAGTTGCCAATGAGTGGCATCCTCCTCAAATACAATTTAAGATCAATTTTTAGTCTATTTGGACAAATAATTCAGAGGATGAAGTGTTAGAGAATAAGCAATACATAATACTTTGAAAACTCTGATAGTGAGTAGTCCTCAGAAAAGATTCTGAAGAGTCTTTTTAACTCTTCAGCTGGTTCTCTTTAACTCCTCTGTCTCAGGTTCGTTTCATATCATGCGTGCAGCTTTATCAGCTGTTTCTAAAACCCTGTAAGTTCCTTAGAAGATTTGTATAAAGTATTGTTTGTGTTTACCTAATTGCTTGAATTTTTCAAGTATGGGCATGGATACCTTAGTGTTCTTTTCAGAAATACATAAAAGAGCTTCAAGCTCATTTGGAAGTCCTTTGAAAAGCACAGGAAGCTGATTTTTTTTCCCTATAGAGTAGATGATTTTAAAAAAATACACAGCAAATCTTCCCTCTCTAGTAAATTTTTCAGACTGTATTTTATTCACGCAATATGTGTTTTTCTTCTTGGGGTATATGGACTCAGTTCAGAAAGATGAAGGTTTGTGCTAGGTTATTCTGATTGGTTCTAAACCTATCAAATAGCTTAATGAAGATTTGGGTTCAAGTTAAACAAAATATAATATCCTATTATAATGGTGCCCAATTCTAAGCATACTTTTTTTCTCACAAAATTCAAGTATTTTACTTCATTCAATATTAAAAAATTCTAAACAGAAGAAATGAATATGGCATGGATACCTTAGTGTTCTTTTCAGAAATACATAAAAGAGCTTCAAGCTCATTTGGAAGTCCTTTGAAAAGCACAGGAAGCTGATTTTTTTTCCCTATAGAGTAGATGATTTTAAAAAAATACACAGCAAATCTTCCCTCTCTAATAAATTTTTCAGACTGTATTTTATTCACGCAATATGTGTTTTTCTTCTTGGGGTATATGGACTCAGTTCAGAAAGATGAAGGTTTGTGCTAGGTTATTCTGATTGGTTCTAAACCTATCAAATAGCTTAATGAAGATTTGGGTTCAAGTTAAACAAAATATAATATCCTATTATAATGGTGCCCAATTCTAAGCATACTTTTTTTCTCACAAAATTCAAGTATTTTACTTCATTCAATATTAAAAAATTCTAAACAGAAGAAATGAATAAAGAAAATGTGGTGTGTGTATATATATATATATACACACACACACAGTGGGCTACTAGTCAGCCATAAAGAAGAAGGAAATATAACTTGTAGCAATGGGCGGACCTAGAGATTGTCATAATAAGTAAGACAAACAGAAAAAGACAAATATCATATGAAATCACTTATATGTAGAATCTAAAGAAACGGTACAAGTGAACTTATTTACTAGGTTTCCATAGTGTAGTGGTTATTACATTCCCCGAACATGTGAAAGGTTCCCCCATTTGAAACCGGGCAGAAACAGAAGGGTATGTTTGGGATTCCCTAGTGGCTCAAATGGTAACTTGCCTGCAATGCAGGAGACCCAGGTTCAATCCCTGGGTTGGTAAGATCCCCTGGAGAAGGAAATGGCAACCCACTCCAGTATTCTTGCCTGGAGAATTCTGTGAATGGAGGAGCCTGGTGAGGAGCTTATTTACAAAACAGAAATAGAGTCACAGGTGTAGAAAACACATTTATGGTTACCAGGGGGGAAAGAACAAGGAGGGGAGAGAGATAAACTGGGAGATTGGGATTGATCAATATACACTGCTGCTGCTGCTAAGTCACTTCAGTCGTTTCCGACTCTGTGCGACCCATAGA